>CM070604.1:23911694-24239566 GCA_036346395.1 Hsuehochloa calcarea | reverse complement strand
CATTGAGCTAGTGGTCGACCGCCCAACACTTAGTTTTTTTAGCTTGTGTTGTTTTTCGTTGTTTTGCTTCGGGGATTAAATTGGATTCAATACTCGTCTTCTGCTGTACTGGTATACTGATCTTCATAGCTTCATAGCTATTGGAGTAAAATCTTATTGAATCTATTATTTGTGAAAAAGTGAGTATGCTCCTATTCACCCCCCCTCTAGTCGCCTTTTCGGTCCAACACTAAGCGACACAACTCATATGTAATATTTATACATGACCAGAACCCATCCATCGGGTTCTAAATCACTAGCAAGAAGATAACTTAGGCTCAATAGTAATGATGAATGTTTACCTACAGCTCATGCATCTACTAGGACTAACTATCGTAAACGGGAAATTAATAATTCACATAGCACATGCATACATACATTTGCAAATAAGGTAATTGTAATCAAACATAATAGGAGCAATATGATAAGGGGGGGTTGCTTGCCTTGCTGGAGGTAACCCTCTTGCTACTGCTGCTCACTCTTGTAATCAACAATTTTGTCGAAACCTATCGAATAAACACGTATTATCCTCGTGGAGATGGCCAATTGGGCGGGGTGAAGATCACGAATGTCCAGAGTGGCCAACGCATGCAATGGATTGGCAGTACCTGAATAACACCGGAATTTAATCGGGTAATTAGACAGCTAGTCGGGAGAAGAAAGAACAATAAAAGAAGAGAAAAATCCCTGGAAAAAAGGGGGGTTTTGCATATTTTAGACAACCTGTGCCGCGGGCCGCGGCCCAAGAGGGATCCACCTTGTGGCCGGCCAAAGGGTTCTACCCCCCCAAACCCTAGTCCCACCCCTTCTCTCCGCTTTTCCCTTGAGCCGCCCCCATCTCTTGAGCCGCCACCCCCGCCTTCTCTTGCGCCCCCCCTACGCTTCCACGTCCACATCCCCGGCAGCGCCCCCGTCTTCCCCGGCGAAGCTCCTTGCCGCAGTCCATTGGAAGAAAGGGGAGGAGACCACCGTTGGAGGGCCAGCCAAGAGGAGGCAGCAGATCAGTTTTGTTCAGCGCTGTTGCTCGTCAGTTTTGGGTAAGATGCGTATGTTTTCTGATCTAACCACCTGTTAGAAAGTTGTATCCCCCAGTTTTAGCTTTCTTTAGGCACCTAGATCACCCCATTTGGAGTTACAGATTAGACTTATGGTAGTTTTCATGACTATCCAGAGAGCTGATGAGATTTGGCAGTTTGCTTGTCTGACCAGTAAGAAATATTTAGAGACTGAATCAGTTAGGTCACCCAACACACAACTTGTGGGCATTTCAGTAAGTTTTTCAAGTTGATAAAGAACACAATTTTTAGAGTTGGAAATGAAAAGTTATGGAATTTTTACCGCCGCTGTTTTCTGACTGTCAGATTGAAGGGATAGAAATCATCACCAGAATATAGGAATTAGTAAGATGCCGAATCAGGGGACTTGACCAACTAGATTATTGTAGATGGTTTTGTCGTGATTCCATAGAGTCCAAGATCACCCTGCTCCGAGTTGTGTAGTAAAGGTTATGTTATTTTAGCGCTCGCTATCACGTAGTCCTTCGCTAGACTCTTGGAAGGTGGAGTAAAACTCGATTCAACCCTAGGTCTTGAGGAGTTGGGTTAAGGGCGAACGGAGTCCTCTTTTCAGCGTATTTACTATTAACGCTATTCTTGTGTAGGAGGCGGAGTCCTGCAGTAGAGGCACCATCTTTGCTTCTTCGCTGCAGAGCGGAAAAGAGAAGTACAATTTTAGTACGATATTGTGTGTTGGGCAATATGGTTGATTTGATGCGTGCTTAATATGATTATGCATGTTGAAAGTGTTTATTTCACATTGTTTATATGATGATCGATAAATTGATAATTTTATGAGAACATATTGTGGATTGTTCATGTCATTTCATATCAATCATGCATGTTGGCATGAGATACCTACTGGAGTGGGCATTAAGATCCCATATTTAAGATATGGGCAATGGGTTTCCATCCAAAAGGATGGGCATGGGGTCCCCGTGATTTGACAATGCGGCATGAGTGAACACCGACGGTGTAACACTCCGCAATACCTAGATATGCAAAAGAGGAAAGAAAAGTGCATTTGAGAAATTTGCATAGCATGAGCATATCAAATGTTTATTGTTGAGAATTGTGGATGGATGATGATGGTTACAGTTGTTTATGTTATTATCTTGCTAAATGTACTTTCTCGATTCTTGACTCACTCTTGTCATTCTCGTGTTTTTAGTTACCCCATTTGTGGACAGTATGCATGGGAGGGAGTAGATTTATGCTTGGATGCATATTGGCACGAACCAATTCTCCATTGAATAAACAATTTGAATGATAGTTTAGAATCTGAGTAAACCGCTTAAGGCTTCTTATATTTATGCTTTATGCGCTTGGATAATTGTTTATTCCTATTGTTAGTCTGTGCAAACCCCTAGATGGTTAGTTATTCAAAGGAGAACCCACAAAAGTTAGCAAAATATCTTAGTTTAATTTGTAATTTTGTTAGTGTGGTAGCATTCCGTGCCTGTGTGGGTCTGGGTGTTACAGCTGGTATCGAGCTGGTTTGTGTGTCAACCCGGAACGAAGGATCCCGACTCTCGTGTTCATACACTAGTCCAGATTTCCGTACACAAATACAAAAATGTTATCACAAACATATCCAAATGTATATTTAATAAGCATAGAGTTTATTACAATCGCCGAGGCCAAATAAAACATTAAGCGGAAGCAAAATATAATGGTAAGCTACACGATACGCCACAGTAATCGCCCTGAGGTCGCCGCTTAATCGCTCGCTTCCTCACCTTCCGGATAGAAGTCTTCTCTGAATAATAATATTCAAGCAAGAGTGAGCACTACAACCGTGTTCGCAAATTACACCCAATAGAATTTAGAATGCATGCATAAGTTATTCAAAGGAAGGTTATAGGGTTTATTTGCATAAATCAGCATTTTTGGTTTAAATAGTTATACTAAGTTTCAAGGCACATTTTCATTTCATAGCAAAAATCAGATTTAACATTTATCATTTTATAGTGGATAACCTCCATATGAAACATGGTGAAGGATACCTCCTATCACAAGGCTACCCGCCTAAATTTACCACAAGGATTAACCATCCTCAAAACATGTCCAAAGTTATTTTAAAACCAAAACAAATCTAACTTAGAGTGGCTTTGCTCAAGATGTCCATGACCGTGACACGCTTATTCAATAGATTTACACTCGCAGAGGTGGTAAACCTTACCCACACGAGATAATTTGCAGCTTATGTCGGCCAATGCACGCTTCCTTAGGCGTGTGACTAGGCAATTATCACAAGGCGCTTCCAATGCATTACCTCAATACCAATATGCCCGCTAAGGTTTCACTTCCATTAGGCTAACCACCACCGAAACCCCTCTTGCGCTAAGTGGGAATAAAGTCTAACCGACACCCACACAACAAAAATGGCATAAACAATACCGAGGTAATACAAATTATTAAGCCTGGTTCTCGCCATACGTAACATGTGGTAGTACGGTGGAGCTTTTGCAAGATGCGCTCAAAGGCCGGTCCTTAATCTACTTGGGCAACTTTCAATAAAAACACAGGTCTCACCCTAACTGACAGTCTGCATAAACCCGCACCCACCAACTGGCCCATGTTTGCCCTAGTACAAACCATTTTCTTTTATTTTATAATTTTCAAAGACATTTGCAAAAGTCCACCATGACAAAGCAATGTCATAGGCTTTTATCAATTTATGAAATTTTGGCTAAATTCTCCCAAAGTCAAATATTTCATGGTCTAAGCATTTGCTATGCATATATTTATTTTTAAATTCATTTGACTAAGGTTACAAGGAATTGATAATACAACAATCAAATTTGGCTATACAAAGGAATTGGAATAATTAAATATTTAAAACAGAATTTAAAATAATTAAATACAATTATGCATGCAATAATAATTTCAAATGTAAATTAAATAATTTTAAATATTGGGGCAAAATGGTCAATGGTGTAACTTGCCTTGTTCAAATTCCTGGTATTCTACTTCTTCAATAGGGTCAAGCCTCCTGAGTCGTCAAAATCTATACTGTAGAATAATCCAAATTCAAACAGAATTCAAATGAACACAAATAAATTCAAATGAAAATTCAAATTAACTCCAAATTAAATAATTTTGGTTTAGTTAGCTAGATCTTGATTTTATACAAATTTAGAAACTTGAATCACCTAAATCGGAGTTTGTATGAAGAAATACGATATCCTCGAAGTTTAAAACCTAAATTAAATCCTAAAATCGAATTTCCGATTTTCCAATTAAATTTCTAAAGGAAATTATCTTTATTGCACCACCGACGCCGCGATCGTGCACCGAGACCGACAAGTGGGCCCGACAAGATGGATCGAGTCCACGCCGAGGCGCAAGTCCACGGTGGACTCGGCCACAAAGACTGATGTGAAGGAGCTATCTTTGGCGCGCTGCTTGGCCGCGCGCCACGTACGCCACGCACGCGGTAGGGATAAGGTGGCGCCGATGTGGCCGAGGTGGTGACCACGCCGGCACCGAGAGGGGAGGTGCTCGGAACCAGGAGTGCGAGCGCACGGCGCGGCGAGCTCCGGTGAGGTCGCGAAATGTTCAGAGGTGATGCCGAGTCGCGATCGCTACTGGCGACGCGAGGGCGTGGCTTAAGATGGTCGGCGACGGCGTAGAGGCGGCGGTGTGGTTCGGTCGTTGGCGGCGAAGGAGCCCGGCGACGCCCGAGGTGCGCGAGGCGCGCACCAAACTGCTCTTGGCCGAGGCGGCTGGTGCGGTCGAGGCGGCCGGAGGTTCACCGGTGGCGGCGCTAGAGGCAGCGGAGCACAGCTCGGCCGGCGAGAGAGAGAGACCAAATACGGGCGATTGGGGGCGAGGGAGGCGAGGGGAGCTGGGGCAAAAGCTTGAGGGAGGAGAGGCGAACCCGGTGCTCCCTTTTATAGGGCGAGGGCGAGGCCGGGAGATGGAGATCGTGGGCGAGGTGGCAACGTTCGCTTATGGAGGTGGGGGCGGCGTTCATAAATGAGTTATGGAAGGGGTAATGGTCGAGACGAGTGCGGGGTGAACGTCCGAATCAATGCGGATGAATGCGAGGAAAGAGAGGAGGAATCACGGCTTGATGAGCTCCAAAGCGAGCGGTAATGGCGGCGAGAGCGACGGGCGCGCGGGGGAGAAGAAGGGGGCGGGGAAGAAGACGCTGCAAAGGGCCCACCCACATGTGAGACAGAGCGGAGAGAGGGCGCGGGCGGTGTGATGTCGGCCGTCCGATTTCGACGGACGGCCCGCATTAATCAAAGCGCGAGAGGATTGGGTCGGAGACAGCGCCGCGATCTCGGGCTTCGCCCAAGATCAGAAAGTGAAGAATTTTAAATTCTTTTTCAATTGATTTAATTCCGTAAATTCAAATAGGCTTTAGAAAATAGTAAAGGAAGTCCAAAATTTTGAGAAAATTCACGTAAATTCTATGAGGCATTACGGACTTAAATAAATTAATTCCAACTTTTAGTTGGTAATAGATTTTGCACATAAATTCTTTTAGCCTTAATATACTTTAGGGAAAAGTTTTTAAAAAATCCAGAAAATCCACAAAAATTAATAAAGTCTTATTTTTAACTGAAATTGAAATTTTGGGCTGTTACATCAGGTCCGTGGTAGCTAGAAAAAAATTATTAATTAAATTGACACACTGTGCACAGTAGGATGGGAATGGGCAAAGCATTGCATTTACGTTTCTAATATATCGTATTGATGATTACTGGTATGAATTTAGCATGATTGCTAATTAATTGATTATCTTGGGTTATGTGTAAGGATGGTCGATGTTGAGAGGTTGAGATCGTGGTTGTGGCCCTGGTTTTACCAAAGTTACACCATCGTTCTTAGTAAGAGAATAGTAAAGTGGTTACCTCGGATATCTTAGTACAAGCGTTGAAAGTGATTATCTTTAGAAAAGTTGTTCTCTTTCTTGAATTTGAATTTGGTCAACTCTTGTGCAGTTGTGGCTGATGAATTTATCTTGGGTTCTTAGTTCAATTGCGCTTGGTGTTTGCTTTGAGAAAGGTTGATGTGTTTCGCTGGCTTAACTTGTCTCTTAAAGCAATTATTGTTTTCCCAATTGTTGGGTTATTCTTGTGATAGTGAACTTGGTTAATTGTCGCTTCACCTTTGTATTGAGTTTTATTTTTTTCTTATTGGAAAGCATGACCCATTTATTTCACTTGATGATTTGGATAATGAAAATTTGATTTTGCAAGTCTTTAGTATGTGGAAGCTTTGACTCAATGTAACTATTTTGGGTATTCTGAAGCGCTAGCTTGAATGGTTCTATTTTATGAAAGAAAATGTTAAACCCTTTAGCGTTGTTTTCTCGTGGTTAAGTGAGAGGTTACAATCAAAGAAATTAATGGATATGATATGGGTTATCAAGCTAGGTCCAGCAGTGGTGCATAATAAATCCTAATGGGTATCATTGGAAGTGAAATTGATAAGTCGATGTTGTCCTCTAGTAGTTCTTGATAAGTCGTGATTATGAGTATGATTATACTTGGTTGGAATCAATAGAGTTATTAAAAATATAGAGCATTGATTTAAATGGTTGATCGCTTGAATTGTGTAGTTTGCTAAACTTATTGGGTTATTTGGTCTCGATGGGCTAATCTAACTGTAGAATGAGAAATATAAGGATTTGTTCAATCGTTGTCTCAGTAGATAATTATATGGAATTTTCTTTGATTGGCTATTTGATGATCTTATTTATGCTGTGGGAATACAATAGAGAAAGGACCATAAATTCATCCATGATTGAATAACCATCAATGGTTTATGACAACCTCTAGGTTGCAATTAGTGTGAGCATAATTCCTAATAGGTGAAGGATTGATATTTGAAAGCGATTTATTCACGTGCGTTTTATGAGGATGAATTGTGGCTGCATACCCTTGAAAAAAAGGGTGTGCTTTGATTGTGTGATCTGTGTATCAGATAATTTCTAGAACAAGTTGATCGCTGGGATCTTATTGAGATAACATAAGCATTATGGAATAATCTATTGTGTTTCTTTTATAAGGGTTTATGATAGGATTCAATAGGTGACCTGTGTTTGCATAGTGGTGAAATCGTCGGATAATGGTATGCCTTTGAGTAACGAGTTTTGGTATAACCTTTTAAAAATTGTGCAGTAGATTCCCCCTAAAATAAAGTGGTTGTTGTAGTGAGGTTATAAGATTTTAGTATACTCTCAATTTGAGGATGAGATGATAAAGTGGTATATACCAATTTGGTGAACTTTTGGGGCATTATAATAGAATAGTTTACGATATGGAATCATGTTAAGAGTGTGTTATTCTAAATGTTAGTAAGATGGTAATATTCTAACTTGTGGGAGTGGTAATGACCCTTTTAACAAGAAAGTAATCTGATTGTCTTTCGTGATATAGAAGAGGTGAAAATGCCTTGAGTTTTGTGTTTGTGATCTTCTAGACCTCATGATTCGGGTAGTAGCTAAAAATTATTGAGTAAGGCAAAGTGTTGGAAAAGTTCTATTTGATTCTTAAGTGGTTATGTGATTTGAACTTAGAGTATCTTTTATTCAAGTTAGGAAAAAAATACAATCAGAGAGCAATTATTTCCTTTGATAGAAGAGGGAGCGCAGTAGAGGTCTTTGAGGTTGGACTCAAGTTTTGTAGCTTGTAGTTTTAATGGCATACTTACCTTTGTTATTGGTAACGCTAAGGGTTTCTCGAGTTTCAAAAGCAATATTTTCTTCTTTTGGCCGAGGTTTGATATTCTCTTCTAGCGGAACTTGTGCCCTCAACTGGGTCTCGCTCTTGTATTTTTGAGAATGCCGTTATTTGACTACTTCCCTTGGTCTTGTGTCATCATGCGGGGTAACGTCTTTACGTGTACTAAAACAGCTTCTATTTGCCTTTTCTTCCGAGAAAGGATTAACCGAATGTGTTGAGGAGTCTTGTAGGTCAAAAGTGGCAACTAGATAGTGGTGGTCAAGTAGATGGTTTTGTGAGACTTTGGATATTAAGTTGTTGAGACGCATTGAGTGGTAAATTGACTCTTTGGAATAATCCTTGAAGGGATTTGATTTCATAGAATGGTTATCCTTGGAGCAAATTGATTACAATGGTGCAACCAATGTAATCGATAGTGGTTTGTGGTCAAAGATCATTTGTTCATGTTGAGTGGAACAAAGAGAATTGTTGAAAGCATGGAAATCTTGGTTAGTTTATTAGAGATGATTGAGTAATGTGCCGATTGTATAGGCAAAATATGAAGGTATAATTTAATGAGAGCAGGATTAACGGTAATCGATTGTAATGTCAATTGATTGATAGTAGGGATTGTTGAATTATTACAGTACGACTTGGCTTCTGAGTAACCTCTAGGAGTCGAATCTACTTAAAGATAATTTGGTTGAGAATATGTTTTCAGGTGGTTGTTAATGAATGAGTATATTTAGATTGTGAGAATTTTAGTCATCGGATTCAAGAGTTTTCGTATCAGTTGCATCGAAATACATTTACATGAGCCTTGGAGATTGAAAATTTTGGCTTGGTGTTCCATGCTAGGACCTTGGAGGCTAATGAGGTTGTGCACGAATAGTGAAACAAAGTAGATTTTGAAAGTGCAATGGTCACTGGTAGCATTCTTTGGATGTAGTAAATGAGTGTGTGTGATGCGAATTTTAAATTGATTATTCTTAAAGGATTGAGAAGATGTGATCGTGGGAGAAATCTATGTTGAGGTATGTTGGAAATTATTTATCAAAGTGATTCGTTTGGTAGAAGAGTTGGCTAGAGCATGTATTTGTGGATTAGTAGAGTCTCTCTACATGAATGTGGGTGTTACTTTCGGGTTGAGCAACGCTTTGAGGTTGTTGGATAAGAGAAAGGAGCAGGGTGATAATTGGGAATCCCATAATTTAAATGAAGCTTTATTCCTAAAATAGGGATTGAGGAAGAAGAGTGTTTTATTGGGTAATAGAATGATCTCTTAACTCTTGTTCGAGCTGCGTGTTATGACGGTGTCGCTTGTAACTGATTTGGCTTTATGTTGGTATGTGTCGTTCTTCCGGCTCATAAGGAATAAAGGAAAGATTGATTTGAGTATTCGAGTGATTTCTCCATTGGCTTTCGTGGTGTTCATTTGCAAACTGCCTAATTAGAAAGTGTAATGGTTTTTGTGATGAATTTTCGATTTTGGATTTAACCCTTTTGTTGGGGAGTTGACGTGGCGTGGTTGTCATAAGAATCTTTTGCTTTCAGTTGACTCTTTTTATAGTAGAGATTGTTCAAAGAGAGTTCTGTTGTGTGTCCCTCGTTAAAGGAGGTATTCCTTGTTTCGGTGAGGCGCTCGATTGAGAGTTGGAACAAGAGTCCCGTGTGTCGTGTGTAGGACTTCTGGTTTGGTACCGAAGGGAAGGTCGGCCCAAGGTACATGGATTTGATTTTAGAGGTTGGTGCATCGCCAAGACTATCTCGAGGCCATGCGCGGAGTAAATAACGTCTTGTATGTCTAGGTCGAGTGGGTACTTGAGAAGCCCAAAGCTTGAGTTTTCGATAGGGCCTTTGGTCAACTAGTAAGACCTTACATTCGTGTCTGTGTGTTGAGAGAACACGCAAAGGTCGAGACGAAGACATTGGTGTGCGTGAAGGTCTAAGTGTGTCGAAACTTGAGACTTGGGAAATCGCATTCGTGAGCTTTAACCAGGGTTGTTGGCATCGGGTACGTGTTTCTGACATTAAGTTCCCAAACGCAAGATTCATTTTGTATAGATTGGAGCTTAGATTCGGGGTCGAATCCTGTTAAGGGGGGTAGAATATACCACGGAATTTAATCGGGCAATTAGACAGCTAGTCGGGAGAAGAAAGAACAATAAAAGAAGAGAAAAATCCCTGGAAAAAGGAGGGTTTTGCATATTTTAGACAACCTGGGCCACGGGCCGTGGCCCAGGAGGGATCCACCTTGTGGCCGGTCAAAGGGGGGGATTTCACCCCCCAAAACCCTAGTCCCACCCCTTCTCTCCCCCTTTTCCCCTTAGAGACGCCCCCACCTCTTGAGCCTCCACCCCCACCTCCTCTTGTGCCTCCCCTGCACCTCCACGTCCCCGGCAGCACCCCCATCTTCCCCGGCGAAGCTCATTGCTGCAGTCCATTGGAAGAAAGGCGGGAGACCACCGTTGGAGGGCCGGGCAAGAGGAGGTAGCTGATCAGTTTTGTTCAGCGCTGTTCCTCGTCAGTTTTGGGTAAGATGCGTACGTTTTCTGATCTAACTACCTGTTAGAAAGTTGTACCCCTCAGTTTTAGCATTCTTTAGGAACCGAGATCACCCGATTTGGAGTTACGGATTAGAACTTATGGCGCTTTTGTGCGATCGTCCAGTGAGAGTTGACGAGATCCTGGCAGCTTTGATTTTCTCGCCAAGAAGAAATATTTACAGACCGAATCGGTTTGGTCACCCAACACAAAACTTGTGGGAAATTCAGTATTCTTTCTATGTTGATAAAGAACACAATTTTTAGAGTTGGAAATCAAAAGTAATGGAATTTTTACCGCCGTTGTTTTCTAACTGTCAGATTGAAGGGACAGAAAACATAACCTCAATATAAGAATTAGTAGGATGCCGAATCAGGGGACTTGCCCAACTAGATTATTGTAGCTTGTTTTTACATGATTCCATAGATTCCAAGATCACCCTGTTCTAAGTTTCGTAGTAAAAGTTATGTTATTTTTAGCGCTGCTATCCCGTAATCCTTTCTGCTAAACTGTCGGGAAGGTGGAGTAAAACCTGTATTCGAACCCTAGGTCTTGAGTTGGGTTAACGGGCGTAAACGGAGTCCTCTTTTCAGCGTATTTATTGTTAACGCTATTCTTGTGTAGGAGGCGGAGTCCCAGAGTAGAGGCACCATCTTTGCTTCTTCGCGTGCCGTAGCGGAAAAAGGCAAGTACAATTTTAGTACGATATTGTGTGTTGGGCAATATGGTTGATTTGATGCGTGCTTAATATGATTATGCATGTTGAAAGTGTTTATTTCACATTGTTTATATGATGATCGATAAATTGATAATTCTTATGAGAACATATTGTGGATTGTCCATGTCATTTCATATCAATCATGCATGTTGGCATGAGATACCCACAGGAGTGGGCATTAAGATCCCCATATTTAAGATATGGGCAATGGGTTCCCATCCAAAAGGATGGGCAATGGGGTCCCCGTGATTTGACAATGCGCATGAGTGAACACCGACGGTGTAACACTCATAATACCAGATATGCAAAAGAGGAAAGAAAAGTGCATTTGAGAAATTTTCATAGCATGAGCATATCAAATGTTTATTGTTGAGAATTGTGGATGGATGATGATGGTTACGGTTGTTTATGTTATTATCTTGCTAAATGTACTTTGCTGAGTCTTGGACTCACTCTTGCTGTTACTGTGTTTTTAGTTACCCCGTTTGTGGACAACATGCATGGGAGGGAGTAGATTTATGCTTGGATGCACATTGGCACGGACCAATTCTCCATTGAATAAATAATTTGAATGATAGTTTAGAATCTGATTAAACCGCTTAAAGTTTCTTATATTTATGCTTCATGCGTTTGGATAATTGTTTATTCATATTGTTAGCTGTGCAAACCCCCGGTATGGTTATTTATTCAAAGGAGAACCTGCCGAAAGTTAGCAAAATGTCTTAGTTTAACTTGTAATTTTGTTAGTGTGGTAGCATTCCAGGCTCAGGTATGCCTGGGGTGTTACAACAGCGTCACTGCGCTAGGGCAGAGTCCGGCCGCGACGTGGCGAAGCCATTCTGCGCGTGCACCGGCACGAGGTGTCGAACCCGGGAACGAAGGATGCCGAATTCTCTGTGTTCATACACTAGTCCAGATTTCCAAAGTGTACAATCACAAAATGTTATCACAAACATATCCAACGTGTATATTTAATAAGCATAGAGTTTATTACAACCGGGCCGAGGCCAAATAAAACATTGCGGAAGCAAATAATAATGGTAAGCCACACGATACGCCACAGTAATCGCCCGGAGGTCGCCGCCTAATCGCCCCGCTCCTCACCTTCGGATAGCGGTCTTCTCTGAATAATAATATTCAGCAAGAGTGAGCACTACAACCGTGCTCGCAAATTACACCCAATACGTAATTTAGAATGCATGCATAAGTTATTCAAAGGAAGGTTGTAGGGTTTATTTGCGTAAATCTGCCTTTTTGGTTTAAATATTTATACCAAGTTTCAAGGCATAATTTTATTCTATAGCTAAAATCAGATTTAAAATTCATCATTTTATAGTGGATAACCTCCATATGAAAAATGGTGAAGGATACCCTCCTATCACAAGGCTACCCGCCAAATTTACCACAAGGATTAACCATCCTCAAATCATGTCCAAAGTTATTTTAAAACCAAAAACAAATCTAACTTAGAGTGGCCTTGCTCAAGATGTCCATGACCGTGACACGGCTATTCAATAGATTTACACTATGCGGAGGTGGTACAACTTTACCCACACGAGATAATTTGCCCAAGATGTCGGCCAATACACGCTTCCTTAGGCGTGTGACTAGGCAATTATCACAAGGCGTTTCCAATGCATTACCTCAATACTAATATGCCCGCTAAGGTTTCACTTCCATTAGGCTAACCACCACCGGAAGCCCCCTCTTGCGCCAAGTGGGAATAAAGTCTAACCGACACCCACACAACAAAATGGCATAAACAATAATGAGGTAATACAAATTATTAAGCCCGGTTACGCCCATACGTAACATGTGATAGTACGGTGGAGCTTTTGCAAGATGCGGCTCAAAGGCCGGTCCTAATCTACTTGGGCAACTTTCAATAAAACCCCAGGTCAAAGTCCTAACTAGACAGTTCACATGCATAAACTGCACTCCACCAACGGTCCATGTTTGCCCAAGTATAAACCATTTTCTTTTATTTTATAATTTCCAAAGACATTTGCAAAAGTCCACCATGACAAAGCAATGTCATAGGCTTTTATCAATTTATGAAATTTTGGCTAAATTCTCCCAAAGTCAAATATTTCATGGTCTAAGCATTTGCTATGCATATATTTATTTTTAAATTCATTTGACTAAGGTTACAAGGAATTGATAATACAACAATCAAATTTGGCTATACAAAGGAATTTGAATAATTAAATATTTAAAAACAGAATTTAAAATAATTAAATACAATTATGCATGCAATAATAATTTAAAAGTAAATTAAATAATTTTAAATATTGGGGCAAAATGGTCAATGGTGTAACTTGCCTTGCTCAAATTCCTGGTATTCTACTTCTTCAATAGGCCAAGCTCCCTGAGTCGTCAAAATCTATACTGAAAATACTCCAAATTCAAACAGAATTCAAATGAACACAAATAAATTCAAATGAAAATACAAATTAACTCCAAATTAAATAATTTTGGTTTAGTTAGCTAGATCTTGATTTTATACAAATTTAGAAATTTGAATCACCTAAATCGGAGTTTGTATGAAGAAATACGAGCTCTCGAAGTTTAAATCTAAATTTAATTCCAAAAATCAGAATTTGAATTTTCTCAATTAAATTTCTAAAGGAAATTATCTTTATTATGCCAAATGACGTCACCGCATCGCTCACAGAGATCGACAAGTGGGCCCATACAGATGGATCGAGTCCACGTGAGGCGCAAGTCCACGGTGGACTCGGTGCAATAGCGCGGCGGAAGAAGGCATTTGGCGCTGGCCGGGCAGCTGCACCACGCGACCTGGCCGACTTATCGCCACGCCACGCCGCCAAAAGTGAGTGGTGGCGCCGAGGTGGTGACCACGCCGGCGGAGAGAGGAGGCGCCGAACCGAGGGTGCCGCGATTAGCGGCGTGGCGAGCTCCGGTGAGGTGCGCAATGATAGAGGAGGAGGCCGGTTCTAGGGCGCTACCGGCGATCGCGAGGCGAGGCTCGGAAGGTTGTCGGCGATGTGAAGAAGCGGCGCGTGTTTTGGCCGACGGCGCGAGGGGCTCCGGAATCTTCAGCAACGTGGAGGCGCATGAGGATCGCGGCGATGCAATCGTTGATGGTGCAATCGAAGTCGCCGAGGAGGCTTTGCTTGCGGCACGGCACGACGATTCTTGGAGCTCTGCCGCCGGAAGAAACTTCAATTGCAAGTGATCTAGGGGCTTAGAGGCGCAATGGATCGGGGAAAAGATCGAGGAGGTGAGAGCGGTGCCGTGCTCGCTTATAGAGCGAGGGCGAGGCCGAGATGGAGATCGTGGCGGCGAGAATGGCGGTGGCGAGAGGTGGGGCGTTACGGCGAAATGACGGGGTAAAGCGGGGATGAACGCGCGTAGCGGTGACTTGAGCAGCGCCGTCGCGGGAGTAATGGTGGGAGGAATCACGAATTGAAGAAATCCCGAGGTGCGGTAATGGCGGCGTCGCCGGGAAGAAGGAGGCGAGGAAGACGACATCATGGCGTGGGCCCCACCGACAAATGAGAGCAGAGAGGGAGAGAGGGCGCGGCGGATTGATTGTCGGCCGTCCGATTTTGATCGGACGGCCAGCGTTCAGCGCGAGAGAGAGTTGGGCGAGACGCGACGCGGGTCGGGCTTCGGCCCGATCAGAAAGTGTAAGATTTTAAACCTTTTTCAATTGATTTAATTCGAGAAATTGAATAGGCTTTAAAAATAGTAAATGAAGTCCAAAATTTTGAGAAAATTCACGAAATTCTATGAGGCATTCGGACTTAAATAAAATAATTCCAACTTTTAGTTGGTAATAGATTTTGCACATAAATTCTTTTAGCCTTAATATACTTTAGTGAAAAGCTTTTAAAAATTCCAAAAATCCACAAAAATAATAAAGTCTTATTTTTAATCGAAATTGAAATTTTGGGTCATTACAAACCTACCCCCTTAAAGGGAATCTCACCCGAGATTCGCACTTGGTCAAGAAAAGGTAGGGATACTCGGCTCTCAAAACTTCTTCTCGCTCCCGTGTAGCTTCTTCTTCCGAATGATTGCTCCATCGAACCTTACAAGAACGAATGACTTTGCTTCGTGACGCTGCTCGCCACATCGAGAATCTTGATTGGTTGTTCCACATAGGTGAGATCTTCACGAAGATCGATGCTCTCAGCAGTGTTTCTTCTGCTGGTACTCGAGACATTTCTTTAATCGGGATACATGGAAGACATTGTGAACAAATGATGAGATGCTGGTAGTTCCAAGCGATAAGCAACTTCACCTCTTTTTGCCAAAATCTTATAGGGTCCCAACAAATCAAAAGCGAGTTTTCCTTTAGTCTGAAATCTCTTCACTCCTGAGTGGAGTTACCTCGAGATAGACAAAATCTCCCATCTCGAAGGATAGTTCTCTCCGACGATTATCGGCATAACTCTTTTGTCGGGTTTGAGCTACTTTGAGACGTTCTTTATTGCTTTTACCTTACTTTCACTTCTTTTATCAATTCGTCCAAGAATTGGTGCTCTCTACTTGATCCCAAAGTAGAGGGTTCTACACTTTCTACCATACAATGCTTCAAATGGCGACATCTGTAGGCTAGCTTGAAAGTCGTTGTTGTAGGAAAATTCTGCATAGGGCAAATTCTTATCCCACTTCTTCCATAATCTATAGCACAAGCTCAAGCATGTCTTCTAGGACTGATTTACGTTCGATCGCCATCTGTTTGGGGATGATATGTCAGTCTTTGAAGTTGAGTCTGTTCCCAAGGCTTCATGTAGACTCGCTAAAATTTTGAAGTGAGCTCGCGAACCTCATCGGACATAATTTTCTTGGGTATACCATGTAGACAGGCGATCCTCGCCATGTACAATTCGCTAACTTATTGCTTCGTAAGTGGTCTTGATGGAATAAAATGAGCCACTTTTGTTAATCGGTCAATTATTACCCAAATGGAATCACAACCTGATTGGGTCCTAGGTAGTCCTGGTGATAAAATCCATACCAATCTCCTCCCATTTCCACTCGGGAATTGGTAATGGTTATAACAATCCGCAGTCTCGATGTTACGCCTTAACACGACATACATCACAACGTGCAACAAACTCGCGATTTCTCGCTTCATACTAACCCACCAATACTTTTCCTTGAGATCCTCGTACATCTTGGTACTCCGGGATGGATAGAGTAAGGTGATTCATGAGCTTCTTCGAATCGGTTATGTCAGGTTTCATGATGTTTAGGTACACGAATGCGGTTGCCAAACCATACTGCGGCCTCGCTCGCCTCTTGAAAAATCACGGGCTTTGCCTCTTCTCATGTTTTTCATGATTTCTTTGATGTCTTCGTCTTCTATTGTTTTTCTCGATCCGACTTTGTATGGTTGGTTGGACTTCCTTTGTGTTGATACACCTTGATCGACAATTTCAGTTCGGATGCTTTAGTTCTTCATACAACTCGGTTGATTTTCTTGAACTAACACCGTGTTGCGAGATGCTTTCCTACTCGAGCATCCGCTACCACGTTAACTTTACCCGTGATAATGAATTCCAAGGTCATAATCCTTTATCGGCTCTAACCATCTTCTTTGCCCGAGATTAAGATCATTGGGTGAAGATATATTTCAAACTCTTATGATCTCGTGAAAATCTCACAAATGATTACCAATGAGATAATGCCGCGATTTTCAAAGCATGCACAATTGCCGCTAACTCTAAATCATGAGTTGGATAATTTCCTTCATGTGGCCTTAATCGGCGAGATGCATAAGCCACAACCTTTCCTTCTGCATCAGTACACATCCTAGCCCACAGCGGGATGCGTCCGAAAACTTCAAAATCCTTACGTATATCCGGTAAAACTAGCACCGTGCGAGACTAGTCTTTTCTTGACTCTTGAAAACTATGTTCACAAGCACTTGTCCATTCAAATTTCTTTTCCTTCTTGAAGTTGAGTCATGGGTTTGGCGATCTTGGAGAAACTTTCAATGAATCTGCGGTAGTACCCAAACTAATCCGAGAAAACTTCTCATACTGCGATGATTTGGGTTGCTTCTGTCGAACCCGGAACGAAGGATCCCGAATTCTCGTGTTCATACACTAGTCCAGATTTCCAAAGTACAGTCACAAAAATGTTATCACAAACATATCCAAAGTATATTTAATAATCATAGAGTTTATTACAACCGGGCCGAGGCCAAATAAAACATTAAGCGGAAGCAAATAATAATGGTAAGCCACACGATCGCCACGAGTAATCGTGCGGAGGTCGCCGCCTAATCGTCCCGCTCCTCACCTTACGGATAATAGTCTTCTCTGAATAATAATATTCAAAGAAGAGTGAGCACTACAATCGTGCTCGCAAATTACACCCAATCTGTAATTTAGAATGCATGCATAAGTTATTCAAAGGAAGGTTGTAGGGTTTATTTGCATAAATCAGCCTTTTGGTTTAAATAGTTATACTAAGTTTCAAGGCACATTTTCATTATATAACTAAAATTAGATTTTAAAATTGATCATTTTATAGTGGATAACCTCCATATGAAACATGGTGAAGGATACCCTCCTATCACAAGGCTACCCCCAAATTTACCACAAGGATTAACCATCCTCAAATCATGTCCAAAGTTATTTTAAAACCAAAAACAAATCTAACTTAGAGTGGCTTTGCTCAAGATGTCCATAACAGTGGACACGGCTATTCAATAGATTTACACTCAGCGGAGGTTGTACAACTTTACCCACAAGAGATAATTTGCAGTTATGCTGGCCAATACACACTTCCTTAGGTGTGTGACTAGGCAATTATCACAAGGCGTTTCAATGCACTACCTCAATACCAATATGCCCGCTAAGGTTTCACTTCCATTAGGCTAACCACTGCTGGAAACCCCTCTTGCGCCAAGTGGGAATAAAGTCTACAGACACCCACACAACAAAATGGCATAAATAATACTGAGGTAATACAAATTATTAAGCACAGTTCGCCCATCTGAGAACATGTGGTAGTACGGTGGAGCTTTTGCAAGATGCGGCTCAAAGGCCGGTCCTTAATCTACTTGGGCAACTTTCAATAAAAACCACAGGTCTCGATCCTAACTGACAGGCCCGTGCATAAACTTGCACCCACCAACGGTCCATGTTTGCCCAAGTACAAACCATTTTCTTTTATTTTAGATTTTCAAAGACATTTGCAAAAGTCCACCATGACAAGGCAATGTCATAGGCTTTTATCAATTTATGAAATTTTGGCTAAATTCTCCCAAAGTCAAATATTTCATGGTCTAAGCATTTGCTATGCATATATTTATTTTAAATTTATTTGACTAAGGCTACAAGGAATTGGTAATACAACAATCAAATTTGGCTATACAAAGGAATTGGAATAATTAAATATTTAAAACAGGAATTTAAAATAATTAAATACAATTATGCATGCAATAATAATTTAAAACAGAAATTAAATAATTTTAAATATTGGGGCAAAATGGTCAATGGTGTAACTTGCCTTGCTCAAATTCCTGGTATTCTACTTCTTCAATAGGGTCAAGCTCTCCGGAGTCGTCAAAATCTATACGTGAAAATATTCCAAATTCAAACAGATTCAAATGAACACAAATAAATTCAAATGAAAATTCAAATTAACTCCAAATTAAATAATTTTGGTTTAGTTAGCTAGATCTTGATTTTATACAAATTTAGAAATTTGAATCACCTAAATCGGAGTTTGTATGAAGAAATACGAGCTCCTGGAAGTTTAAATCTAATTTTAATTCTAAAATCGGATTTTCCTAAATTCCCAATTAAATTTCTAAAGGAAATTCTATTTATTGCGCCACCGACGTCAATGATCTCGTGCCTCGAGATCGACATGTGGGCCCATACAGATGGGTCGAGTCCACAACGAGGCGCAAGTCCACGGTGAACTCGGTGCACTAGCAAGACAAAGGGGTAGTCGCTGTCTGGCGCGCAAGGCTTGCTGGCCGGCGACCACGTGCGCCGACTTGGTGCCACGCACGCAAAAACGGTGAGGTGGCGCCGAGGTGGTCACGCCCACGTCGGCCCGGAGGGAGGCGCCGGGTTCCAATGGTGCCGTGAACGGCGCGCGGCGAGCTCGGTGAGTCGCAAAGATTCGAGGAGATGCATCGAGCACGATCGCTACTCCGGCGGCGAGGGCGTGGCGGAAGATGGTCGGCGGCGAGAGGCGCGCGGTGTGGTTCGATCGTTAGCGGCGAAGGAGCTCCGGCGATGTTCGAGTGCGAGAGGCGCGCACTAGCGATCTTGGCCGAGGCGGCATGGTGCGATCGGGCGGCGGAGGTTCACCGGTGGCGGCGCTTAGAGGCGTGAACCTGGCTCGGCCGAGAGAGAAAGAGCCAGTGCGGGCAGCCGGGAGCGAGGAGGTGTGGAGAGTTGGGGCAAAAGCTTGAGGGAGTAGAGGCGCACTGCTGCCTTTTATAGGCGAGGGCGAGGCCGGAGGTGGAGATCGTGGCGAGGTGCAACGGCCGTTTATGGAGATGAGGCGCGGCGTTATAAATGAGTTAAGGAGGGGGTAATTGCCAGACGAGTGCGGGGTGAGCAGCGGGCGAATCAATGCGCTTGAATGCGAGGAAAGAGAGGAGAGAATCACGGGCTTGATGAGCTCGAGCGGCGCTAATGGCGGCGAGAAACAACGGACGCGGAGAAGACAAGCGCGAGGAAGACGACATGTGTCTGCGCGGGCCCCACCCGACAATGAGAGAGAGAGAGGGAGAGAGGCGCGGCGGATTGATTGTAGGCCGTCCGATTTTGATCGGACGGTCAGCGTCACTTCGCCAGGGAGAGTTGGGCGAGACGCGCCGCAGTCTTTGGGCTTGGCCCGATCTTTGAATGAATAATTTTAAATTCTTTTTCAATTGATTTAATTCCAGAAATTCAAATAGGCTTTAGAAAATAGTAAATGAAGTCCAAAAATTTTGAGAAAATTCACAGAAATTCTATGAGGCATTCTGGACTTAAATAAAATAATTCTAACTTTTAGTTGGTAATAGATTTTGCACATAAATTCTTTTAGCCTTAATATACTTTATTGAAAAGCTTTTAAAAATTCCAGAAAATCCACAAAAATTAATAAAGTCTTATTTTTAAATGAAATTGAAATTTTGGGCTGTTACAAACCTACCCCCCTTAAAGGGAATCTCGACCCCGAGATTCAGACTTGGTCAGCAAAAAGGTAGGGATACTCGGCTCTCAAAACTTCTTCTCGCTCCTAGGTAGCTTCTTCTTCTGAATGATTGCTCCACTGAACCTTACAAGAACGAATGACTTTGCTTCTGGTGACGCGTTCTGCCACATCGAGAATCTTGATTGGTTGTTCCACATAGGTGAGATCTTCCTGAAGATCGATGCTCTCGAGCGGTGTTTCTTCTGTTGGTACTCTGAGACATTTCTTTAACTGGGATACATGGAAGACATTGTGAACAGCTGACAGAGATCTTTGGTAGTTCAAGCGATAAGCAACTTCACCTCTTTTGCCAAAATCTTATAGGGTCCGACAAATGCAGGTGCGAGTTTTCCTTTAGTCTGAAATCTCTTCACTCCTCGGAGTGGAGTTACCCTGAGATAGACAAAATCTCCCATCTCGAAGGATAGTTCTCTCCGACGATTATCGGCATAACTCTTTTGTCGGGTTTGAGCTACTTTCAGACGTTCTCTTATTGCTTTTACCTTACTTTCAGCTTCTTTTATCAATTCTGGTCCGAAGAATTGGTGTTCTCCTACTTGATCCCAAAGGAGAGGGTTCTACTCTTTCTACCATATAATGCTTCAAATGGCGACATCTGTAGGCTAGCTTGAAAGTCGTTGTTGTAGGAAAATTCTGCATAGGGCAAATTCTTATCCCACTTCTTCCATAATCTATAGCACAAGCTCAAGCATGTCTTCTAGAACCTGATTTACACGCTCGGCCATCTGTTTGGGGATGATATCTTTGTCTTTGAAGTTGAGTCACAGTTCCTAAAGCTTCATGTAGACTCTGCCAAAATTTTGAAGTGAGCTGCGAACCTCTGTCGGACACAATTTTCTTGGGTATACCATGTAGGCAGAGCGATCTGGCCATGTACAATTCTCGCTAACTTATTGCTTCGTAAGTTGTCTTGGTCGAATAAAATGAGCCACTTTTGTTAATCGGTCAATTATTACCCAAATGGAATCACAACTGATTGGGTCCTAGGTAGTCCGTGATAAAATCCATACCAATCTCCTCCCATTTCCACTCGGGAATTGGTAATGGTTGTAACAATCCGCAGTCTCGATGCTCTGCCTTAACACGCGACACACATCACAACGCAACAAACTCAATGATCTCTCGCTTCATACTACCCACCAATACTTTTCCTTGGATCTGGTACATCTTGGTACTCCGGGATGGATAGAGTAAGGTGATTCATGAGCTTCTTTCGAATTAGTTATGCGGTTTCATGGTGTTTAGGTACACGATGCGGTTGCCAAACCATCTTGTGCCCCGCTCGTCTTCGAAAATCCACAGGGCTTTGCCTCTTCTCATATTCTTCATGATTTCTTTGATGTCTTCGTCTTCTATTTGTTTTCTCGATCGACTTTGTATGGTTGGTTGGACTTCCACCGTGTTGATCTGACCTTGACCGACAATTTCCGTTCGGATGCTTTAGTTCTTCATACAACTCGGTTGATTTTCTTGAACTAACACCGTGTTGTAGTATGCTTTCCTACTCGGCAGCATCGCTACCACGTTGGCTTTACCCGGTGATAATGAATTCGAGGTCATAATCCTTTATCGGCTCTAACCATCTTCTTTGCACGAGATTAAGATCATTGGGTGAAGATATATTTCAAACTCTTATGATCTCGTGAAAATCTCACGGTGTTACCAATGAGGTAATGCTTGATTTTCAAAGCACGCACAATTGCCGCTAACTCTAAATCATGAGTTGGATAATTTCCTTCATGTGGCCTTAGCGGACGAGATGCATAAGCCACGACCTTTCCTTCTGCATCAAGACACATCCTAGCCCACGGCGATCGTCCTGTAAAACTTCAAAATCCTTACGTATATCTGGTAAAACTAGCACCGGTGCAGAGACTAGTCTTTTCTTCAGCTCTTGAAAACTATGTTCACAAGCACTTGTCCATTCAAATTTCTTTTCCTTCTTCAGAAGTTGAGTCATGGGTTTGGCGATCTTGGAGAAACTTTCAATGAATCTGCGGTAGTACCCACTAATCAGAAAACTTCTCACTTCATGGATGACTTGGGTTGCTTCAATCCATTACTGACTTCAACCTTTGAGGGATGCAACTCCTCCTGCGACACAATGTGTCCAAGAAAAGCCACTTGGCTGAGCCAAAATTCACTTTTGCTGAGTTTGGCATAAAGTTGGTGTTCTCGAAGTTTGTCCAAAATAATTCTGAGATGTTTTTCATGCTCTTCCATATCTCTTGAGTAGATGAGAATATCATCTATGAATACCACCACAAACTTATCCAAGAATTCCATGAACACTTTGTTCATCATATTCATGAAATAAGCGGGGCATTTGTTAGTCCAAATGACATCACCGTGAACTCGTCTGATCCATATCCGTGGTGAAGGTGTCTTGAATATCTTACGTCTGATTTTTAACGATGGTAGCCTCGATCTCAAATCAATTTTGGAGAAAACATCGGCTCCTTTAAGTTGATCAAGCAGATCATCTATCCTAGGTAACGGGTACTTGTTTTTGATTGTTACCTCGTTGAGTGATCTATAGTCCACACACATTCTCATACTATTGTCTTTCTTTTGACAAATAGTCTTGGAGCTCCCAAAGGCGATGAACTCGGTTGAATGTAACCTTTACTCAGTAGTTCTTGATCGCTTCTTCAACTCTGCTAGATCGTTTGCAGATTCGTACGTAGGGTCGCTTCGAAATTGGGCGATCCACAGGACTAAGTCAATTAAGAACATTATGTCGGTCCTGGCATACTGTAAGTCCTCCTAAAAACATCCGGATATTCTTGTACCACGGTATATCTTCGATTTCACTTCCTTTAAAGCTGGTCAAGATAGGACTTCTTTAAGTAGAAGTCTTGGGTTGGAACTCTCATGAAATCCCTTGTTCATTGGTGAGGTTGATAGATCTACTAGCACAATCTATCCTCCTGATTTTTGGCAAGCCACCATTCCAAGAATTACGTCCAATCCTTGCGAGCATAGACTATTAAGTTGGCCGAGAAAGTTACTCGGAGATTTCAAAGGTAAGATTTGGACGAGAATAAGCTAGCCCTCATTTCGAGCCCGGGAATGGATTAACATGGGTTTAACTAAGGGGAGGTAGATAACCCATATTTTTCACAAACTTATTTGACACAAAAGAATCGAAGCTCGAATCAAATAAAGCGATCTTTGTATCGAGTTGACAAGGAACGTACCAAGAACAACATCAGTGCCGCATATGCTTCCTCTGCGGTGGCGTGATTCACACGTCCCTTCATGAATCGACCGGTGGTCTTGAGGGACCGCCGAGACCAAACTCCGGAGTTGGCTTGACGGGGTGGCGATCTGCGCTTCTTGGGACACTTATTGGCATAGTGACCCAACTCGTTGCAATGAAAGCAAGTGATTCTCGCTGTGGAAATAGTCAAGCCTGCTGAACATCCCTCCGGATGAACTACTACGAATCCGGAAGTATTTGGGCGCGAATCGAGCCGGAACTCTCGGTGTAGTAGTGCGGAATCTCCCACGCCGAGGTGGTGAGATCGAGAGAAACGAGGCTTGGCGATCCTCTGAGTTAAACTTCGAGCCGCCATCCTCCGCTTGCGATTCTCCATTTCGATGTTTGCCTTCTGGCGTATGGCCTTATTACCAAGCTGCTGAAAGTCGGTAAAATCTCGAGAAATCAAGCGAGCAGAGAGTTCGTCGTTTAACCCTTCCGTAAATCGCTCTTGCTCGTCTTCGCCTCTCGCTACATCCTCGGGGGCATAGCGAGCAAGTTGGTTAAACTTATCGATACTCGCCAATCGAGCGGTTTCCTTGGCGAGCGAAATAAACTCCTTCTTTTCAAGGTAATCATGCGGATGGAATGTGAGATCGGCGAAAGCTCGCATGAACTCATCCCAAGTGATTTCTTGGGTATTAGCATGGGACATGCTGAAATTATCCCACCATTCGATGCGGGACCAATCAATTGATGAGAGGCAAACAAAACTCTCTCACGATCCGTACATCGAGCAATATCCGCTTTCTTTCCAATGGCCCCGAGCCAATCATCTCGTCCATGGGTTCCGTGCTACTAGAAAATGTTGGCGGACGATCCTCATGAACTCGACAAAGTTACTCTTGCGGGAGGTGGAGGAGCATGATAGGTCTTGACGCTTGGGTATTCGATTCTTTGTGAAGGGATCGGCTAGCAACTCAATCGATGAGTCGATTGGCCATCATTTGGCGCCATCGAGCTTGATTGGAGGAGGTGGTGGCTGTTGAACTGGGTTTTCCTGATATTAGGCATTCTCATTTCCTTGCTGTCGGACCCTCGGGGATTCACACAACCCCGAGACCCTCTGTGCATACCAAGCTAGTCCCATGATCGATGAGCTAGCTTGCATAGCATACAACAATGATGTAATCATAACCATTCAACAACGAACTAATGAAGCGCATAAAGTAATATTATTTAAAACAACGAAGACCTTATGGTCAAGTTCTTACAAAAGTCGCCTCACGGGGCTTAGCAACAACAGAGTATCCGCGGAAATCTCAAAATACGTGGAGCCCAATCGACATGCCCACAGCAATCGAGTGGAGGGCGTGACCTAGTTCGCAAAGTCTTCAAAGTAGCCTTCTTCGTAGAACTCGATATTTCTGATTCTTCTGTTGGACCGATCAACAAAGGGCATAAAGCCGTGAGTACATAAAGTACTCAACAAGTCGTAGAAATGTATGCACATAGTATTCATGTCGGGCTTAAGCAAGGATGGCTTTATGGTTAATTTGCGTAAAGCAAGTTTAACAATAAATACAATAATTAGATTGCAAGCGAGATTTCAAAAGAATAGTACATAGATAACCAAGTTCTTTTGAATCAAATAGTGAACATCCGTTCACTTCCCAACCATTCAACCAAGCGTTTCTATCGAACCACACCACATTTTTGAAAATACTACCTTGCGCGAAATCACTGTGCATGTCCGTAGCAGGGACACGGCTATTGAATAGATTTTGACACTCTGCAGAGGTTATGCGGCTTTACCCACAAGAGATAAATCACTTGTAATGTCCGTCTGACACACTTCCAAGGGTGTGCGACTAAGTGATTACCACAAGGCCTTTACAAAGTTCCATTTTGCCTCGGTTCTGCCCGCTAAGGTTTCGCCATCACAGCCCCTCTTGCGCCAATAAATGTACCACAACAGAACCGACTCAAAACTTTCCTAATTAATTGGCGGTCAGTCCCATACCGGACTTGTGGTTGCACGAGGTGACCCGGATCAATGACTTGCAAAGTTAAGTCCTTAGTTGGTCGCTCGGACAAGTCTACCACAACCCAATGTGCATTACGCACCCACTCTAGCTCCCTACCTCAAGCCCGAGCATAAAACATTTTTGTTCATACCCACCAAATGGCAAACCACGCCATGGCACAACATCTTTTAATAAAGTGGCCTCACACCACTGCTCCATAGTTCCATTAGTCAAATTTCAATAATCATTGAACATGTGATCGAAAGTCTCGCGGGTAACTAGAGCATGTCTAAGCAATATCGCTCCCAAGTTGGTATACAATTATGTCCAACTAGTATTAACCATCCTAAGGTGTCAAGGATATATGCCATTCAAGGAGACATTTCATTTTCAATTTATCAAGGAGGCATAATGGCAATTTGGTAATTATCTACTCCCAAAACCATTTTTAATAAAACTAGCCATGCATGATAATTTAATACAATATACATTTGTAAAATGGGTTCAACATGGTCAAAGGCCTACGACTTGCCTTCGTTGGCGAGGAGCGAGTCTTCTGATCGTCGGTCAAGAAATCTTCCAAACGCCTAATCTACGTGCGAGAATAGCAACAAATAAATAAAACAGCACCAAATGAACTCCAAAAATTACAAAACCAGTACCAAATGAAAGAGGATGAATTTATATGAATTTAGAAATTTGGATCACCCAAATCGGAGTTCGGATGTGAAAGTTATAGCCAAAAGAAGTTTCAAATCACATAAAATGATAGATTTAGGGTTTTCGGATTTTCGAATTATTTTTCAACCGAAAAATCCGTTTTGACGTCAGCGTTGGCGCAACACGACGCAGCAGACCACGTGGCGAAACCGTTGACGCTACCGACGTGGCGCCACGTGGGTGACCACGTGGGCTCGGGCCCGCGGTCGAGAGAGAGAGAGAGAGAGAGAGAGAGAGCGCGCGGTGGCGGCGGCGCCGAGCCGGGAAGACGGCGGCGCGTCAGCGCGGAGAAGGCGGTGGCGCCGAGAACGGCGACGCGGCAGGCGACCGAGCCGGGAAGAAGGGAGGAGGGGCGGGCGAGGAGCGCCGAGAGAGGAGGGAGAGAGAAGAGAGAGGAGGCGAACGGCGCGCTTTATAGAGCTCGCGGCGAGAAAAAATGAGCCGAGCGGCGCAGCGCGCGGGCGGGCGCCAGGGCAGGCACGGCGCGGACGCGACGGAGGCGGACGGGACGGCCTTGGCGCGATTCGCTGCGGCGGATTCGCATGGCGGGATTATGCGGCGACAGGACGGGAGAGAGAGAGAGCGCGTCGGAGGCGACGAGCGAGCCGTCCGATTCCGATCGAGCGGTGGGGAGCGAGGGAGGCGCGGCGAGGAGAGCCGTCCGATTCGACGGACGGTGGGAGGAGAAGAGACGCGGCGAGAAGACGCGAAGCGCCGTCCGATTCGACGGACGGTGGGAAGCGGAAGAAGCGCGAGCGTCTGGCCGTCGCGATAGCGTCGGACGGTCGCGATGAAAAGGGGCCGCGCGAGAGACGAACGGCCGCGGACGAACGGAGCGGCGGATCTCGATCCAACGGCCGAAGCAAGGCGACAGCGAAAGCGAGACGTCCGATGAAGATCCAACTACCGAGGTGAAGGGGCGGCGCGGAGCGGAGGTGGGCGCGGAATGGGCGGAGGCGAGAACGATGGTGGGCGGCTAGGGTTTCGCCCACGACAGAAAAGGAATTAAAATACGTTTTGATTTTAGAAATTCAAACAAATCAAAAGCAATTTTAGAAAATAGCAAATGACTCCAAAATTCTAGAAAAATTCACGAAATTACTTGAATTATTCGGACTTAATAAAAATATTTTTAACTTTAAATTTTCTTTTCTTTTGCAAATAAATTAATTTTTAATTTCGGAAAAAGGAAAATGAATTTCTAAAATCAATAAATCCAAGGAAATTCTCAAAATAATAATTTTGATTTTAAATTCAGAAAACTCAATTAAACCAACTTTAATTTAATTGAATTTTGGTTAATTCATTTTAAATCGCAAATGAATTTTCTAAAATTTCAAATTAAGCTTTTGGCAAATAGAAACAAATGGTTCTCTTTTAAAATTATCAAAACTCAAAAAGCGGACGCTACAAACCTACCCCTCTTAAAGGGAATCTCGACCAGAGATTCAGTGACTAGAGAATAGGTTGGGAAATTCACCTTCAAGTCATCTTCTCGTTCCCAAGTGGCTTCTTCTTGATGTGATTGCTCCACTTTGGACCTTGCGAAACGGATGATCTTGCTTCTTGTCACTCGCTCTGTTATTTCCAAGATCTTGATGGGTGCTCCTTGTAGGTGAGGTCTTCTGCAAGGCAATTGCTTCCATGGGCATCTCTCTTGGGCACACGCAACACTCCTTGGTTGTGACACGCGGAAGACATTATGCACATCCGCGGTGAGGCGGGAGGTCCAAGCGTAGCGACTTCTCCTCTTCTGGCTAGAAGCGGAAAGTTCGATGTACCTTGGTGCAAGCTTTCCACTTACTTGAAACGACGCATCCCTTTGAGAGCGACACCTTCAGTACACAAGATCACCCGGTCTGAAGCTAGATCTCGGTGTGATTTATCGGCATAACTCTTCTACAGTGTCTTGCTTTGACCTTTCTCGATTGATCGAACTTGCTCTTCGGCTTTTCCAAAATATCTGCCCAAACACTTGTCTTTCGCCTACTTGCTCCAATACAAGGGTGTTCTCGCAATTTCTTAGTAAAGAGCTTCAAATGGAGACACTGGAGGCTTGAGTAATCGTTGTTATAGGAAAACTCGCATAAGGTAGCATTTGATCCCAATCGATCTGATTTGCTAAGGCACAAGCCCTTAACATATCTTCTAGGATTTGATTTACTCTTTACATCATCCATCCGTCTGGGATGATAAGTCATCTTGAAATTTAGATTAGTACCCAAAACAACTGTGCAACTTCGCCAAAATCTTGAGGTGAATCGGATCCTCGATCCGACACGATCTTCCTCGGCACTCCATGCCGGGCACACTATCTTTGCCATGTACAATTCGCGATCTATCACGAGTAAGTAGTCTTGGTGGGAGAAAGTAAGCAACTTTGGTTAGGCGATCCACAATTACCTGATAGAATCATATCCCGACTTTGTCCTTGGCAAACCGGTGATAAAATCCATGCAAATTTCTTCCCATTTCTATTCGTGCACTTTCAAGGGTTGCGAGTCCAAAGGTCTTTGATGCTCGGCTTTTACACCGATGACACATCACACTGAGCTACAAACTCGGCAATCTCACGCTTCATGCTAGGCCACCAATACATTTCCTTGAGGTCTTGGTACATCTTCGTCCTTCCAGGGTGAATGGAGTACAAGGTTTCATGGGCTTCCTTGAGTATCAAGCGCTAAGCTCTTTCGATCTGGAACACGATTTAAACTTGTCAAACCAAAAGGTGCCTTGCTCATCTTCTAAAAATCTCAGGGCTTTACCCTTCTTCATGTTGCTCTTAATTTCCTTAATATTGGCATCTTCAACTTGAGCTTCCTTGATCTGATTCCGCAAAGTGGGTTGAACTTCTAAGGCAGCTAGGTAACCTTCTTCAACCAACTCTAACTTGAGCTTCTGGAATTCTTCCCGAAGGGCTGGCTGATTTTCCTTGATCGACAAAGTATTGCGAGAGACTTTTCTACTCAAGGCATCTCGCCACAACATTAGCTTTGCATGGGTGGTAATGGATTTCAATATCATAACCCCTGATCAACTCTAACCATCTTCTTTGCCTCATGTTAAGATCAGCCTGAGTGAAAATGTACTTCAAGCTCTAATGGTCCGTGTAGACTTCACAGCGATTACCAATAAGGTAATGACGCCATATCTTTAGAGCATGCACAACGGCAGCTAATTCCAAGTCATGAGTGGGGTAATTCACTTCATGAGGCCTCAATTGACGGGAAGCATAGGCTACTACCTTCCTTTCTTGCATCCGGACACAACCAAGTCCTTGCCGGGATGCATCACGAAAAATCTCAAAATCTTTCAACATCCGCAAAATCAACACCGGAGCTGTTGTCAAACGCTTCTTCAACTCTTGAAAACTTTGCTCACAACCTGTTGTCCAAGCAAATTTCTTTTCTTTCTTCAACAGCTGAGTGAGGGGTCTTGCTATCTTGTAGAATCCTTCTATTGCGGCTCAACTGAACGTGTGGCACATCTCTGACAGCTGCAGTGGTAGCTCCATTATGGGAAACTGATGCCAAACTGCGGGTTTACAACTATGTTCTGGGGTGCCAACTAAGAAGCTATCAAACTTATCTTCCAAATTGCTGAATCCAATGCTCATTATTATCGAAATCTACCAATCCAGCATGTCATAAGGTCACCCAATTACAATCCAATCATTTAATCACATTCTCGATACACCAACATGATTCACACATCCTTCTTTGGCATAAGTTTTAAATAATCCAACAAATTCACCACTTTGATCGCAAGATTCCTTTTCTGCCTAAATCCATGAAATCTAGTGGCCATAGTCGCCTCTTCCGATCGGATAAACTCCAAGATCACGCTAAATTCTTTTTATCCTTTTTGAAACAAAATTCTTCCAAAGGTTATATTCACGCAATTGCTTCCTCCAAAATTATTGACTAAATCCACAACATTATCCACTAAATTTCCTCAAGCAAATTTATCAATTGCAACCCTCAGAATTTCTTTATACCAGTCCAATATCTCAATTTTAGAACCTTCCAAAGGGTCGCTTGCCATCCCAAATTCAAATTTAATCCGCCAATTATTGTATCACCATTTATCCAACATTTATTCAGGTCCAACTCCAATACACAGAGATATTCATCAATCCAACAATTATTTTGGACCAACTCCGATATCAGTAATATATCTGTCAATCATAAATTCCAATATCCAACAATCATCTGTTTGCATAACCCAATCTCCACAAATGCGCAATTCTATAATCCGATCAAGACATATTTCTATAATCTAACAAAAATTTCTCTTCAAATCTCAATTTCTCTATTCAACCACATCCAATTGAATCCAATGTGACCAACAAACTCAATTATTCCATTCTTCTTGATTCAACATAATCCACCACAATCATCGCCAAGAATTGGCGATCATATAATCAAATCCTTAACAATCAGGTAATCCTTTAATCCAAATCCAATCATAATATATTCTGTAATCCATCATCTAGCAAATCAGATTTCTATAACCCAAATTCCACAATCATATTTCCATAATCCAATCAAGATCCATTTCTGTAATTCATCCAAGATACTTTTCTATAATCCAATCTTCCAAAATCTCATGTCAATAATAATTTAATTCTACAATCTAGTAATCATGCATTTCTACAATCCAACCAAGATCCAACCAATTCTCCCAAAATTAACATCATCAATCGACATGAAAAAATCCAATTCTCTTCGCATTCTACTCTGTGCCTCTTCTGCACAATTTCTCAATTCCAAATATCCAACCGACATTATAACCAGCTCAAGATTCAATTTAAATACAACTTCTCCTAATAATCAAATCAACACTTCCGATTCTTTTATCCTTCAAGATTAATCAAGATTTTCCTTTCTGATCACTTTACTCCACGATTTATATAATCCACCAATATGCTACTCTTTAAACCATTTATAATCAAGGCATACCCATTATCATACTCTGGTATCCACAATAACTTCTTGCATATACTCGGTTAAACTCAAAATCAGTCTTATCAAAGATTCTCCAAAGCTACCTAAGTTGGCATCAAAACACCTTGGTTATCTCCAGCAAGAGTAGCTTCCAAGGGACTTACGGGTTTGATCCACTTTGCAAAAATTCTTCACAGGTTTCAAAGATGAGAGGGAGAAAGCACAATAGGTGAGAGGGAAAAGCACGGGGATGAGCGAGAAACAAGGGAGATAGATGGATCAACCTAAGGCGGATCAAGTTGGTTTCACCCAACGAACGGATAGCCGGAAAGCTATCAAGAAGCAAACAAGAAAGAGACACTTAAGCACAAAAGCACTATTACGCAGACTAAACGAATCTAAAACTAGGGAGGGCAACTACCAATCTAATCTTTACGGAGGGTCAACTGGGAACACACGGCGGAACTTGAGCTTCCAAGACTTCCATTGCTTGATCTTGAAGGGCTCGATCCTAGGGATAATCCAGAGATGAGGGAGTCAAATTTAAATTTGAAAACCAAGTCCCAGAAAAGATAAGATGAAAGACTCAAGAATGATATAAGAGGGTAAGATGATAAGATAAGAATAGAATAAGATAAGAAAGAACAGAATAAGATGAGAGAAGAATATCTAGTCGAGTTAATTGCTTGGTTTGATTTAGAAAATATATTTTGAATTTTTGACTAAGATGACCAATCTAACTGTGGTTACGTCCTACAGTCGATATGGCTCTGATACCATCTCTTGTCGGACCCCCGGGGATTCACACAACCCCGAGACCCTCTGTGCATACCAAGCTAGTCCCATGATCAGTAGCTAGCTTGCACAGTTACAACAATGATGTAATCATAACCATTCAACAACGAACTAATGAAGCAGACAAAGTAATATTATTTAAAACAACGAAGACCTTATGGTCAAGTTCTTACAAAAGTCGCCTCACAGGGCTTAGCAACAACAGAGTATCCGCGTGAAATCTCAAAATACGTGGAGCCCAATCGACATGCCCACAGGCAATCGAGTGGAGGACGTGACCTAGTTCGCAAAGTCTTCAAAGTAGCCTTCTTCGTAGAACTCGATATTTCCTGATTCTTCTGCTGGGACTGATCAACAAAGGGCATAAAGCCGTGAGTACATAAAGTACTCAGCAAGTCGTAGAGAAATATATGCACATAGTATTCATGTCAGGCTTAAGCAAGGATGGCTTTATGGTTAATTTGCAGAAAGCAAGTTTAACAGTAAATACAATAATTAGATTGCAAGCAGGATTTCAAAAGAATAGTACATAGATAACCAAGTTCTTTTGAATCAAATAGTGAACATCCCGTTCACTTCCCAACCATTCCAACCAAACGTTTCTATCGAACCACACCACATTTTTGAAAATACTACCCCTTGCGCGAAATCACCAGGCATGTCCGTAATCAGGGACACGGCTATTCAATAGATTTTGACACTCTGCGAGAGGTTGTACAGACTTTACCCACAAGAGATAAATCACTTGTAATGTCCGTCGACACACTTAGGGTGTGCGACTAAGTGATTACCACAAGGCCTTTACAAAGTTCCATTTTGCCTCGGTTCTGCCCGCTAAGGTTTCGCCATCACAGCCCCCTCTTGCGCCAATAAACAGCCACAACAGAACCGACTCAAAACTTTCCTAATTAATTGGCCAGGTCCGTCCCATACCGGACTTGTGGTTGCACGAGGTGACCCAGATCAATGACTTGCAAAGTTAAGTCCTTAGTTGGCTGCTCAGACAAGTCTACCACAACCCAATGTGCATTACGCACCCACTCTAGCTCCCTACCTCAAGCCCGAGCATAAAACATTTTTGTTCATACCCGACCAAATGGCAAACCCTGCCATGGCACAACATCTTTTAATAAAAGTGGCCTCACACCACTGTTCCATAGTTCCATTAGTCAAATTTCAATAATCATTGAACATGTGATCGAAAGTCTCGCGGGTAACTAGAGCATGTCTAAGCAATAATACGCTCCCAAGTTGGTATACAATTATGTCCAACTAGTATTAACCATCCTAAGGTGTCCAAGGATATATGCCATTCAAGGAGACATTTCATTTTCAATTTATCAAGGAGGCATAATGGCAATTTGGTAATTATCTACTCCCAAAACTATTTTTAATAAAACTAGCCATGCATGATAATTTAATACAATATACATTTGTAAAATGGGTTCAACATGGTCAAAGGCCTACGACTTGCCTTCATTGGCGAGGAGCGAGTCTTCGGTCGTCGGGTCGAAGAAATCTTCCGAAACGCCGGAATCTACACGTGCGAGAATAGCAACAAATAAATAAAACAGCACCAAATGAACTCCAAAAATTACAAAACCAGTACCAAATGAAAGAGGATGAATTTATATGAATTTAGAAATTTGGATCACCCAAATCGGAGTTCGGATGTGAAAGTTATAGCCAAAAGAAGTTTCAAATCACATAAAATGATAGATTTAGGGTTTTTCGGATTTTGAATTATGTTTCAATGAAAAAATCCGGTTTTGACGTCATTGTTTGGCGCAACACCGACGCAGCAGCCACGTGGGCGAAACCGTTGACGCGGCGCCGACGTGGCGCCACGTGGGTGACCACGTGGGCTCGGGCCCGCGGGTCAGAGAGAGAGAGAGAGAGAGAGAGAGACGGGAGGCGCGGCGGCGCGGCGGCCGAGCCAGGAAGACGGCGGCGTCGGCGCGGAGAAGGCGGTGGCGCGGAGAACGGCGACGCGCAGGCGGCCGGGCCGGGAAGAAGGAGGAGGGCGGGCGAGGCGGCCGAGAGAGGAGGGAGAGAAGAGAGAGGGAGGCGAACGGGCGCGGCTTTATAGAGCTCGCGGCGGAAAGCAATGAGCGCGGCAGGCGGCGCGAGGCGGGACGGGGCGCACGGCGCGACGCGACGGAGGCGGACGGGGCGGCGCGGCGCGGATTCGCGGCGGCGGATTCGCGCAGACGGATTTAGGCGCGACGGACGGAGAGAGAGAGAGCGGCGCGTCGGAGACGACGAGCGGGAGCCGTCCGATTCCGATCGGACGGTGGGGAGCGAGGGAGGCGCGGCGAAGGGAGAGCCGTCCGATTCCGATCGGACGGTGGGGAGGAGAAGAGGCGCGGGCGAGGGAGACGAAGCGGGCGCCGTCCGATTTCGATCGGACGGTGGGAAGCGGAAGAAGCGCGGCGTCTGGCCGTCGCGATGGCGATCGGACGGTCGCGATGAAAAGGGGACGCGGCGAGGGAGACGAACGGCACGGCGAACGGGAGCGGCCGGATCTCGATCCAACGGTCAGAAGCAAGGGGCGACGCGGCGAAGGCGAGAGACGTCCGATGAAGATCCAACGGCTGAGGTGAAGGGGAGGCGCGGGAGCGGGAGGCTGGGCCGCGGGAATGGGCCGGAGGCGGGGAACAGTGGTGGGCCGGCTAGGGTTTCGGCCCACGCACAGGAAAAAGGAATTAAAATACGTTTTTGATTTTAGAAATTCAAACAAATCAAAAAGCAATTTTAGAAAATAGCAAACAGACTCCAAAAATTCTAGAAAAATTCACAGAAATTACTTGAATTATTCTGGACTTAATAAAAATATTTTTAACTTTAAATTTTCTTTTTCTTTTGCAAATAAATTAATTTTTAATTTCGGGAAAAAGGAAAATGAATTTCTAAAATCCAATAAATCCAAGGAAATTCTCAAAATAATAATTTTGATTTTAAATTCCAGAAAACTCAATTAAACCAACTTTACTTTAATTGAAGTTTGGTTAATTCATTTTAAACTGCAAATGAATTTTCTAAAATTTCAAATTAAGCTTTTGGCAAATAGAAACAAATGGTTCTCTTTTAAAATTTTCAAAAACTCCGAAAAACGGGACGCTGCACTTGCCCTCTAGCACTGACACTTCCGGTGCGGGTGGTCACCATCTGATGAATTCTTCACAGATTAGACAAGAGAGACAGGAATTATAAGAGTATAGATCTAAAATAGCCCAAATTCAACAAACACAAGGCAAGAACATTTCTAAGAAAATAATTTATTTTTATTTTATTAATTCATTATGGCTACTACAAAGGTTTGGTAGCTCATAATTACGCAACTAAAGAAAAATTTAAGGTCAAAACTATGGTGTTATTGGGGTATAATCTGGCTCACTAGAACTAGCCTCGCCTTCCTTGTAGGAGGCCGCTCTTGATCTGCGATCTTCAACTTTTCTTCGCATCTTGTAATTTTACTTGCAGGAGAGCGACTCATCTAGTGTATTCCGTAGGCATAATCCATGGCTCGGCGGATCCACGATGAGTGAGATCGGGGCGATCTTCATCTCTAGTTGAGCGAAAAGCACCGTCATGCCGGGTTGGGATATGCATTGGGTAATAGTGGAACCCGGGCCTTGAGGCGGTGATCGAGATGTAGCGAAGTCTGCGGGTTGCTTCCTGGTCAGATCCTCGATGCCTTCGCGAAGGTATCTCGTCGCATTGGGGCATCAAAGGCGTGGAAGTCTCGTGTTCGGCGATAGATTGGAGTAGAGGATCACCTCTACTCTCCACCGCTCTGATTTCCCACTTTATACTTGTATCCTTGATACGTCGGTCTTTCTTCAAAGTCCAAATGTCTGCATCATCTTCCGCAGAATGGCGCCCAATGACCAAAAAGACTCCATGGGAAATGGCATTGAACTTGACCATCTACAATTTTTGAAAAGGAGATGAGTTAGTAAATAATTTTCAAGAGAAAAGTTGAGAAATGACTCGAAGACCAAGTTATTTTAATTTTCAAAATAAATCCTTAAGGGTTTGATTTCTTTCTAGGTCACGACCTACAATCGATATGACTCGATACCACTTTTGTCGAACCCGGAACGAAGGATCCGAATTCTCTGTGTTCATACACTAGTCCAGATTTACATGTACACAATCACAAAAATGTTATCACAAACATATCCAGTGTATATTTAATAATCATAGAGTTTATTACAAGCGGGACGGAGGCCAAATAAAACATTAAGCGGAAGCAAATAATAATGGTAAGCCACACGATCGCCCACGAGCAATCGTGCGGAGGTCGCCGCCTAATCGTCCCGCTCCTCACCTTACGGATAATGATCTTCTCTGAATAATAATATTCAAAGAAGAGTGAGCACTACAACTGTGCTCGCAAATTACACCCAATCTGTAATTTAGAATGCATGCATAAGTTATTCAAAGGAAGGTTGTAGGGTTTATTTGCATAAATCAGCCTTTTTGGTTTAAATAGTTATACTAAGTTTCAAGGCACATTTTCATTATATAACTAAAATCAGATTTTAAAATTGATCATTTTATAGTGGATAACCTCCATATGAAACATGGTGAAGGATACCCTCCTATCACAAGGCTACCCGCCCAAATTTACCACAAGGATTAACCATCCTCAAATCATGTCCAAAGTTATTTTAAAACCAAAAACAAATCTAACTTAGAGTGGCTTTGCTCAGCATGTCCATAACCGTGGACACGGCTATTCGAATAGATTTACACTCTGCAGAGGTTGTACAACTTTACCCACAAGAGATAATTTGCCCGTTATGTCGGCCAATACACACTTCCTTAGGTGTGTGACTAGGCAATTATCACAAGGCGTTTCCAATGCACTACCTCAATACCAATATGCCCGCTAAGGTTTCACTTCCATTAGGCTAACCACTGCTGAAACCCCTCTTGCGCCAAGTGGGAATAAAGTCTAACCGACACCCACACAACAAAAACGTCATAAATAATCTTGAGGTAATACAAATTATTAAGCACGGTTACGCCCATACGAACATGTGGTAGTACGGTGGAGCTTTTGCAAGATGCGGCTCAAAGGCCGGTCCTTAATCTACTTGGGCAACTTTCAATAAAAACCCTGGGTCTCAGTCCTAACCAGACAGGCTCGTGCATAAACTTGCACCCACCAACGGTCCATGTTTGCCCAAGTACAAACCATTTTCTTTTATTTTAGATTTTCAAAGACATTTGCAAAAGTCCACCATGACAAGGCAATGTCATAGGCTTTTATCAATTTATGAAATTTTGGCTAAATTCTCCCAAAGTCAAATATTTCATGGTCTAAGCATTTGCTATGCATATATTTATTTTTAAATTCATTTGACTAAGGCTACAAGGAATTGGTAATACAACAATCAAATTTGGCTATACAAAGGAATTGGAATAATTAAATATTTAAAATAGGAATTTAAAATAATTAAATACAATTATGCATGCAATAATAATTTAAAACAGGAATTAAATAATTTTAAATATTGGGGGCAAAATGGTCAATGGTGTAACTTGCCTTGCTCAAATTCCTGGTATTCTACTTCTTCAATAGGGTCAAGCTCTCCGGAGTCGTCAAAATCTATACGCGAAAATATTCCAAATTCAAATAGAATTCAAATGAACACAAATAAATTCAAATAAAAATTCAAATTAACTCCAAATTAAATAATTTTGGTTTAGTTAGCTAGATCTTGAGTTTATACAAATTTAGAAATTTGAATCACCTAAATCGGAGTTTGTATGAAGAAATACGAGCTCCTGGAAGTTTAAATCTAATTTTAATTCTAAAATCAGGATTTTCCTAAATTCCCGAATTAAATTTCTAAAGGAAATTCTATTTATTGCGCCAATGGCGTCGCAGATAGTGTGCACCGAGATCGACATGTGGGCCCGCACAGTATGGACTGAGTCCACAGCGAGGCGCAAGTCCACGGTGAACTCGGTGCACGCAGCGATACAAAGGGTAGGCTGCATGGCCTGGCAGCGCTTATTTGGCGCACCACGTGGCGCCGACTTGGCACGCCACGCACGCAAAAACGGTGAGGTGGCGCCGAGGTGGCTGTCCCACGTCGGCCACGGAGGAGAGGCGCTCGGGTTCCAATGGTACCGTGACCATGGCGCGGCGAGCTCCGGTGAGGTGCACAAAGATTCGAGAGATGCAGATCGAGTACGATCGCTACTGGCGACGCGAGGGCGTGGCGGAAGATGGTCGGCGGCGAGAGGCGGCGGTGTGGTTCGATCGTTAGCGGCGAAGGAGCTCGGCGATGTTCCGAGGTGCGGAGGTGCGCACGAGTTCATCTTGCCGAGGCGGCTTGGTGCGATCGGGCGGCGAAAGGTTCACCGGTGGCGGCGCTAGAGGCAGTGAACACTGGCTCGGCGACGAGAGAAGAGCCAATGCGGGCAACCGGGAGCGAGGAGGTGTGAGAGTTGGGGCAAAAGCTTGAGGAGTAGAGGCGCACTGGTGCTCCCTTTTATAGGGCGAGCGAGGCGGGAGGTGGAGATCGTGGGCGAGGTGGCAACGGCCGCTTATGGAGATGAGGCGGCGGCGTTCTGGCCGAGTTAAGGAGGGTAATGGCCGAGGCGAGTGCGGGGTGAGCGGCCGAATCCGAATGCGATTGAATGCGAGGAAAGAGAGGAGAGAATCACGGCTTGATGAGCTCGAGCGGCGCTAATGGCGGCGGAGCAACGGACGCGCGGAGAAGACAAGCGCGAGGAAGACGACGCCAGTCAATGGCCCCACCGACAAATGAGACAGAGAGGGGAGAGAGGCGCGCGATTGATTGTAGGCCGTCCGATTTTGATCGGACGGTCCGCGTCACTCAGCGAGGAGAGTTGGGCGAGACGCCTGATCTTTGGGCTTGGCCCGATCTTTATGTGAATAATTTTAAATTCTTTTCAATTGATTTAATTCGTAAATTCAAATAGGCTTTAGAAAATAGTAAATGAAGTCCAAAAATTTTGAGAAAATTCACGTAAATTCTATGAGGCATTACGGACTTAAATAAAATAATTCCAACTTTTAGTTGGTAATAGATTTTGCACATAAATTCTTTTAGCCTTAATATACTTTATTGAAAAGCTTTTAAAAATTCCAAAAAATCCACAAAAATTAATAAAGTCTTATTTTTAAATGAAATTGAAATTTTGGGTCATTACACTTCCAATCCATTCTGACTTCAACCTTTGAGGGTCTCTCGCAACTCCTCCTGCGACACAATGTGTCCAAGAAAAGCCACTTGATGAGCCAAAATTCACTTTTGCTGAGTTTGGCATAAAGTTGGCGTTCTCGAAGTTTGTCCAAAATAATTCTGAGATGTTTTTCATGCTCTTCCATATCTCTTGAGTAGATGAGAATATCATCTATGAATACCACCACAAACTTATCCAAGAATTCCATGAACACTTTGTTCATCATATTCATGAAATAAGCGAGGGCATTTGTTAGTCAAATGACATCACTTTGTGAACTCGCATACCCATATCCGTGGTGAAGGTGTCTTCTAATATCTTACAGTCCGATTTTTAGCGATGGTAGCGACCTCAAATCAATCTTGGAGAAAACATGGCTCCTTTAAGTTGATCAAGCAGATCATCTATCCTAGGTAACGGTACTTGTTTTTGATTGTTACCTCGTTGAGTGATCTATAGTCCACACACATTCTCATACTATTGTCTTTCTTTTTGACAAATAGTCTTGGAGCTCCCAAAGGCGATGAACTTCGGTTGAATGTAACCTTTACTCTGTAGTTCTTCGATGCGCTTCTTCAACTCTGCTAGATCGTTTGCCAAGCATTACAGTAGGGTCGCCGAAATCGGAGCGATCCACAGGACTAAGTCAATTAAGAACATTATGTCCCGGTCCGGTGGCATACTGTAAGTCCTCGGAAAAACATCCGGATATTCTTGTACCACGGAATATCTTCCGTTTCACTTCCTTTAAATGGTCAAGATAGGACTTCTTTCCGTAGAAGTCTTGGGTTGGAACTCTCTTGAAATCCCTTGTTCATTGGTGAGGTTGATAGATCTACTAGCACAATCTATCACCTTCGATTTTTGGCAAGCCATCCATTCCAAAATTACGTCCAATCCTTGCGAATGCGGGACTATTAAGTTGGCCGAGAAAGTTACTCGAGAGATTTCAAAGGTAAGATTTGGACGAGAATAAACTAGCCCTCATTTACGAGCAGGGAATGGATTAACATGGGCTTAACTAAGGGGAGGTAGATAACCCATATTTTTCCACAAACTTATTTGACACAAAAGAATGCGAAGCTCGGAATCAAATAAAGCGATCTTTGATATTGAGTTGACAAGGAACGTACCAAGAACAACATCCGTGTCTTGCATAGGCTTCCTCTGCGGTGGCGTGATTCACACGCCCCTTCATGAATCCGACCAATGGTCTTGAGGGACCGCTGAGGCTGAAACTCCGGAGTTGGCTTGACGGGGTGGCGATCTGCGCTTCTTGGGACACTTATTGGCATAGTGACCCAACTCGTTGCGGTGAAAGCAAGTGATTCTCGTGGAAATAGGCAACCTGCTGGGCCGACCTCCATTTAACTACTACGGAATCCGGAAGTATTTGGGCGCGGAACTGGGCCGGAACTCGGTGTAGTAGTGCGGAATCTCCCACGCCGAGGTGGTGAGGCGAGAAAGCGAGGCTTGGGTAGTCCTCCCGAGTTAAACTTCGAGCCGCCATCCTCCGCTTGCGATTCTCCATTTCGATGTTTGCCTTCTGGCGTATGGCCTTATTTACCAACTGCTGAAAGTCGGTAAAATCCTGAGAAATCAAACGAACAGAGAGTTCGTCGTTTAACCCTTCCAGAAATCGCTCTTGCTTGTCTTCATCTCTGGCTACATCCTCAGGGGCATAGCAAGCAAGTTGGTTAAACTTATGCAGATACTCGCCGACTGAACGGTTTCCTTGGCGAAGCGAGCGAAACTCCTTCTTTTTCAAAGTAATCATGCCAGATGGAATGTGAGATCGGCGGAAAGCTTGCATGAACTCATCCCAAGTGATTTCTTGGGCATTAGCATGGGACATGCTGAAATTATCCCACCATTCTCATGCGGAACCCATCAATTGATGAGAGGCAAACAAAACTCTCTCACGATCTGTGCATTGAGCAATATCCAGCTTCTTTCCAATGACCCTGAGCCAATCATCTGCGTCCATGGGTTCCGTGCTACTAGAAAACGTTGGCGGACGCATCCTCATGAACTCTGACAAAGTTACTCTTGCGGGAGGTGGAGGAGTATGATAGGCTGCTGACGCTTGGGTATTCTGATTGCTATGAAGGGACTGGGCTAGCAACTCAATCAGATGAGTCTGATTGGCCATCATTTGGCGCCGATCGAGCTTGATTGGAGGTGGTGGTGGTACATTGAACTGGGTTTTCTTGATATTCGGCATTCTCATTTCCTTGCCCTCTAGCACTGACACTTCCGGTGCGGGTGGTCACCATCTGATGAACTCTTCATAGATTAGACAAGAGAGATAGGAATTATAAGAGTATAGATCTAAAATAGCCCAAATTCAACAAACACAAGACAAGAACATTTCAGCAAAATAATTTATTTTTATTTTATTAATTCATTATGGCTACTACAAAGGTTTGGTAGCTCATAATTCGCAACTAAAGGAAAAATTTAAGGTCAAATCTATGGTGTTATTGGGGTATAATCTGGCTCACTAGAACTAGCCTCGCCTTCCTTGTAGGAGGCCAGTTCTTGTTCTGCAGTCTTCAACTTTTCTTCTGCATCTTGTAATTTCACTTGCAGGAGAGACAGCTCATCTAGTGTATTCCCGTAGGCATAATCCATGGCTCTGGCCAGATCCACCTGATGAGTGAGATCGGGACAGTCTTCATCTCTAGTTGAGCGGAAAGCACTGTCATGCCGAGTTGGGATGTGCATTGGGTAATAGTGGAACCCAGTGCCGTTGAGGCGATGATCGTAGATGTAGCGAAGTCTGCGGGTTGCTTCCTTGGCTGCATCCTGGATGCCTTCGGCGAAGGTGTCTCGTCGCATTGGGGCATCGAAGACGTGAAAGTCTGTGTTCGGCGATAGATTGGAGTAGAGGATCACCTCTACTCTCCACCGTTCCTGATTTCCCACCTTATACTTGTATCCTTGATACGTCGGTCTTTCTTCAAAGTCCAAGTCTTGCATCATCTTCCGTAGAATGGCGCCCAATGACCAAAAAGACTCCATGGGAAATAGCATTCGGAACTTCAGCCATCTACAATTTTTGAAAAGGAGATGAGTTAGTAAATAATTTTTCAAGAGAAAAGTTGAGAAATGACTCCAGAAGACCAAGTTATTTTTTTAATTTTAAAAATAAATCCTTAAGGGTTTGATTTCCTTCTAGGTCACGACCTACAGTCAATATGGCTCTGATACCACTTTTGTCGAACCCGGGAACGAAGGATCCCGAATTCTCTGTGTTCATACACTAGTCCAGGATTTCCAGTGTACACAGTCACAAAAATATTATCACAAACATATCCAACGTGTATATTTAATAAGCATAGAGTTTATTACAAGCTGGGGCGGAGGCCAAATAAAACATTGCGGAAGCAAATAATAATGGTAAGCCACACGATCGCCACGAGCAATCGTGCGAGGTCGCCGCCTAATCGTCCCGCTCCTCACCTTACGGATAGCAGTCTTCTCTGAATAATAATATTCAAAGAAGAGTGAGCACTACAAGCGTGCTCGCAAATTACACCCAATACTGAAATTTAGAATGCATGCATAAGTTATTCAAAGGAAGGTTGTAGGGTTTATTTGCGTAAATCAGCCTTTTTGGTTTAAATATTTATACCAAGTTTCAAGGCATAATTTTATTCCATAGCTAAAATCAGATTTAAAATTCATCATTTTATAGTGGATAACCTCCATATGAAACATGGTGAAGGATACCCTCCTATCACAAGGCTACATAAATTTACCACAAGGATTAACCATCCTCAAATCATGTCCAAAGTTATTTTAAAACCAAAAACAAATCTAACTTAGAGTGGCCTTGCTCAGCATGTCCATGACCGTGGACACGGCTATTCGAATAGATTTACACTCTGCAGAGGTGGTACAACTTTACCCACACGAGATAATTTGCCCGTTATGTCGGCCAATACACGCTTCCTTAGGCGTGTGACTAGGCAATTATCACAAGGCGTTTCCAATGCATTACCTCAATACTAATATGCCCGCTAAGGTTTCACTTCCATTAGGCTAACCACCTACCGGAAGCCCCCTCTTGCGCCAAGTGGGAATAAAGTCTAACCGACACCCACACAACAAAATGGCATAAACAATAATGAGGTAATACAAATTATTAAGCCCAGTTACGCCCATCTGAGAACATGTGGTAGTACGGTGGAGCTTTTGCAAGATGCGGCTCAAAGGCCGGTCCTTAATCTACTTGGGCAACTTTCAATAAAAACCCTGGGTCTCAGTCCTAACCAGACAGGCCCGTGCATAAACCTGCACCCACCAACGGTCCATGTTTGCCCAAGTATAAACCATTTTCTTTTATTTTGATAATTTTCAAAGACATTTGCAAAAGTCCACCATGACAAAGCAATGTCATAGGCTTTTTATCAATTTATGAAATTTTGGCTAAATTCTCCCAAAGTCAAATATTTCATGGTCTAAGCATTTGCTATGCATATATTTATTTTTAAATTCATTTGACTAAGGTTACAAGGAATTGATAATACAACAATCAAATTTGGCTATACAAAGGAATTGGAATAATTAAATATTTAAAAATAGGAATTTAAAATAATTAAATACAATTATGCATGCAATAATAATTTAAAACAGAAATTAAATAATTTTAAATATTGGGGGCAAAATTGTAATATTCTAAAAATAATAATAATAGCAATACTAATAATAATTTAATTAGTTAAAGAATTTAGGGCTTGTGCGTAATTAAAGAATTAAGTATACGTGGAAATAGGATAATTCAAAAATTTTTTGAGCTATATAAATAGATTTGTGGGAATTCTAGAAACCGTAGCATTTTTTTCTTCCCACCCTAGCCGCCAGTTTTTCTTTCTCCTGGAAAAATTGCACCGCGCCGCCTCCACTTTTTCTCCAAGCCGCGCCCCTCTGTTGTCTTGCCTTAGAGCTCTTTACATTCTTTGCGGCGTTCTTTGCTCTTGATAGCTGTCATTGTGCTCTGCGGTGCTTTGGTGTTCTTCTTTGCTTTTCTGTGCATTGGCTTTGGATCTTATTCTGCGAAAGCCCGAAGCCCCGAGCCGAAAAAAGCAAAAAAGGCTGCTCTTGGCGCTGCTACTGGTTGCCGCCGCCGCCTGTCGTGTCTTCTTCTTCCGCTTCTTCTGATTTTTCTGCCGCCGCGTGGAGGCGCCACGGCTTTGGTGTCTTCTTGGTGATCCATTGCCATTGGAACACCAACCGAAAGCATTGCGCTGTTTTCCATCCGATGTCGCTGTGCCATGTCTCTTTGCGCGGCCGAGCGATCGATTCCTGCGCTACCACGTGGCGAGCCGACCAACCGCTGAGCCACTCGGACGAAGCCACCGCCGGCGATACGTTGAATTGTTTTGGTATATGGACTCGATTAGATGATCAATGGGAGGTGCCCCTCTTGCATGCATGCACGTGATTAGCTAATTGCTTTAGGATAAATTAATGTGTGATTAGAGAAGGGCATTCTGTACAGTGGATATAAATAGATGAATTAATTATTGCTAAGTAGTAATTAGCTTGTTGGCCGTAGCACTATTTAGCATGTTTTGGTCGGGAAGAAATTGAAAGTAGATTGGTTTAGTCTAGTGTTCTGTTGAACGATTTATTCGGATATCTTAATGGCGAATTTTGGAAATGTCATCTACTAGTTAATTGTAGATAATTTCGATATCTTTCTATAGCATATTTAATCGTGTCAATCGGACAAGTAGAATTCGAGTTATGATTTTCGGAAGACCGCTGTTTTTGCGGTTGTCGTCTTTCGGCGCCGTTTTGGTAGACTGTAGAGTAAAAATAGTAAATAGCTTAATTAGAGTTTTTGATCTACATGAAAGTTGTAGGTAATTGTCCAATGGTTCTGTAGAATCTAAGAACACGAATTTTGGTTGAGTAAAACAAAAGTTATGAATTTAGTAAGACTGCTGTTCCGAAGCGGACAGACCGGCTTTCTGGGCTAAATACGGAGGGTTAGATGATTTAATTTGAAGACTGTGTAATCTAAGAAAATGTGGATAATTTTATAAAGAATCCAGAATGGGGTGGTTTGTGGTGATCGGACTTTCGAGTCAAAAGTTACGCTCTTTTTAGTAACCGGACAGCTATGGGCAACTATTCGGTACCGACGTAACGTGGTATATTTGGGGACGTGTAGGAGCGATGTCGATTGATTGCTATTCTTGTTGCTGTAGCTTGTATTGAAATTGAAATATTTAATGTAGGAGAGGCGTCGTACTTGTTGCCATCTGCTAGCCAAATCGTGCGTCGCAACTAGTAAAGGCAAGTGCATGGTAGACAGCGATCATTGATCAATCACTGTTTTCTTTATCTTCTATTACCATTATTGTTGTGCTTTTATTCTGTTTAATTGCAAACAAATAATTGGTATGTTTATATCTTTGTTGACAAGCATGATGGAAAGTTGGATATGATGTTTATGTTGGAGTTTGCATGTTTGCATTCATAAGCATCATTGCATATGAGCAGGTGATCATGAATGATCACAACTCCACGGGAGTGGAGGAGGTCCCCGATCCTTATGGAGGAGCGGGCTTGAGAGTGAATGTTGTCGTGAGCATTCACTCATGCTATCTGTATCTGTGAAAGAAGTGCATGTGGACATGTAGAGTAGATTTGCATTGATACATGAAATTATTGGATGTGAATCAAAGAGAAGATAACTGCATGAGAATATTAATAGAAGTACTGTGATGATAATGAAGTTATTGAATCTGTGGATTTATTATTGTTCGTTGTTTATGGATGTATTTGCTGAGTCGTGGACTCACCCTTGCTCTATTGTTGTCTTTAGGTGATCTTCGAGGATGCCGTAATTGAGAGCGAGTAGAGCACATGGACAACACATGATCATTCGCCATAATAATCTTTCATTCAATATTGGTTTATACTTGGACATGTTAGAGGTTGAATAAAGTTTAGGACATCGTTTGAACTAGACTTTTAGCTTTATTAATTTGGATTCATTGGTTGATGCTACTTAGGATTATTTACCTGGTTATAATTCCCATTGCTTATTTATTACCACTTGATCCATAATTACGCATTGCTCTTTTGTGGTCCATGAATATGATTATCATTGTTTTCTTGCTAGTGTGTCGATAATTATTAGTGTAAAGAGTAGTTTAGTGGCATTCCAGGCTCAGTGTTGGGCTGGGGTGTTACAGTTGGTATCAGAGCGGGCTTTAGGTCCGTGGTGAATAGATTAACAACATAGGCAAACTAAAATTGTTAAAATTTGTTTTAGTATTAGTAAATCAACTAAAATTTGCTAATGGTTAACTAACCTAAAATTTGACACACTAGTGCACAGTAGGTTAGAGAGAGGTACGAATATAGTTTTACGCTTCCGTTATGTTGATTATTGATGCATGAGTTTATTTTGATCTTTGAACTCATTGAGTATTGTTGATTGTGGTTGATAGCTATGCCGAGGGGTAGAGGACGTGGTCGTGGTGGCCGCGGTCGTGGAGGTCGTGGCCGCGGGCGAGGTTCCGTGGAGCCACCTCCTGTGCGATTGAGTCGATGGTGAGGGGTTCTTTGTTGACCCGCCTCGGTTGTGGTCCAGGATGAGACCCCCGCTTTGCTCAGAGAGTTGGTGGGAGAGATCCGTGCTCTTCGTCAACAGGCGCCGGCAGCCCCTGTTGCTGCGGCATCTGTTGTTGCTCCTGTCGCACCTCCACCGGTTCCTGAGGCACGGATGTCACCGAGTGGTGGGGTTGAGGTTGGATCCGTTTGTGGTTGGGCACACCGGTCGAGCGTGGATCAAGGCGCTATATGGAGAGCGGTTTGGAGCTTTGGAGATGTCTTCACATCGAGGGTCCGTTTTGTAGCCTTTCAGCTGAAAGGGCAAGCAGATATTTGGTGGGAGGGCGTGTTGTCTTCAAGGACCGCCACTCAAGGGCCAGTCACTTGGGAGGATGTTGTTGATCAGTTCAAGGGAAAGTTCTACCCCTATTCTTTTGTTGAGAAGATGGAGGTTGCCTTGACGACCTTTGCTCGGGGAAGAGGTCTATTCTTGAGTATGAGGTGAGTTCAACAACTTAGTTAACCGTCCCTTGGTAGCAAACGATGATCTTGAGAAAGCCAAGAGGTTCCGTCGGGGTCTCAATTCGAGTATCGGCATGTGTTGGGAGCTACTCCACTCGTGATTCTGACTCTGTTGTGGAGCAAGCTAGGGGCATGGAGTTGGAGATGCACTCACAAAGGCGACAAGCCTCTGGTGGATCGGTAGTTTCGGTGGTGACGGAAGAGGAGCTCTAGTGAGGGAAGTGGAGTGCATTGACACCTTTCAAGAAATTCAAGGAGGACCGCATGATCTTCGAGTCTAGCGATCGAGGCCGTTCCATTCTTGGCGCCTCGTTCCTTTGCAGTACTCGGCTCTTCGTCTGTCCCGGCGGGGCATGCTTTGCTTTAAGTGCGGTGATGGACACCGCTGCGCTGAGTGCACTTGACGGGTGATTGCCGTCGGTGTGGCCGCCGGGTCACAAGGAGCGGGTGTGTCGCGAAACCCGCTAAGCGTGATCAAGTGGGAGCTGTGCCATCTTCTTCTTGATGGGTCTGCTCGAGGATCTTTCGAGATGATGACTGCGCCTCCTGCACCGCCATTTCCTTCAGCTTGGGCTCCTCCGGTAGGGTACTACTGGCAGCCGCCACCTACGGCACCGCTTGAGGTTGCACGACCGGCCTTACTCGCACCGCCACGCCAGATTGTCGGGGCTCGCCGCCCGCCATCGTCTTCTTCGCCACGGCGCCACAGAGTGTCGCCATGCCCACAGTGAGTCCGCAGTCGTCTGACGTGGTGGCAGTACTTTGCTTGTGGATTCGTTTGATGCTTTAGTCCTTTTGATTCGGGGCTACCTTTTCGTTTGTCTCGTCGGCGTTTGCTAGGAGAGCGAACTTGAGTATGCAGTGGATTTCTCAATCAGTGTTGGTTAGTTCTCCGGGGTATTATTGCTAGTTCTACTGTTTGTCCTGGGTGTTCTATTGTTATTGATGGAGAGAAGTTCACGGCGAATTTGATAGTTATTCAAATGGAGCCGTTCGGCGTTATCTTGGGTATGGATTGGTTGCACTCTTATCGAGCCGTGATATCCTGTTTACGTAGAGCGATCTCTGTGCGAACCTCGTGCAGGGAGACTTTGACCTTTCAGGAGTGCGCCTCGCGCTCTCTTTCAATGTTGGTCGGATTGTTCCGGGTCGTGCAGATGGCCCAGGCTTCTTTTAGCTCTTCTTTGAGAAACCGAGTGTGGCCGCAGATTGAGGAGATTCCAGGTTGTTAGTGATTACCGGATGTGTTCCCGGTGAGCTTAGGGCTTGCCACTGCGCGAGACGTGGAGTTTCGTATTGATCTTGTTCGGTACTCGTCCCATCTCGATGTCTCCATATCGATTAGCGTGTCCGTTTGGGGCGAGTTGAAGAAGCAATTGGATGATTTGTTGGCTAAAGGTTTGATCGGCGTGGCGTATCGCCGTGGGGAGCTCTGTTCATTCACGAGAGAAGAAGGATGGGAGTTGGCGCATGTGTATTGATTACCGTGCGCTTAATGCGGTCACAATCAAGAACAAATATCCATTGCCCGCATTGAGGACTTGTTTGATCGGTTGAATGGAGCTCAAGTATTCTCCAAGATCGATCTCGATCGGGTATAATCAAATCCGTGTGCGTGAGCGAGATGTAGAGAAGACCTTTCTCCACGGTATGGGCATTATGAGTATAAAGTTATGTCTTTTGGATTGACTAATGCGCCGCCATTTTATGGAGACCATGAACAACATGTTGCACGAGTATCTAGATGACTTCGTGGTGGTGTTCATTGATGATATTCTTATCTATTCCAAGACTAATGAGGATCATGAGCGTCATTTGAGGCTGGTTTTAGATACCTTGAGAGAGCACAAGTTCTATGCTAAGTTGAAGAAGTGTGAGTTACGGATTTGAAGTGGGTTTTACGGGTCATGTGATTAACCCTCGGGGTATTCTTTGTTGATCCTAGCAAGGTCTCCACAGTGGTGGATTGGAAGAGGCCGACTAGTGTGAAGGAGGTGAGGAGTTTTCTGGGTTTGGCTGGTTATTATCGGCGTTTTGTGCAGGATTTCTCTATCATTGCCAAGCCGATGTCTCGGCTACTCGAAAGGTGTGAGATTCAGTGGGCCGATGAGTGTGGCGCGATTTACGCATTTTGAAGGACAGATTGGTGACCTCTCCTATTCTCACTCTTCCCGAGCCGGAAGCGGTTCCACGATCTTTTGAGATCGTCCCGAGTGGGTCTTGGTGTGTTCTCATGCAAGGCGGTAAGGTGATTGCTTATGCGTCGAGGCGATTAAAGAAGCACGAGCGAAATTATCCCACTCATGATTTGGAGTTAGGTGCGGTTGTTTTTGCTCTCAAGATTTGGAGGCATTATCTATACGGCGAGCCTTGTGATATTTTCACAGATCACAAGAGTCTCAAATATATCTTCACTCAGAAGGATCTGAATTTGAGGCAAAGGAGGTGGTTGGAGTTGATCAAGGACTATGATCTTACTATTCAGTATCATCCAGGCAAGGCCAATGTTGTTGCAGATGCTCTTAGTCGCAAGGCGACTCCGGCTACTCTAGATTGCCTTATTGCTGATTTTGATCGCATGGGTATATCCTATTGTTATGTGGGCACAACACATGTTGAGACTCAGTTGATTCTTGAGTCAGCTATTCCAGACCGTGTGCGGGAAGTACAACAGAGTGACCGGTTATTACAGGAGGTTAGGAAGCGTATGGATGAAGGCAAAGAGGGTGATTTTAGCATGGATGATTGTGGTACATTGAGGTTTAAAGGCCGTCTTTGCGTGCCGCAAAAGGCGGAGGTCAAAGATGATATCTTGAGGGAGGCACATCGTACTCCGTACACTGTTCATCCTGGTGAGACTAAGATGTATCGGGATCTGAATCAGAATTTTTGGTGGAAAAGAATGAAGGTGGACATTGCTAACTATGTGGCTTCTTGTGGTGTTTGTCGGCAAGTGAAAGCCGAGCACAAGCGTCTGCGCAGGTTGTTGCGACCTTTGGAGGTACCCCAGTGGCCTTGGGATGATATCTCCATGGACTTTGTGGTGGCGTTACCTCGTTCACCGCGAGGGAAGGATGCAGTTTGGGTAGTGGTGGATCGATTCAGCAAGTCTGCGCACTTCATTCCTATTCGCACGACAAATTCAGCGAGTGATCTAGCTCCTATTTATGTGCGTGAAATAGTAAGACTGCATGGTGTGCCAAAGACCATCGTTTACGACGAGGGCGCCAAGTTTGTCTCAAGTTACGAGAGTCTGCGAGTGCATTGGGCACACAGCTACGCTGAGTCTGACGTTTCACCCACGCAGCAGATGGGCGATCGAGCGTACTATTCAAACTTTGGAGGACATGTTGCGATCTTGCGTTCTATCTTGGAAGGGTAGTTGGGAGCACCAGTTGCCACTTGCAGAGTTTGCTTATAATAATAGTTACCATTCGATATTAGAGCGCGCCATTTGAGGTTCTCTATGGGCGGAAGTGCGATCGCCACTTTGTTGGGATGCGATTGGAGAGAAGGCGATTTGGGTCGGATTGGATTGAAGACCGTTGGCGTGTGGCCATGGTGAGGCGAGAATCATTAGCGGCTCGAGTAAACGAAAAAGTTATCTTGATTTGAGGCGTGACTTGGAGTTTGCGGTGGGTGACCAGGTGCTCTTGAGAGTGTCTCCCACTAAAGGTATTGTTCGGTTCGGTACCAAAGGGAAGCTTAGCCCGAGGTACGTTGGACCGTTCTCGATTATTGCAAGAATTGGGAAGTTAGCCTACCGCTTGGATCTTCCTGAGTCTATGCGTGGAGTTCATAATGTGTTTCATGTCTCGATCTTTGAGAAAGTTTTGAAAGACCGAGCATAAGATTTCATTGGAGCCGTGACTATTGAGCAAGATCTTACGGTTGAGTCGCGTCCGTGGCGCATTTTAGAAGGTCGGAGGCGAGTCTTTGAGGCGAAAGCGTTGGTATCGTCAAGGTCTTTGTGGACGATCGATCGAGAGAGAGGCGACTTGGGAGTTGTAGTCTCGCATGCGCGAGCAGTATCCGGAGTTGTTCACGTCGGGTACGTGTTATTTTGTTGTTTAATTTCAGCAGTGTAGTTTTTATTTGAGTAGAACAGCGATTAGAATTCGGGGTCGAATTCCGTTAAGGGGGGTAGAATGTAATATTCTGAAAATAATAATAATAGCAATACTAATAATAATTTAATTAGTTAAAGAATTTAGGGCTTGTGCGTAATTAAAGAATTAAGTATACGTGGAAATAGGATAATTCAGAATTTTTTTGAGCTATATAAATAGATTTGTGGGAATTCTAGAAACCCTAGCATTTTTTTCTTCCCACCCTAGCCGCCAGTTTTTCTTTCTCCTGGAAAAATTGCGCCGCGCCGCCTCCACTTTTTCTCCAAGCCGCGCCGCCCCTCCTGCTTGTCTTGCCGCCGAGCTCGCTTCTTTGCGCGTTCTTTGCTGCGCCGCGCTTGTCATTTGCTCTGCGCGTGCTTTGGTGTTCTTCTTTGCTGTTGCTACTTGGCTGATCAACTTGATTACTACGCCAAGCCCCGAGCCGAGCCGAAAGCTAAAAATCTTCTGGTCGCTGGCTACTTCTGCCGCCGCCGTCGTCTTCTTGCCATTTCTTCTTCTGATTTTCTATTCTTTGCGCGCGTGGAGCGCCACCGGTTGGTCTTCGGTGATCCGGCTGCCACTGGAACACTAACCGAGTGCCGCTGCGCTGTTTTTCCATCCGACGTCGCTTTGTCTTGGTGTCTTTCTTGCGCCGGCCGAGCGATCGATTCCTGCGCCCGCACGTGCCGAGCCGACCAACCGCGCGGAGCCACCTGGACGAAGCCAGCTGCCGGCCGGTACGTTGAATTGTTTTGGTATATGGACTCGATTAGATGATCAATGGGAGGTGCCCCTCTTGCATGCATGCACGTGATTAGCTAATTGCTTTAGGATAAATTAATGTGTGATTAGAGAAGGGCATTCTGTACAGTGGATATAAATAGATGAATTAATTATTGCTAAGTAGTAATTAGCTAGTTGGCCGTAGCACTATTTAGCATGTTTTGGTCGGGAAGAAATTGAAAGTAGATTGGTTTAGTCTAGTGTTCTGTTGAACGATTTATTCGGATATCTTAATGGCGAATTTTGGAAATGTCATCTACTAGTTAATTGTAGATAATTTCGATATCTTTCTATAGCATATTTAATCGTGTCAATCGGACAAGTAGAATTCGAGTTATGATTTTCGGAAGACCGCTGTTTTTGCGGTTGTCGTCTTTCGGCGCCGTTTTGGTAGACTGTAGAGTAAAAATAGTAAATAGCTTAATTAGAGTTTTTGATCTACATGAAAGTTGTAGGTAATTATCCAATGGTTCTGTAGAATCTAAGAACACGAATTTTGGTTGAGTAAAACAAAAGTTATGAATTTAGTAAGACTGCGGTTCCGAAGCGGACAGACCGGCTTTCTGGGCTAAATACGGAGGGTTAGATGATTTAATTAGAAGACTGTGTAATCTAAGAAAATGTGGATAATTTTATAAATACTCCAGAATGGGGTAGTTTGTGGTGATCGGACTTTCGAGTCAAAAGTTACGCTCTTTTTAGTAACCGGACAGCTATGGGCAACTATTCGGTACCGACGTAACGTGGTATATTTGGGGACGTGTAGGAGCGATGTCGATTGATTGCTATTCTTGTTGCTGTAGCTTGTATTGAAATTGAAATATTTAATGTAGGAGAGGCGTCGTACTTGTTGCCATCTGCTAGCCAAATCGTGTGTCGCAACTAGTAAAGGCAAGTGCATGGTAGACAGCGATCATTGATCAATCACTGTTTTCTTTATCTTCTATTACCATTATTGTTGTGCTTTTATTCTGTTTAATTGCAAACAAATAATTGGTATGTTTATATCTTTGTTGACAAGCATGATGGAAAGTTGGATATGATGTTTATGTTGGAGTTTGCATGTTTGCATTCATAAGCATCATTGCATATGAGCAGGTGATCATGAATGATCACAACTCCACGGGAGTGGAGGAGGTCCCCGATCCTTATGGAGGAACGGGCTTGAGAGTGAATGTTGTCGCGAGCATTCACTCATGCTATCTGTATCTGTGAAAGAAGTGCATGTGGACATGTAGAGTAGATTTGCATTGATACATGAAATTATTGGATGTGAATCAAAGAGAAGATAACTGCATGAGAATATTAATAGAAGTACCTGTGATGATAATGAAGTTATTGAATGCTATGGATTTATTATTGTTCGTTGTTTATGGATGTATTTGCTGAGTCGTGGACTCACCCTTGCTCTATTGTTGTCTTTAGGTGATCTTCGAGGATGCCGTAATTGAGAGCGAGTAGAGCACATGGACAACACATGATCATTCGCCATAATAATCTTTCATTCAATATTGGTTTATACTTGGACATGTTAGAGGTTGAATAAAGTTTAGGACATCGTTTGAACTAGACTTTTAGCTTTATTAATTTGGATTCATTGGTTGATGCTACTTTGGATTATTTACCTGGTTATAATTCCCATTGCTTATTTATTACCACTTGATCCATAATTACGCATTGCTCTTTTGTGGTCCATGAATATGATTATCATTGTTTTCTTGCTAGTGTGTCGATAATTATTAGTGTAAAGAGTAGTTTAGTGGCATTCCAGGCTCAGTGTTGGGCTGGGGTGTTACAAAAATGGTCAATGGTGTAACTTGCCTTGCTCAAATTCCTGGTATTCTACTTCTTCAATAGGGTCAAGCTCTCCGGAGTCGTCAAAATCTATACGCGAAAATACTCCAAATTCAAACAGAATTCAAATGAACACAAATAAATTCAAATGAAAATACAAATTAACTCCAAATTAAATAATTTTGGTTTAGTTAGCTAGATCTTGATTTTATACAAATTTAGAAATTTGAATCACCTAAATCGGAGTTTGTATGAAGAAATACGAGCTCTTGGAAGTTTAAATCTAAATTTAATTCCAAAAATCAGAATTTCAGAATTTTCCGAATTAAATTTCTAAAGGAAATTATCTTTATTACGCCAGCTGACGTCAGCCGTACTGTTCACAGAGACTGACAAGTGGGCCCGCACAGTATGGACTGAGTCCACAGCGAGGCGCAAGTCCACGGTGGACTCGGTGCACGCAATCGCGAAGGGGCAACAGGTGTCTTTGGCCTTGCTTCCGGGCAGACCACGCTGGCGCCGACTTACGCACCACGCACGCCAAAACGGTGAGGTGGCGCCGAGGTGGTGACCACGTCGGCGCCGCAGAGGGAGGCGCCGGAACCGAGGGTACCAGCGATTAGCGGCGGCGAGCTCCGTGAGGTGCGCAATGAGATAGAGGAGGACGCCGGTTCTAGGGCGCTACCGGCGGGCGAGGCGAGTCGGAAGGTTGTCGACGATGTGAAGAAGCGGCGGCGTGCTTGGCCGGCGGCGGCGAAGGGCTCGGAATCTTCAGCAACGTGGAGGGCACACGAGGATCGCGGCGATGCACTGAAGTTGATGGTGCAGTCGATGTCGTCGAGGAGGCTTTGCGTGGCCGGACACGACGATTCTTGGAGCTTCGCCACGGAAGAAACTTCAATTGCGAGTGATCTAGGGGCTTAGAGGCGCAATGGACTGGGGAAAAGAGTGAGGAGGTGAGAGCGGTCTTTGGTGCTCCTTTTATAGAGCGAGGGCGAGGCCGGGAGATGAAGATCGTGGGCGACAGTAATGGCGGTGGCGAGAGAGGTGGGGGCGTTACCGGGCGAAATGACGGGGGGTAAAGCCGGGGATGAACGCGGCGTAAGGGGTGACTTGAAGCGCTGCAAATGCGGGAGTAATGGGGAGGAATCACGGAATTGAAGAAATCACGAGGTGCGGTAATGGCGGCGTCGCACGGGAAGAAGGAGGCGAGGAAGACGACATCATGCGTGATGTAATAAAATTTCAAAATTTCAATTTCATTTAAAAATGAGACTTTATTAATTTTTGTGGATTTTATGGAATTTTTAAAAGCTTTTCAATAAAGTATATTAAGGCTAAAAGAATTTATGTGCAAAATCTATTACCAACTAAAAGTTGGAATTATTTTATTTAAGTCCAGAATGCCTCATAGAATTTACGTGAATTTTCTCAAAATTTTGGACTTCATTTACTATTTTCTAAAGCTTATTTGAATTTCTGGAATTAAATCAATTGAAAAAGAATTTAAAATCTTACCTTTCTGATCTTGGGCGAAGCCCAAAGATCTTTGTCGCGTCTCGGCCCAACTCTTCCCGCTCGCGAGTAACGCGGGCCGTCCGATCAAAATCGGACGGCCGACAATCAATCCGCCCGCGCCTCTCTCCCTCTCTCTGTCTCATTGTCGGTGGGGCCCACCTGACAATCGTCTTCCTCGCGCTCGTCTTCTCCGCGCGTCCGTTGCTCTCGCCGCCATTAGCGCTCGCCTGGAGCTCATCAAGCCCGTGATTCTCTCCCTCTCTTTCCTCGCATTCAACTGCATTCAGTTCGGCCGTTCACCCCGCACTCGTCTCGGCCATTACCCCCTTCCATAACTCGCTGTAACGCCGCCACCCTCACCTCCGCAAACGGCCGTTGCCACCTCGCCCACGATCTCCACCTCCCGGCCTCCCCCTCTCCTATAAAAGCCGCCCCCGGCTGCGCATTCTCTCCCACACTCCATTCCACCTACTCCCGAAGCTTCGCTCGCTCTCAATCGCCGGCATTTGAAGTTTCCCGTCGTGACGAGCTCCGTCTTCTTCGATTCCGGCGACAGCAAGCACTCCCCGGCCACCGCGACCGCACCATCAGCTTCAGTGACCTCCGGCGATCCTGGTGCGCGCCTCGTCTTCGCCTAGAGATCCCCGGAGCATCTTCGCCGCCAACGACCGAACCACACCGCCGCCTCTCGCCGTCGCCGACCATCTTCCGGCCACGCCCTCGCGTCGCCAGTAGCGATCGTACTCGATGTCGTCTCACGATCTTTGCGCACCTCACCGGAGCTCGCCGCGCCGCCGTTCGCCGGTACCATTGGAACCCGAGCGCCTCCCCTCTCCGGCGCCGACGTGGACAGCCACCTCAGCGCCACCTCACCGTTTTCGCGTGCGTGGCAGCCAAGTCAGCGCCACGTGGTCGCCCGCTAAGAACAAAGCCCAAAGACAAATAGCTCCTTCACACATCTTTGTGGCCGAGTCCACCGTGGACTTGGAAAACGCCGTGGACTCGATCCATGACTGTTTGGGCCCACATGTCGATCTCGTGAACGATCTCTTGACGTCGGTGGCGCAATAATTGGAATTTCCTTTAGAAATTTAATTGGAAATTCGAAATTCGATTTTGAATTAAATTTAGATTTAAACTTCCAGAGCTCGTATTTCTTCATACAAACTCCGATTTAGGTGATTCAAATTTATAAATTTGTATAAAATCAAGATCTAGCTAACTAAACCAAAATTATTTAATTTGGAGTTAATTTGAATTTTCATTTGAATTTATTTGTGTTCATTTGAATTCTGTTTGAATTTGGAATATTTTCACAGTATAGATTTTGACGACTCAGGAGAGCTTGACCCTATTGAAGAAGTAGAATACTGTGAATTTGAACAAGGCAAGTTACACCATTGACCATTTTGCCCCAATATTTAAAATTATTTAATTTCATTTTAAATTATTATTGCATGCATAATTGTATTTAATTATTTTAAATTCCTGTTTTAAATATTTAATTATTCCAATTCCTTTGTATAGCCAAATTTGATTGTTGTATTATCAATTCCTTGTAACCTTAGTCAAATGAATTTAAAAATAAATATATGCATAGCAAATGCTTAGACCATGAAATATTTGACTTTGGGAGAATTTAGCCAAAATTTCATAAATTGATAAAAAGCCTATGACATTGCTTTGTCATGGTGGACTTTTCCAAATGTCTTTGAAAATTATAAAAATAAAAGAAAATGGTTTATACTTGGGCAAACATGGACCGTTGGTGGGTGCGAGTTTATGCACTGCCTGTCTCGTTAGGATCGAGACCTGTGGTTTTATTGAAAGTTGCCCAAGTAGATTAAGGACCGGCCTTTGAGCCGCATCTTGCAAAAGCTCCACCGTACTACCACATGTTCTCAGTATGGGCGTAACCGGGCTTAATAATTTGTATTACCTCGGTATTGTTTATGCCATTTTGTTGTGTGGGTGTCGGTTAGACTTTATTCCCACTTGCGCAAGAGGGGTTTCAGCAGTGGTTAGCCTAATGGAAGTGAAACCTTAGCGGACATATTGGTATTGAGGTAATGCATTGGAAACGCCTTGTGATAATTGCCTAGTCACACACCTAAGGAAGTGTGTATTGGCCGACATAACTGCAAATTATCTCGTGTGGGTAAAGTTGTACCACCTCTGCAGAGTGTAAATCTATTCAATAGCCGTGTCCACTGCTATGGACATCTTGAGCAAAGCCACTCTAAGTTAGATTTGTTTTGGTTTTAAAATAACTTTGGACATGATTTGAGGATGGTTAATCCTTGTGGAAAATTTGGGCGGGTAGCCTTGTGATAGGAGGGTATCCTTCACCATGTTTCATATGGAGGTTATCCACTATAAAATGATCAATTTTAAATCGATTTTGTTATGTAATGAAAATGTGCCTTGAAACTTAGTATAAATATTTAAACCAAAAGGTCGATTTACGCAAATAAACCCTACAACCTTCCTTTGAATAACTTATGCATGCATTCTAAATTACAGATTGGGTGTAATTTGCGAGCACGCTTGTAGTGCTCACTCTTCTCAATATTATTATTCAGAGAAGACTGCTATCCGTAAGGTGAGGAGCAGGACGATTAGGCGCGATCTCCGCACGATTACTGTGGCGTATCGTGTGGCTTACCATTATTATTTGCTTCCGCTTATGTTTTATTTGGCCTTCGGCCCAGCTTGTAATAAACTCTATGCTTATTAAATATACACGTTGGATATGTTTGTGATAACATTTTGTGATTGTGTACACTGGAAATCCTGGACTAGTGTTTGAACACAGAGAATTCGGGATCCTTCGTTCTCGGGTTCGACAAAAGTGGTATCAGAGCCATATTGACTGTAGGTCATGACCTAGAAGGAAATCAGACCCTTAAGGATTTATTTTGAAAATTAAAAATAACCTGGTCTTCTGGAGTCATTTCTCAACTTTTCTCTTGAAAAATTATTTACTAACTCATCTCCTTTTTCAAAAATTGTAGATGGCTGAAGTTCCGAATGCCATTTCCCATGGAGTCTTTGCTGGTCATTGGGCCGCCATTCTCTGGAAGATGATGCAGCACTTGGACTTTGAAGAAAGACCGACATACCAAGGATACAAGTATAAGGTGGGAAATCAGGAACGGTGGAGAGTAGAGGTGATCCTCTACTCCAATCTATCGCCGAACACAGACTTCCACGTCTTCGATGCTCCAATGCGACGAGACACCTTCGCCGAAGGCATCCAGGATGCAGCCAGGGAAGCAACCCGCAGACTTCGCTACATCTACGATCATCGCCTCAACGGCACTGGGTTCCACTATTACCCAATGCACATCCCAACCCGGCATGACAAAGTGCTTTCGCTCAACTAGAGATGAAGATCGCCCCGATCTCACTCATCGTGGATCTCGCGAGCCATGGATTATGCCTACGGGAATACACTAGATGAGCTGTCTCTCCTGCAAGTGAAATTACAAGATGCAGAAGAAAAGTTGAAGACTGCAGAAAAAGAACTGGCCTCCTACAAGGAAGGCGAGGCTAGTTCTAGTGAGCCAGATTATACCCCAATAACACCATAGATTTGACCTTAAATTTTTCCTTTAGTTGCGAATTATGAGCTACCAAACCTTTGTAGTAGCCATAATGAAATAATAAAATAAAAATAAATTATTTTGCTGAAATGTTCTTGCCTTGTGTTTGTTGAATTTGGGCTATTTTAGATCTATACTCTTATAATTCCTGTCTCTCTTGTCTAATCTGTGAAGAGTTCATCAGATGGTGACCACCCGCACCTGAAGTGTCGGTGCTAGAGGGCAAGGAAATGAGAATGCCGAATATCAAGAAAACCAGTTCAATGACCACCACCTCCTCCAATCAAGCTCTGATTGGCGCCAAATGATGGCCAATCAGACTCATCTAATTGAGTTGCTAGCCCAGTCCCTTCACAGCAATCAGAATACCCAAACGTCAGCAGCCTATCATGCTCCTCCACCTCCCGCAAGAGTGACCTTGTCAGAGTTCATGAGGATGCGTCCGCCAACGTTTTCTAGTAGCACGGAACCCATGGACGCAGATGATTGGCTCAGGGCCATTGGAAAGAAGTCGGATATTGCTCAATGCACGATCGTGAGAGAGTTTTATTTGCCTCTCATCAATTGATTGGTCCCGCATCAGAATGGTGGGATAATTTCAGCATGTCCCATGCTAATGCCCAAGAAATCACTTGGGATGAGTTCATGCAAGCTTTCCGCAGATCTCACATTCCATCTGGCATGATTACCTTGAAAAAGAAGGAGTTTCGCTCGCTACGCCAAGGAAACCGTTCAGTTGGGGAGTATCTGCATAAGTTTAACCAACTTGCTCGCTATGCCCCGAGGATGTAGCCGAGACGAAGACAGCAAGAGCGATTTACGGAAGGGTTAAGCGACGAACTCTCTGCTCGTTTGATTTCTCGAGATTTTACCGACTTTCAGCGCTTGGTAAATAAGGCCATACGCCAGGAAGGCAAACATCAGGAAATGGAGAATCGCAAACGGAGGATGGCAGCTCAGAAGTTTAACTCGGGAGGACTACCCAAACCTCGTTTCTCTCAGTCTCAGCCACCTCAGCGTGGGAGATTTCAGACTACTACACCGAGTTCCACTCGATTCGCGTCCAAATACTTCCGGATTCGTAGTAGTTCATGCGGAGGTCGATTCAGCAGGCTTGCTATTTCCACAAGAGAATCACTTGCTTTCATCGCAACGAGTTGGGTCACTATGCCAATAAGTGTCCCAAGAAGCGAAAGAACCGCCACCCCGTCAAGCCAACTCCGGAGTTTCGTCTCGGCGGTCCCTCAAGACCACCGTCAATTCATGAAGGGCGTGTGAATCACGTCACCGCAGAGGAAGCCTATGCAAGACACGGATGTTGTTCTTGGTACGTTCCTTGTCAACTCGAACCGAAAGATCGCTTTTATTTGATTCCGGAGCTTCGCATTCTTTTGTGTCAAATAAGTTTGTGGAAAATATGGGTTATCTACCTCCCCCTTAGTTAAGCCCATGTTAATCCATTCCCCGGGCTCAGAAATGAGGGCTAGTTTATTCTGTCCAAATCTTACCTTTGAAATCTCTGGAGTAACTTTCTCGGCCAACTTAATAGTCTTGCGTTCGCAAGGATTGGACGTAATTCTTGGAATGGACTGGCTTGCCAAAAATCAGGGCAGGATAGATTGTGCTAGTAGATCTATCAACCTCACCAATGAACAAGGGATTTCAGTAGAGTTCCAACCCAAGACTTCTACGGAAAGAAGTCCTATCTTGACCAGTTTAAAGGAAGTGAAACTGGAAGATATACCCGTGGTACAAGAATATCCAGATGTTTTCCGGAGGACTTACAGTATGCCACCGACCGGACATAATGTTCTTAATTGACTTAGTCCTGTGGATCGCTCCAATTTCGGCGACCCTACTGAATCTTGGCAAATGATCTAGCAGAGTTGAAGAAGCGGTCGAAGAACTACTGAGTAAAGGTTACATTCAACCAAGTTCATCGCCTTGGGAGCTCGGTACTATTTGTCAAAAGAAAGACAATAGTATGAGAATGTGTGTGGACTATAGATCACTCAACGAGGTAACAATCAAAAACAAGTACCGTTACCTAGGATAGATGATCTGCTTGATCAACTTAAAGGAGCCGTGTTTTCTCAAGATTGATTTGAGGTCGCTACCATCGCTTAAAAATCGACCTAAGATATTCAAGACGACCTTCACCACGGATATGGATTATGCGAGTTCACGGTGATGTCATTTGGACTAACAAATGCCCTCGCTTATTTCATGAATATGATGAACAAAGTGTTCATGGAATTCTTGGATAAGTTTGTGGTGGTATTCATAGATGATATTCTCATCTATTCAAGAGATATGGAAGAGCATGAAAAACATCTCGTAATTATTTTGGGCAAACTTGAGAACACCAACTTTATGCCAAACTCAAAGAAAAGTGAATTTTGGCTCGACCAAGTAGCTTTTCTTGGACACATTGTGTCGGCAGGAGGAGTTGCGATGAGACCCTCAAAGGTTGAAGTCAGTAATGGATTGGAAGCAACCCAAGTCCTGTCACGTATGAGAAGTTTTCTGGATTAGTTGGGTACTACCGCAGATTCATTGAAAGTTTCTCCAAGATCGCCAAACCCATGACTCAACTTCAAGAAGGAAAAGAAATTTGAATGGACAAGTGCTTGTGAACATAGTTTTCAAGAGTCAAGAAAAGACTAGTCTCTGCACGATGCTAGTTTTACGGATATACGTAAGGATTTTGAAGTTTTACGTGACGATCCCGCCAGGGTTAGGATGTGTCTTGATCCGATGGAAGGAAAGGTTGTGGCTTATGCATCTCGTCGCTTAAGGCCACATGAAGGAAATTATCCAACTCATGATTTAGAGTTAGCGACAATTGTGCATGCTTTGAAAATCAAGCGGCATTATCTCATTGGTAACCACTGTGAGATTTTCACAGATCATAAGAGTCGAAATATATCTTCACCCAATGATCTTAATCTCGAGGCAAAGAAGATGGTTAGAGCCGATAAAGGATTATGACCATGGAATTCATTATCACCCGTAAAGCCAGCGTGGTAGCAGATGCTCGAGTAGGAAAGCATACCGCAACACGGTGTTAGTTCAAGAAAATCAACGAGTTGTATGAAGAACTAAAGCATCCGAATCTGAAATTGTCGGTCAAGGTCAGTATCAACACAAGTGGAAGTCCAACCAACCATACAAAGTCGATCGAGAAAAAGCAAATAGAAGACGAAGACATCAAAGAAATCATGAAGAACATGAGAAGAGGTAAAGCCCGTGATTTTCTCAAGATTTAGCAGGCACAAGTATGGTTTGGCAACCGCATCGTGTACCTAAACATCATGAAACCGCATAACCGATTCGAAAGAAGCTCATGAATCACCTTACTCTATCCATCCCGGGAGTACCAAGATGTACCAGATCCAAAGGAAAAGTATTGGTGGGTTAGTATGAAGCGAGATCGCTGAGTTTGTTGCACGTTGTGATGTATGTCGGCGTGTTAAGGCGTAACATCGAGACTCTGCGGATTGTTACAACCATTACCAATTCCCGAGTGGAAATGGGAGGAGATTGGTATGGATTTTATCAGGACTACCTAGGACCCAATCAGTTGTATTGACCGATTAACAAAAGTGGCTCATTTTATTCCAAAAGACCACTTACGAAGCAATAAGTTAGCGAAATTGTACATGGCGGGATCGTCTGTCTACATGGTATACCCAAGAAAATTGTGTCCGATGAGGTTCGCAGCTCACTTCAAAATTTTGGCGAGTCTACATGAAGCTTTAGGAACCAGACTCAACTTCAAAGACAAAGATATCATCCCCAAACAGATGGCGGACCGAGCGTGTAAATCAGTCCTAGAAGACATGCTTGAGCTTGTGCTATAGATTATGGAAGAAGTCGATAAGAATTTGCCCTATGAAGAATTTTCCTACAACAACAACTTTCAAGCTAGCCTACAGATGTCGCCTTTTGAAGCATTGTATGGTAGAAAGTGTAGAACCCTCTCCTTTGGGATCAAGTAGGAGAACACCAATTCTTGGACTGAATTGATAAAAGAAGTGAAAGTAAGGTAAAAGCAATAAGAGAACGTCTCAAAGTAGCTCAAACCCGACAAAAGAGTTATGCCGATAATCGTCGGAGAGAACTATCCTTCGAGATGGGAGATTTTGTCTATCTCAGGTAACTCCACTCAGGAGTGAAGAGATTTCAGACTAAAGGAAAACTTGCACCTGATTTGTCGGACCCTATAAGATTTTGGCAAAAGAGGTGAAGTTGCTTATCGCTTGGAACTACCAAAGATCTCTGTCGTGCTTCACAATGTCTTCCATGTATCCCGATTAAAGAAATTCTCTCAGTACCAACGGAAGAAACACTGCGAGAGCATCGATCTTCAGGAAGATCTCACCTATGTGGAACAACCAATCAAGATTCTCGATGTGGCAGAACGCGTCACCAGAAGCAAAGTCATCCGTTCTTGTAAGGTTCAGTGGAGCAATCATTCAGAAGAAGAAGCTACCTGGGAGCAAGAAGAAGTTTTGAGAGCCGAGTACCCCTACCTTTTTGCTGACCAAGCCTGAATCTCGGGTCGAGATTCCCTTTAAGGGGGGTAGGTTTGTAACAGCCCAAAATTTCAATTTCATTTAAAAATGAGACTTTATTAATTTTTGTGGATTTTATGGAATTTTTAAAAGCATTTCAATAAAGTATATTAAGGCTAAAAGAATTTATGTGCAAAATCTATTACCAACTAAAAGTTGGAATTATTTTATTTAAGTCCAGAATGCCTCATAGAATTTCTGTGAATTTTCTCAAAATTTTTGGACTTCATTTACTATTTTCTAAAGCTTATTTGAATTTCTGGAATTAAATCAATTGAAAAAGAATTTAAAATCTTACGCTCTGATCGGGCGAAGCCAAAGATCTTTGCGCTGCGTCTCGACCCAACTCTTCCGTAGCGCGAATGCTGGCCGTCCGATCAAAATCGGACGGCCGACAATCAATCCGCCCGCGCCTCTCTCCCTCTCTCTGTCTCGCTGTCAGGTGGGGCCCGCTGCACAGCGTCGTCTTCCTCGCGCTCGTCTTCTCCGCGCGTCCGTTGCTCTCGCCGCCATTACCGCTCGCCTGGAGCTCATCAAGCCCGTGATTCTCTCCCTCTCTTTCCTCGCATTCAAGCGCATTGATTCGCCGTTCACCCCGCACTCGTCTCGCCATTACCCCTTCCATAACTTCATTTACGCCGCCACCCTCACCTCATAAACGGTGTGCCACCTCGCCCACGATCTCCACCTCCCGCCTCCCCTCTCTATAAAAGCCGCCCCATTGCGCATTCTCTCCCACACTCCATTCCACCTACTCCGGCTTCGCTCGCTCTCAATCGCCGGCATTTGAAGTTTCCCGTCGTGGCCGAGCTCCATCTTCTTCGATTCGCGACAAGAAGCACTCCCGCCACCGCGACCGCACCATTAGCCGGTGACCTCCGGCGATCCCGTGCGCGCCTCGTCTTCGCTAGAGATCCCGGAGCATCTTCGCGCCAACGAGCCGAACCACACCGCCGCCTCGCCGTCGCCGACCATCTTCCGGCCACGCCCTCGCGTCGCCGGTAGCGCATCGTACTCGATGTCGTCTCTCGAATCTTTGCGCACCTCACCGGAGCTCGCCAGCGCCGCCGTTCGCGGCACCATTGGAACCCGCGCCTCCTCTCTCCGCGCCGACGTGGACAGCCACCTCGGCGCCACCTCACCGTTTTGGCGCGTGCGTGGCGACCAAGTCGGCGCCACGTGGTTGCCCGGTAGCAGCCTACAAGCCAGACACCGCCCTCCTTCACATCAGTCTTTGTGGCCGAGTCCACCGTGGACTTGAAAACGTCGTGGACTCGATCCATGACTGTTTGGGCCCACATGTCGATCTCTGTGAACGATCACTGACGGCGTCGGTGGCGCAATAATTGGAATTTCCTTTAGAAATTTAATTGGAAATTCGAAATTCGATTTTTGAATTAAATTTAGATTTAAACTTCCAGAGCTCGTATTTCTTCATACAAACTCCGATTTAGGTGATTCAAATTTCTAAATTTGTATAAAATCAAGATCTAGCTAACTAAACCAAAATTATTTAATTTGGAGTTAATTTGAATTTTCATTTGAATTTATTTGTGTTCATTTGAATTCTGTTTGAATTTGGAATATTTTCACAGATAGATTTTGACGACTCAGGAGAGCTTGACCCTATTGAAGAAGTAGAATACCAGAATTTGAACAAGGCAAGTTACACCATTGACCATTTTGCCCCAATATTTAAAATTATTTAATTTGCTTTTAAATTATTATTGCATGCATAATTGTATTTAATTATTTTAAATTCTGTTTTAAATATTTAATTATTCCAATTCCTTTGTATAGCCAAATTTGATTGTTGTATTATCAATTCCTTGTAACCTTAGTCAAATGAATTTAAAAATAAATATATGCATAGCAAATGCTTAGACCATGAAATATTTGACTTTGGGAGAATTTAGCCAAAATTTCATAAATTGATAAAAAGCCTATGACATTGCTTTGTCATGGTGGACTTTTGCAAATGTCTTTGAAAATTATAAAAATAAAAGAAAATGGTTTATACTTGGGCAAACATGGACCGTTGGTGGGTGCGAGTTTTTGCACGGCCTGTCTGTTAGGATGAGACCTGTGGTTTTATTGAAAGTTGCCCAAGTAGATTAAGGACCGGCCTTTGAGCCGCATCTTGCAAAAGCTCCACCGTACTACCACATGTTCTGTATGGGCAGAACCAGGCTTAATAATTTGTATTACCTCATTATTGTTTATGCCATTTTGTTGTGTGGGTGTCGGTTAGACTTTATTCCCACTTGGCGCAAGAGGGGGTTTCCAGCAGGTGGTTAGCCTAATGGAAGTGAAACCTTAGCGGGCATATTGGTATTGAGGTAATGCATTGGAAACGCCTTGTGATAATTGCCTAGTCACACACCTAAGGAAGTGTGTATTGGCCGACATAACGGGCAAATTATCTCGTGTGGGTAAAGTTGTACCACCTCTGCAGAGTGTAAATCTATTCGAATAGCCGTGTCCACGGTTATGGACATGCTGAGCAAAGCCACTCTAAGTTAGATTTGTTTTTGGTTTTAAAATAACTTTGGACATGATTTGAGGATGGTTAATCCTTGTGGAAAATTTGGGCGGGTAGCCTTGTGATAGGAGGGTATCCTTCACCATGTTTCATATGGAGGTTATCCACTATAAAATGATCAATTTTAAATCTGATTTTTGTTATGTAATGAAAATGTGCCTTGAAACTTAGTATAAATATTTAAACCAAAAAGGCTGATTTACGCAAATAAACCCTACAACCTTCCTTTGAATAACTTATGCATGCATTCTAAATTCTGTATTGGGTGTAATTTGCGAGCACAGTTGTAGCGCTCACTCTTGCTGAATATTATTATTCAGGAGAAGACTGCTATCTAGAAGGTGAGGAGCAGGACGATTAGGCCGCGATCTCCAGACGATTGCCTGTGGCGTATCGTGTGGCTTACCATTATTATTTGCTTCCGCTTAATGTTTTATTTGGCCTTCGGCCCCAGTTGTAATAAACTCTATGCTTATTAAATATACGCGTTGGATATGTTTGTGATAACATTTTTGTGACTGTGTACACTGGAAATCCTGGACTAGTGTTTGAACACAGAGAATTCGGGATCCTTCGTTCCCGGGTTCGACAAGCGGGCCCCACCTGACAGCGAGACAGAGAGAGGGAGAGAGGGCGCGGGCGGATTGATTGTCGGCCGTCCGATTTTGATCGGACGGCCCGCGTTTCTACGCGGAGAGTTGGGCGAGACGCAGCGCAAATCTTTGGCTTCGGCCCGATCTTTAAGCGAAAGATTTTAAACCTTTTTCAATTGATTTAATTCCAGAAATTAGAATAGGCTTTAGAAAATAGTAAATGAAGTCCAAAAATTTTGAGAAAATTCACAGAAATTCTATGAGGCATTCTGGACTTAAATAAAATAATTCCAACTTTTAGTTGGTAATAGATTTTGCACATAAATTCTTTTAGCCTTAATATACTTTAGTGAAAAGCTTTTAAAAATTCCAGAAAATCCACAAAAATTAATAAAGTCTTATTTTTAACTGAAATTGAAATTTTGGGCTGTTACACGAGGAAGGTGACGACCCTGTATTGTGGGCCCGGCGTGGCAGAGCCCGTGGACACACCAGTGCAGTTAGTCGACTTGGACAAGTCAAGACGCTCGGTCGAACTCAAGTCGGGGTCTGGTTCGAGCCCGATGAACAGTGAAAGAGTTGACTCATTGGATTTCCTTTGAGTCTACTTTGACCGAGCCACAAAATATAGCAAATAAAATCCTAAAAATCTGAAATTAATCAGAGGGGTTCCTCGGATGACCTAGTAACCATATAAAATTTGAAACCCCACTGTTCACAAATTATTTGCATAATTTAAATTCAAAACCGTAGGGCTATTTAGGAAGGGATTTGAATTTTTACATGAGTGAGTTAAGTTCTATAAATTTGGGAAAATTATATTTATTAATGATAAATATTATAGTATTTAAATAAATTATTTCCTAGAGAACTTTACAAGCATTTATCTTCTTTTTGTTTTGGAGCTTCTTATTTGATCCATGTGTTCAACCTTGATTTGAAGTTTTTCAAATGCAATACTTTGTGAAAATGTTTCAAGAATTTCATGTATGCTCATGAGATGCATAATAATTCTATTTATTAAATTGGGGATGTGACAGTACTTGAGTGTCAATGCCATTTCCACCAACGGGTGTTGTTGGGATAAGCTGTGGGGATCGTGCGCGGCATCTTGATGGGTATCACCGATTGCATTAACCTCGTACCTCCAACAGCAGTCTCCCGACGAGCTCCCACCATAACTAAGGGAGAGCCTTCCGCTGCTTCGTCAAAGAGCGTCCACTACAGGGAACGGTTTGATATTACCATCTCCGGTGGGCTTTGTGGTGGACTTAGCCCGATCCAGCGGATACACGATCGTATACTAAGTTTTATCATCTTCACCAGGCCTTCGACCGGTCACTACTTCTGTGGATATCGTGAGGATATGTGCACGATATCAGGATGATGAGTCAATTGGCAATGGCTTTGTTGCTTTGCAATTTGTCGCCTTTTCGGGTTTGCTCCAGGGCTGTCAGGCCACGGGCGGTCCGACCGGCCAGGTCGCCGGTCCGACCGGCCAGTGAGGAGGTCTGACCGACAGTGCTTGCCGGTCCGACCGCCAAAATGAAAAGTGGTTTTTGGGGCTGAGCCAAAAATAGGTTTTGTAGGCAAGTGAGGGGAGTCTCCTGGATGTGGTCACATCATTTTTGGAGCTCCCAGTCAAAAGTTCTATTCAGTTGAAGTTTCCAAAAGGTTTCGGATTTTCACGCTGGAAATTTGGCTAAGTCTTTTCTGGCGGTCCGATCGCCGTTGTGGAATCGGTCCGACCGGCCTGAAATCGGTCCGACCGGCTTTGTGGGGCGGTAAGACCGCCGATGACTTGGAGGTTAGCCAAGTTGGCATTGAGTTGATTTGAATGTGTTTTATGGATGGACTTCAATGCTTTATTGTTGTATATTGCATTGCGGAGCTGACGTGGGTCAAGTTGTGAAGAACTTGTTCCCGGAAACGGTTTGTTTGTCTATTGCTGTGCAGGTGGCTTGCAGGTCAACGACGTCAACGGTGGGTGGATCGGGACTACGCTTGGAGAGCTGAGGTCCAGAACGGTCATGGATACAGGGTGAGGTTGTGTGACTCAAGCATGGTGCAAATGGACAAGATGGATCGAACGGGTAGTTCGGTGCAGCTGGTTGGATCAGGCGGTGCGGATATCGGTGCGAGTCTCTGGAAGGTTCCGATGGGATTCGGACAAGAGAGGCTTGGCGACGTGATGAGAACCGCTATCAACCTACACGTGGTGAAGCAGGCGATTGCTTCAAGAGTTATGTGTGTGGGTCCCATGTGTAAGTGGTCCCAAAAGTGAAACCCTAGCCCTCTAGTATAAATAGAAAAGGGGGAGATGGAAAACCCTCTCAAGCATTCATTTTAGCCCCCTTCTTCATTTTCTAGGGTTTGGAGGAGAGGAGAGGAGAAGCTAGGGTTTGGAGTGTGCTCCTTGGGTGAGCTCTTATCCTCCTTGTTGGAGAAGCTTTGTAAGCATCTAGTGTGATCAAACAATCTTGTGATGCTTAATTGAAAGGTCATTTGTTCCCTTTGTGTTCTTCTCCCTTTTGGATGATTTCGGTGCTTCCTTGATTCAAAGGTTTATGCTTAGTCTCTTAGCCTATTTTATCTTGCTTTGATGTGTGGGAATACTCCTAGAGTCATCTAGATTATCAACCCCCACAAGCAAGTCTTGAATCAAGATTTTCATATTTCTAGGGTTTGTGCACTTCTTTTGTAAAACCTTGAGAGATCGATTCTGCGAAGTGGATATGAAGGATCGTCGCTAGAAATAGGTCTCTAATATCATTAGGGAGGTGTGCTCGAAATTTGGTCAAGTTTCATTGGTTGAATCAAAAGTTGGATCAAATTTTGTTTTGGAGTTGGGCTTGATTTTCAGTACTGGACTGAACCGGTCTGACCGGTTGTGCAACGGCGGTCCGACCACCCGCTTTTCAGACCGCTAGTACTGCCGGGTCGAACCGATATCCAACGGTCCGACCGCCAGTTAGTAGCCGTCCGATCACTGATTGATCGTCGGTCGATCCGCTCGTATAGCCGGTCGATCGCCAGCGATACCTAGTTCAGAACAGTGAGTTCTTTTCTCCATTTGTGTCGTGTGGTTGAGGGGTTTATCAAATCCAACACAAGGCTTCCACTGTGCGCTTACTGATCTTGGTAGCCGGTCAGACCGCCCTTGGTAGCCGGTCAGACCGCCTGTGCCCAGATCTGCCCTTTGAGATTAAGTCTCCACTTTTGTGTCGTGTGGTTGTCGGGGTTATCGAATTCAGCACAAGGCTTCCACTGTGCGCTTACTGATCTTCTTAGCTTTCATAGCTAAAGGAGTAAAGTTCGTGTTGAATTTGATTTAGGCGAGAAAGTTGAGAAAGCGCCTATTCACCCCCCCTAGTCGCCTTTACGGTCCTACAAGTGGTATCAGAGCCGGTTAGCTCTTCTCATAGATCTTAACCGGTCTTTGGAGCCATGGCGACTGACAAGTACTCAACCAAGCCACATATTTTTGATGGAGTTGACTTTGCATATTGGAAGGCTCGTATGCAAGCATATATCGAGGCTCAAGGGCACGCTATTTGGCTTAAGGTGAAAAACCCTTATGTCGTGCCAGCCGATGACGATGTGATCACTCCAGATGTGGAGGCCAACAGTAAGGCTCGTAATTATTTGATCCAAGGCCTTAGTCGATCTGAGTTTGAGCGTGTTGCTCACTTGCGGTCTGCTCATGAGATCTGGCGGACTCTTTGTGACTATCATGAAGGGTCCACTGCGATCAAGGAAGTGAGACAGAACCAGCTCAAGAAAGTATACTCAAAGATCAAGCAAAGGCCTGGTGAGTCTTTGGATGAGCTGTGGGGAAGATTTTCTAAGATTCTTCATGATCTCCGCGCTGTTGACTTGGTATTTTCTGAGTCTGAAAATGCACGCCAGCTTTTGGGTGCTCTTGATGTGAAGGTCTGGGGAATGAAGATCACTTCCATCAATGACAACATCACATGAGTGAGCTTACCATGGATAAGCTTTACTCGAGGTTGAAGACGCATGAGATTGATTTTATCTCGCGTCTCCCAAGACAGAGTCGATGGCATTAGTGGTCGACAAATCCAAGGGTTGTTCTTCCGATTCTCTTGATTGTAGCTCATCCGGTTTTCATTATCCGCTTTACATTCCTTAGCGATGAGCAACTTGAGAAATTGCCCGAGGATGACTTAGCCCTCCTATCCACCAAATTCACAAGAGCGTACAACAAGGTGAGGAATAGGAGGAGAAGTGGACCTATCACGTGCTTCGAATGTGGTGAGCCAAACCACATTCGCTCCAGGTGCCCCAAGCTAACAGGCAAGGAGGAGAAGGAGACACGAAGACATCCCCAGGAGAAGGATGCTAAACCCAAGAAGACAAACTATCGCAAGTTTGTCAGCCGGGTCCTTGCCGCTCTAGAGAATGTAAATATGAGCGATGTGGACTCGGAAGCGGAGGACGGCGAGTGACTCGTGGCAAGAAGAAGGCACGTGACTTCACGGCATGTGTTTCATGGCCAAGAACACCACGACGACGACTCCTCCAACGATGAGGATCCCTTTAGTGATCGATGAGGTATGCCCTTCTATTGCCGACATGAAAAGGGCTTTGGTGCTTGTCAATGAAATTGCATAAGCAAGTAAAAATGATTAAGAAGCAGGACATTATGATTGATAATTTGAACTTAGAAGTTGTTAGGCTTAAATCTATTAATCCTGATGATATTTGTGATTCCTGCACTAGCTTGCTTAAAGATTTGACAAGCTTGAAATCTGCTCATTCCTCTGTTACTAATCAACTAAAAGATGCTCTCGATGAACTAGAATCTCTCAAGTCTAGTTCTGCTTATTTAGATGCCATTTCACTTGATGTGACTGCCATGGAAGCTATTCCTTTAACTTGCTCGAACTGTGCTTTACTTGAATTAAAATTGGATAGCGCCCTGAAGGAATTGCAAAAATTTGATGCTAGTCACACATGCTCTCAGTGTAAGAATAATAGGATTAAGATGCAAGACATGACAGAAATGCTGGTTTACTCTAGAGTTGCATCTTGTGAAAATTGTCCCAAGCTTACAATTGAGATTGAAGCCTTAAACAAGACTCTTGAAGAAAAGGCTAAAATTGAAAGATCCATGTCTCTTACTGCTTCTAAGAAAGTCATTGATTCTAACTCTTGTGTTTTGAATTCTGAAGTTGAAACCATGATAGTCAGATTCAAGAGGCATTTAGAGTCAAATTCAGGGAGCAGTTGAATAGGATTAAGGAATCCTATTGTGTGTCTTGTGAGGCCTTCAAGGTGGAAGTGGCCCTTCTTAAGAGTAAACGTGATGAGGTAATCAAGTCTAGCAAGTGCACTAGATGTGAGGGTCTAGTTAAAGAAAATGATTACCTTAAGGTGACTCTTGAGAAGTTTTCGAGTGGGAAAAAGAAACTCAACATGATTCTTGATCAATCTAAGGTGAGCGTGAAAAATAGTGGTCTAGGTTTCAATCCCCTAGAGCATTCCAAGAAAAACCCACCTAGGATTGCTAGAGTTGTGAAGAATGGTCTGTTTGAGCTAGAACCTCCTAAGCCATCCAGGGTTATTTTCAAATCCTCTGGTTTTGCTCAAACTATTTCTGGCAAGAAAGGTGCTTTTACTTCTTCAGTACCGACCCCTCAAAAGGTCCAGTACCATTGCACTTTCTGCAAGAAAGAAGGCCATACTGTTGAGCTCTGCTTCCGGAGAGCAAAACATGAGAGAAAAGAGAGGATGAGCGCCTTGAGATCCATTAGAGGAGTCCCTTATCCAGCTACAGTCTCTAGAGCTAGGCAGCCTGCTTATCGTACTACGTTTAGGCCTACATTCGTAGAGAACTTTGTAGACTCTTTTGGTGGGTCTAGGCAGCATGGTGGATTAGGATATCGCGAGGAGAGACCACGGGTGGCACCTAGACAGGGGGAGTATCGATCTTTTGATAGATCGTTTCGGAGAGGTCTAGGTGATTCTCATGTGCATCCTTATGATTTTATTCCTGATCATGTTTCTGCTATTTCTACTGCTGCTCCCAGACATCGTGCTTCTCAGTACTGGATTCCTCGATCATTTATCACTAACCCCAGTACTGAGGCACGGATGTTTTCTGATTGTGCCTTTTAGGTCCGTCGTGCGAGGAAGGAGGACATATGGCTTGTTGACTCCGGGTGTTCTCGACATATGACCGGAGATTCTAGATGGTTCTCCTCCCTCACACGTGCATCCGGCAATGAATTGATTACCTTTGGGGATGCTTCTACCGGGACCGTGACTGCAAAGGGCACTGTGCGCGTCAACGATAAGTTCATGCTTAAAGACGTCGCTTTGGTAAGTAAGCTGAGGTATAATCTTCTATCTATTTGTCAGCTGCTTGATGAGGGTCTAGAAGTGAGGTTTAAGAGTGGTGAGTGTAGAGTTCTAGATTCCTCGGGTGAGCTTGTTTTTGAGATCTCCAGATTTGAGAAGATCTTCTGTGTAAATTTCAGTATTTCTTCAGCTTCCAGTCCTAGGTGTCTTGTAGCCTCTGATTCTCATGATCTTGTTTTGTGGCATCATAGACTTTGGCATATAGGTTTTGATCATTATAGAGTCAGTTGCAAGGACTTGATTAGAGGGTTGCCTAGGCTGAAGGATGTTAGAGATCTTGTGTGCTCGCCTTGTAGACATGGTATGATGGTGTCTGCTTCCCACCCACCTCTTACTTTGATAATGACTGATGGACCAGGACAGCTTCTTCACTTAGACACAGTTGGTCCTTCTAGAGTTCAGTCAGCTGGTGGGAAATGGTATGTGCTGGTGGTTGTGGATGATTACTCCAGTATTCATGGGTTTATTTTCTCGCTTTCTAAGACGAAGCATTTGGATTCTTTAGAGATTTGGGCCCTAGACTTTGCTGTTGATATTCCTGGAGCCTTGAGAGCCATTAGGAGTGACAATGGGACAGAATTCAAGAATTCTTCTTTTCTACCTTCTGTGATAGGGGATTGAGCATCGCTTTTCTTCTCCTAGAGTTCCCAGTGAGAATGGTGTTGTAGAAAGGAAGAACAGACCCTTGTAGATATGGCTCGAACTATGTTAGATGAGCATTCTACTCCTAGGAGATTTTGAATGAGGCGATCTCTCGCTTGTTATATCTCCAATAGGGTTTTCTTGAGATCTGTGGTTGGGAAGACCTCTTATGAGCTTAGATTTGGTCATTCTCCTAAAGTCTCTCATTTCAAGATTTTTGGTTGCAAGTGCTTCATTCTTAAACATGGCAACCTTGATAAATTTGAGTCTAGATGTTTTGATGGCATATTTCTTGGATATCCTGCTCATTCTCGTGGCTATCGTGTTTTTAATGTTAACACTAACAAAATTGTTGAGACTTGCGAAGTCACTTTTGATGAGGCTAGTCCTGGTACTAGACCCGATGCTACAGGTACACAGGATCCTGAATTTCAAGGAAGCATCTTCGTCGATGATGACTCTGAGGATGAGGAACCAAACCATCCTCCACTACTTACGAGAGGGTGGAGAGCTCACTACTACTACTCGGCAAATGAGCGACCTCCTCCTATCCTCACCGACGATCTGAGTGGCTCTGTTCCTACCTCGACAACTCATAGGGTAGAGGCCACTTCTGCACCAGGAGCACCTCTTCGTATTCAGCGACAACATCCACCTGAGCAGATGATTGGGGATCTTCAAGAGCGAGTCACTCGCTCCAAGTTTATTTCTCCTGATTCTCCTGCACACTCTGCTTTTGTCGCTTCTTTTGAACCCCGAGATATCACCCATGCTTTATGTGATGCCTCTTGGGTCAATGCCATGCATGAAGAGCTTGAGAATTTTGAAAGAAACAAAGTCTGGACTTTAGTTGAGCGGCCTTCTGATTCTCATGTTATTGGAACAAAATGGGTTTTTAAAAATAAGCAAAGTGAGGATGGGTTGATTGTTCGCAATAAGGCTAGACTCGTTGCTCAAGGTTATTCCCAGGTAGAAGGCTTAGACTTTGAAGAGACCTTTGCTCCTGTAGCTAGATTGGAAGCCATTCGCATTCTTTTAGCATTTGCAACATCCAAGGGTTTCAAGCTTTTTCAAATGGATGTTAAAAGTGCTTTCTTGAATGGTTTCATAGAAGAAGAGGTCTTTGTCAAGCAACCTCCTGGTTTTGAAAATCAAAAATTCCAAAACCATGTTTTTAAACTCTCTAAAGCCTCAGATGGATTGAAACAAGCTCCTAGAGCTTGGTATGACAGAGCTTAAGAGTTTCTGCTTGAAAATGATTTCAAAATGGGAATGGTTGATAAAACCTTGTTCACTCTCAGGCATGGCAGTGATTTCTTGTTGGTTCAGATTTATGTGGATGATATTATATTCGATGGTTCTTCTCATGCTTTGGTGTCCAGATTTTCAGATTCCATGAGCAGTGAGTTCGAGATGAGCATGATGGGAGAGCTGACATTCTTTCTTGGTCTTCAAATCAAGCAACTGAAAGAAGGCACATTCGTTCACCAGAGTAAGTATACAAAGGACCTTCTTCGGCGCTTCAATATGGGAAGTAGTAGGCCAATGTCTACTCCCATCGCTACAACCACCGTGCTGGACCCTGATGAGGATGGAGAGTCCGTGGACCGTAAGAGTACCGCAGATGATTGGCTCCTCCTCTATCTCACAAATACGAGGCCTGACATACAATTTGCCGTATGTCCATGCGCTCGCTTCGAGCTTTCCTCGTGCTTCTCATCGTCAAGCAATGCGTCGTATCTTGTGTATCTTCAAGACACTCTTGACTTTGGACTCTGGTATTCTTTTGCTTCTGCTCTTTCAATTCGAGCATTTTCGATCTTGATTTTAAGGGTGTAGAGTGGATAGGAAGAGTACTTCTGGCACTTGTCATTTCTTGGGTACATCTCTTGTTTCTTGGTCTTCTAGAAAACAGTCTTCTGTTGCACAGTCCACAGCTGAGGCCGAGTATGTAGCTGCCGCCAGTGGTTGCTCTCGTGTTCTCTGGATTTTATCCACGTGCATGACTATGGGTTATCCTTGAGAAGTGTTCCTCTTTTACGTGACAACACTTCTGCGATTAATATTGCCAAAAACCCAGTGCAACATTCCAGGACTAAACACATTGATATTCGATTTCATTTTCTGAGAGACCATGTTGAGAAAGATGATGTTGTGCTCCACTTTGTAGAGTCAGAACAACAGCTTGCAGATATTTTCACTAAAGCTCTTGATTCTTCTCGTTTTGCAGCTTTGCGGGGAGAGTTAGGGTTATTAGTCCTATTGGGCTGTTTTGAGGGGAATCGCTCTTTTTGCATTCATTGTATCATAATGCATGTTTTATTTTATTTGTCTTGCATTGCATAATAAAATTTGTGGAGCTTTGATTATTATCCTTGTATGGCTTGACTTCATATTCAATACCTTGTCATATGTAGTGATAGTCTGCTAGACTTCAGTTATGGCTCTTCGTGTTTGAGCTTAGCTTTCACCTTGCTAGCTTTATATCTGTGAGCAAATTGAATCAAATCATGTCTTGTTGGATCTTGTGACTAGTTTTGCTCTAGTGATCCTCTTATGATTCTTGCCATGTCTTATAGGTTGAATTGAGTCTTGGACTAATTTTGAGATGAAAATGAGCTTTTTATCTTCTTAAGTCAAGCAAATGAAAAATGAGATTTTCTGTGCGGAAAAACTGATCTCACCAATCCTTTCTCATGAGACGGCTTGCCATTGCACTAGGCATGAACTCAGGGGGAGTTTTGGATGACCTAGATCACTCTTTTAAGCTTATCGCTTGAGATGGTCGCGGCAAGGCTTGAGATCTAGCACAGTGAAAAATTCTTTTTAGAAAAATGCTCAAAATGCTAAGTGCTTGAGTTTTGCTTCAAAAGTGTACTCTTAATGCTCAAAATGCCTCAGTTCTTGTTTTGGGTCTCTTTTTACTTATAGACATGGCTTGACTCATTTTTGGTTGCTTGTAGTGAAACTTTGATATTGAGCAACCTTTCATGGTTTTAATTTCTTTAATCTCAGATTACTGCTATCTTAGTTTTAGCTTTGCAGTACATGTTTTGCCATGATTGAATATAGCGTCTACTCTTTATATGGCTTGGTATAATACTTGTACTGTCTACATGGTTAATGGTCATGGCTCCTTTTACTAAAGTTCAAAAATAAAGTCATTTCTTCATGCTCTTTCTTTTCCCATGCATCTTGATGAATTCATTGTCAAAGGGGGAGAAAGATGCTGTTTTGGAGTGGTTGGTTTCATACATAAAAGAACACATAAAAAAATAAACCTTTTGAAAATTTGTGATCATAGTGAGTTGAGTCTCTGGGTCTTATTGCCTGTTTCTGATTTTAATTGCAATTGAAGAAGACTCTCAATGATCAAAGGTCAAATAGTATATTTTGTCTTTCATATGGACCTAAGTGAGATTTTTGGTTACTTTCTGGAATTTGAATCCTCTTGTGCTTTCATTGTCTTATCTCACTTGCTTATACTATCCTCAAGAAGCCAGCTTGGTCGGTTCCTAGGTTTTTTTCCTGCTTATGGACCAAGTTGTGCCTTTATGCGAAAACGGCGAACTTTTACTTTTCATTTCGAAAAACCACTCTTTCTGGAAGATTGCCAATGTGTTCATCAAGGGGGAGATTGTGGATATCGTGAGGATATGTGCACGATCTCAGGATGATGAGTCAATTGGCAATGGCTTTGTTGGTTTGCAATTTGTCGCGTTTTCGGGTTTGCTCCAGGGCTGTCAGGCCATGGGCGGTCCGACCGCCAGTCACGGTCCGACCGTCGAGAAGGCTCGACCGGCAGTGCTTGCCGGTCCGACTGCCAAAATGAAAATTGGTTTTTGGAGCTGAGCCAAAAATAGGTTGTGTAGGCAAGTGAGGGGAGTCTCCTGGATGTGGTCACATCATTTTGGAGCTCGATCAAAAGTTCTATTCATTGAAGTTTCCGAAGGTTTGAATTTCGAGCTGAAAATTTGGCTAAGTCTTTTAAGCGGTCCGACCGCCGTTATGAATCGGTCCGACCGCCTGAAATCGGTCGGACCGGTGGAGGAAGGCGATCGACCGCCGATCACTTGAAGCGTGGACTTCTTGGCATTGAGTTGATTTGATTGTGTTTATTATATGAACTTCAATGCCTTATTGTTGCATATTGCATTGCGAAGCTGACGTGGGTCAAGTTGTGAAGAACTTGTTCCCTAAACGCGTTTGTTTGTCTATTGTCAGGCGGTGGCTTGCGTGTTAACGACGCCAACGGTGAGTGGATCGACTACGCTTGGAGAGCTGAGGTCCAGAACGATCACGGATACCGGGTGAGGTCGTGTGACACAAGCATGGTGCAGAATGGGCAAGATGGATCGAACGGGTAGTTCGGTACAGCTGGTTGGATCAGGCGGTGCGGATATCGGTGCAAGTCTCTGGGAGGTTCCGATGGGATTCGGACAAGAGAGGCTTGGCGACGTGATGAGAACCGCTGATCAACCTACACGTGGTGAAGCAGGCGATTGCTTCAATAGTTATGTGTGTAGGTCCCATGTGTAAGTGGTCCCAAAACCTCTAGTATAAATAGAAAAGAGGGAGATGGAAAACCCTCTCAAGCATTCATTTTAGCCCCCTTCTTCATTTTCTAGGGTTTGGAGGAGAGGAGAGGAGAAGCTAGGGTTTGGAGTGTGCTCCTTGGGTGAGCTCTTGTCCTCCTTGTTGGAAAGGCTTTGTAAGCATCTAGTGTGATCAAACAATCTTGTGATGCTTAATTGAAAGGTCATTTGTTCCCTTTGTGTTCTTCTCCCTTTTGGATGATTTTGGTGCTTCCTTGATTCAAAGGTTTATGCTTGGTCTCTTGGCCTATTTTATCTTGCTTTGATGAGTGGGAATACTCCTAGAGTCATCTAGATCATCAACCCCCACAAGCAAGTCTTGAATCAAGATTTTCATATTTCTAGGGTTTGTGCACTTCTTTTGTAAAACCTTGAGAGATCGATTCTGCAAGTGGATCCAAGGATCGCCGCTAGAAATAGGTCTCTAATATCATTAGGGAGGTGTGCTCGAAATTTGGTCAAGTTTCATTGGTTGAATCAAAAGTTGGATCAAATTTCGTTTTGGATTTGGGATTGATTTTTCAGTACTGGACTGAACCGGTCTGACCGATTGTATAACGGCGGTCCGACCGCCCGCGTTTTCAGACCGCTAGTACTGCCGGGTCGAACCGATTTCCACCGGTCCGACCGCCAGTTAGTAGCCGGTCCGACCGCTCATTGGCCGTCGGTCAGACCGCCCTTGGTAGCCGGTCAGACCGCATGTGCCCAGATCTGCCCTTTGAGATTAAGTCTCCACTTTTGTGTCGTGTGGTTGTCGGGGTTATCGAATTCAGCACAAGGCTTCCATCGTGGCGCCTTCTCGCTTCTTCTTAGCTTTCATAGCTAAAGGAGTAAGTTCGTGTTGAATTTGATTTAGGCGAGAAAGTTGAGAAATCGCCTATTCACCCCCCCTAGTCGCGTTTACGGTCCTACACTACGGTTCAGTTTTAATTGGATTCTAATGTGTTTGAGGGATTCATGATCAGAATGGATAACAAATTCCTTAGGCCACAAATAGTGTTGCCATGTGTCCAAAGTTTGAACTAAAGTATATAATCCCTTATCATAAGTAGAATAGTTCAAACTAGGCCCACTCAATTTCTCACTAAAGTAAGCAATAGGTTTACCTTCTTACATGAGCATACCACCAATAACTAACTCCACAAGCATCACATTCAAGCTCAAAAGTCTTACCAAAGTCGGGAAGTCGCAACAGTTGGGAATTTGTCAATTTCTCTTAAAGAAGGCTGAAGGCGTCTTCTTGCGCTTGTCCCCAATGAAACAAAATGCCTTTCTTGGTCAACTTATTCAACGGTGCGGCAATAGTGCTGAAATCCTTCACAAAATAGCGATAGAACCCAGTAAGTCCATGGAAACTCCGCACTTGTGTCACCGTTTTAGGAGATGGTCAGCTCTTAATCGCATCGGTCTTGGCCGCAACAACTTTAATTCCTTGTAGAGTCACAACATATCCTAGAAAAGAGACTCGATCTGTACAAAAATGTGCACTTCTCAAGGTTACTAAATAAACGTGCATCACGTAGGGCATTTAAAACAACACATAAATGATCAAGATGTTCACTAAGGGATTTGCTATAGATCAAAATGTCATCAAAGTATACTATAACAAATTTTCCAATGAAAATTGCGCAAAACTGCATTCATCAAACGCATGAAAGTACCTAGGTGCATTAGTTAGACCAAAGGGCATCACTAACCACTCATACAAACCAAATTTAGTTTTGAACGCAATTTTCCATTCATCTCCTAACTTCATCCTAATTTGGTGGTGTCCACTACATAAATCAATCTTTGAAATATGGTAGAGCCACTCAACTCATCAAACATATCATCTAGCCTAGGAATAGGGTGACGATATCTAACAGTTATATTATTGATTGCTCTACAGTTTACACACATGTGCCATGATCAATCTTTCTTAGGAACCAAAATAACAGGAATGACGCAAGGACTAAGTGATTCGCGTACATACCCTTTATCAAGCAATTCTTGTACCTGACACTGAAAATCTTTCGTCTCCTTAGGATTTGTCCTATATGGCATGCGATTGGGGCAGTGATGCTCCTGGAATCAAGTCAATCTGGTGCTCAATCCCTCTAATTGGTGGCAATCCCGAGGGAACCTTAGAAGGAAACACATCCTCAAATTCCTGCAAAGGTTAGTGACAGTAGGAGGCAAGGAAGTTGGCAAATCCTTCAATGAAAACAATGCCTCTTTACAAACCAAATCATAGCTGATAAGACAATGGGTGTCCCAATCTTCCGACAGGATGATACATCAATTTGTGGAGGTACGACTTTGACGATGCAGGATTCTAACCGATCTCGACCAGAACACCAAACAATCGCCAAACCACACTTCGAGTCATTATCAACCATGCCAAGAACGTAGTTGACCTGAACACGAGGTTCAATTCCTACGAGCAATCGAAGAACACGCAAGAACAAGATAACAAGCAATCTGAAATTGCAAATAGGATTGAAATATTTGATAAAATTAGGATTCTGGAGCGGTATTATGGTTGGTCTAATCGACATAAGCCAATACACGAAATTGCAATGAAGCTAACTTTTAACTAAACAAAATCCAAGAAAACTAGAGGGGTGCAGCAACCTTAAATAGGGGAGGGGGAGCCGCACATAGCTAGGAGATAATGGGGTGATACTATTCACAATACTGTTCATGTGAACAGTACGGTTGTGAGCAGTGTTCCCCAAGAGAGGGGGCGGCCAGGGAGGTAGTCGACCCAAATAACCTAAAGTGGCGGCTGTCCTTTCGGCCTAATTATTGATAGAAGGCCCTCCGCCCAAAGTGAGGTGGCGCAGCACTATATATAAGTGAAGCAAATTCGTCGGCCCGTTGGAGTAGAGTTTGATGCAGCTGAATCAATGGAAGTAGAGTAGCCCAGTTGGAGGTGGAGTAGCGGTCGTATCCGGAGGGTTAATGTCCTCATCATCCTCCCCTTCTTGCATTTGAGTCGTCCTCGACTCAAGCTTATTGTCCAGCTCCAAGAAAAACTTGAAAACTTGTAGTAACGCATGCTCATCTTTCTGCAAAATATTAGCAATAACAGGTGGAAAGGAAATAGAGAAAACTTTGCAATTTGAAGTTGAGAGTGCATGCATCAAATCAGCTAAAGGTATATTTTCTTATAGCATTCAGTTTGTAACTCAATTTGGAAGTATAAGTGAAATATATAGTAGAATTATTCATCAACCTGTCATGACGAAACATGGTCCTCAACGTTTGTAAGTTAATGGGAAGCGCAACAATTGATTTCAAAGTGTACAAGTCATTCATATAATTAGATTTCAATCGAACAACAGCAAATTCATCTAGCAATGGTGAAAAGATTTGTAAGCTCATCCATATTGCAACAACATTATGCAGATTGTCAATACTAGATGGTGCAATAAGAGATGAACACATAGGCATTGAATGATCAATAAATTTTATTTTTCTCCCATAATGAACAAGATTCATTACATAAGAATTGTTATTCAAAATAGCAAGCTTCCATTCATCCATGTTATCACAAGTTATGCATATTCGATATACAAGAAATTGATTGTCTATACCATAATCTCCAATTAAATTAAACTTATATCCAGGAGTGTAGGCACTAAACAAGGATTTTGAACATGTAATTGTAGAAATTTTCTCCATAGCATGTGACAATTTCATAGGTGGATCCAACATAATGTAACATAAAGAATTAGCAGGAAAAATTCTAGTTAAAATTTCTTTATATCTAATCAAATTCCACATGATCATTATATGCTACTAACTCATCACATGAAGTACTCACAACACCAGGAAATTCAATTATTTCATCACATGGTGCACTCAAGTCAGCAAGTAAATCAACAATTTTATCACATGGTGCACTCAATTTAGCAGACAAATCAATGAAATTACCACAGGATTCATGCAAATTTTTAATAATATCATAGTCTGTAGATAAGAAATTAATATCTGCCTTCTCAGCACTAGGTTCCTCCACCTCATGTGATGCAATGATTTCAACAAAAATCTAATTTTCCCTTTGTTCAATGATACTAGGCATGAAATCATGGGTATTGATCTCAGATAAAGTGTTCAAATCAGTACCATTGGTATTACCTTGTAGGCTCGACTCAGACGATGTTGGTATTGGAGGCGGTGAGTAGTCACAAGCTTTTCCTTTTTTTCGTGCTCCAGCTCAATTACCAATGAGCGAGCTTCAATTGCCAATGAGCAGCGAGCCAATGATGCAAGGCAGTGAGACAAAGTAAAACTCATAGTAGCAGGGGCTGCAATCATAGTAGGTGTAGTAATAGAAGAAGCAACCGAAGATGATCTCGATGCGGAGGTGTACACCGTGCGACTGTTTGTTTCATGTACCCGTGAAGGTGTAGTGGAGGTAGATGAAAATGCACGACTAGTCTTGGTTTGTCATCCCTGTACTTTCTTTTCAGCTTTGCAAGCAAGACGAAACAAGCGAGTGATAGAATTGTATTTTTTATAATCAAGTGTGTCCTGAATTTCACGGTTTAAACCTCCCCAAAAATCTGTCCATCTAAGCATCTTCAGTTTCATCTAAACAACAACGCAACAAACCAGTTTGCAATTCTTGATAATAATCCTCTACAGAACTACTATCTTATCTTAAGCATTGCAATTTATTAAGCAATTCACGGGAATAAAGGAAGGTACAAATCTATATCTTATTGCTCTCTTCAAAGCATTCCATGTTATAGGTATGTTCTTATTGGTACGACAATATTCACTCCACCAAATAGATGCAAAATCAGTAAACTCACGGGTAACAGCCCTAACTTTTAGATGATCATGAAATTCATAGCACGCAAATAATTGTTGTACAACTAATTCTCATGTGAGATAAGCATCAGGACCATAATTCACAGCAAAAGAAGGCACAATGAGTTTATTTTTACCAGACATACTATCGCGATTATATACCTTCTATGGTGGACAATCTTGTCTCAAGCTTGCATCTTCCTCGTGGACTTTCTTGTGCTCCGGTTCAATAGCTCGAAGAAGACGTGGATCTATCTAGTAATCATCCCGTGAACCTACTATGATTAGTAGAAAATAAGAAAATAAATCATAATTATATGTTCCTATCAACGCTCAAAGTCGCTCACAATCAAGCTAATACCAAGTTCTTATAAATTCTTACCAAGCAAAACTGGTGATGCAACCGGTGGCTGGTTCATGGTAACTTGACTCAAATGATAAGTAAAGTGATTGCAAGGGCCGGTTCGACATGATTTGCTCAGTTAGTAGAAAGTGGATCTTGGACAGGCTTTAAATTATGTAGTAAATGATTATAATCAGTTAATTTCAGAAATTGCACATAATTGAATTATAGTTTGTATCTAGCTCTTAGCCTATGTTACAGATCAACCAAGGATGGAAGAAGGCTAAAACAAGTGTATAACAATGTATAGAAGTGGTAGACACAAGATACCTCAATAGACTACATTCTAGAATTGAAAAGCACAAGGATTGACCAAAATCTGAAAATTGAATAATTCTGCCCACTGGATAGTACGTTGGTGTAATACTCCGGAACCGATTCGGTAAAAAGAAAGAAGTCGGAGGGAGTAAAAGAAATAGTTTTCGTTGGAAAATTCCAATCAGCTGGGGGGGTAAATGATATTTCCCGTCAACCTGGGCCGCAGTCCGTGACCCAGGTGGCCCAAGAGGGGGCCGGCCGGCCCATGTAGGGGCCGACCAAAGAGGGGGGGGGCACCACTCCCCCCCCAAACCCTAGCCGCCTCCATCCCCTCCCCCTTGAGCCGCCCCACCTCCTTCTCCACCCGGCGCCTCCCCTCCTCCCCGGCGCCTCCTCCTCCATTGGTGGCTGCCATTGGTGTTCCCCCGGAGCTGCACTCCTGATCTTCCTCGCGTTCACCTTCGGTTCTTCCTCCGCTGGGCTTTTGCGTTCCCCTCGGGTTCGTGGTGTTGGGGCCGGCCAAAGGAGGAGAGGAGAGACCTTCGGGAAGTGGATCCTCGTCGTTCTTCGGGTCTACAAGGGTAACGAGAGACCCTACCGCTGTTGGATGTCTTTAGAGTTGCAAATTCAATGATTTTAGTAGTATCGTTTTATTTCTTTCTGTAGATTGATTCTGTCCAGTACGTTGTACCTCAGTTTTGGGTGTCTTAGAGGCCGAATTGGATATCTGTGTATTCTGGAGAATTGATCCTGGTTTCATTAGCTTTCTTTTGGCACCTGGATCACGATTGTTCACCCAGTAGTTTAAAAGTTATGACTGTTTTACCACGTACTGCTCTGTCTAACAGAAATTCTGGGTATAGTCGGTTGCACCTAGGTTTTGATCTAGTTAGAGTCAGAACCAGGTCAGCTACCCAACTAGGTTTATGAAGATAATTTCACCATGTGTCCAGGCTGATAAAGATCACTTTATTTGGATCAGTGGTCTAAAAGTTAGAGCCTTTTCTTTGGGGCTGTTCTGAATTCTGGGCAGACTGTGGATATAGTTTTTCGTTGGATGGTTAGACCCCTGTTTTGGCCGAATTAGAGTTTACCGTCAACTAGAGTTTCGTAGCCATTTACGTTAAGAGAAGTTGAGCACTGGTTTCAGGTCTTTTGGATCTATGGTTATTTATTGGTGAATTTTCTAGTAAAACTGCCAGTTTAAGGGTATTTGGAATGTTTGGGTGAATTGATCAAATTGAACCTTTTGTTTGGTTGGTTTGGGTTAGAGATTGTGAGAGGGCACGTGTAGCAATGTTTTACTCGTTTGTCCTCATTTCGATTATTCTATATTGTAGGCGGTGAAGCGGTGAGTGGAGGGGTATCTCAGTTACCTCCCAACCCGTCGCAGCGCGGTAAGCAAGTACTTGTATGCTATTATTGATGCAATATGTGATGTGTGTGTGCATGGTTATACTTGTTTGCATGTGTAGTTGAATGCCATGTGTATTTTTCCATTAATGCGTAATATTCAAATTTACCATGAGATCACATCATGTCATGCATGAATTCATAATGACCACGAAAGTGGATTTCTTTTGTAAGACCCATCAATTCTAGTATGGGCATCTGAAAATCCCATCAATTCCAGAATGGGTACGTTTGTCCACCATTCCAATGTGGGCCACGTTGGACGGCCGTATGAAACGTTCTTCATACGGTAACTTTAAAGTGAACAAGCGACGGTGTTTCACTCGCTATACCGGTATATACTGCGATATGTCCACTTCCTTCATTGCATCATTTCACTTCATCCATTCATAAGAATTGTTTCCAATAAATGTTCAATCTGTGATAATGTATATTGTTCATTGGATATTGATTGTTACCTTCAAGTACTTGCTGAGTCTTTGGCTCATTCTTGCTTTGTTGTTTTATTTAGGTAAATGACAAGGAAGAACGGTTTCATGGAGGGTAGTTCAACACGATGCACCCACTACCATAATCCAAAACATTTGAGAACTTAATATTGTCTGCTGTTTATGCCTTGTGTTCAATTGTAATAAGCCAACTTGGCCGTATTTACCGTATCTCCCTGAATTGTTTATCTCCACTCCGTTGATTAATATTGTTGATGAATTCCTGTTCACGTATATCCTTGTCGTATGCCACATCTAGTTATGCGTGTTGTTGTGAATTTCCTAAAGATTAGTGATTGTAGGTGACATCTTGACTTCCTTATAGTCAGGGTGTTACAGTTGGTATCAGAGCGGGCTTCAGGTCCGTGGTTATAATATTAAAATGACACACTGTGCACATTAGGAAGGGTTGGGTAAACCATTGTTTTCCGCAATTGCCTGGTTATGTTCCAATTATTCTGTTTATCAGTTCGTTGAGCTAAGTGATTGGTTTTTCTTTCTGTTGTGTTGTTCTTAGATGGCAGAGGTAGAGGCCGTGGTCGTGGTCGTCCACCGACCCGTAGTCGTGGTCGTGGCCGCGGTTCGGCTGCTGCATCGTCTTCGTCTGAAGGGTTGGCTGGTGCTCCTACTGAGGAGATTGCCTCAGCTGCGCCTCCGGTCGTTGAGCCACCGGTCGCAACAGCAGATCTTATTCAAAACCATATAAGAGAGAATCAACAACTCCGCCAACAATTGCAGGCGGCAATTCCTGCGGCTCTTCTTTGCTGCGTGGCGAACTCTTTATTCTTATCGCTCCACCCGAGGTTAGAATGAGCCTCCGTGAGTGGATGTCGCTTCGTTTGGACACTTTTGACGGAGCAGGCACATAGATTCAGGCTGCGGACTGGTTGAGATACATGGAGCGTCAGTTTGGAGCATTAGAGCTGGCATCCGCGCAGAAGGCGCGATTTGTGGCCTTTCAGCTGAAGGGCCAGGCCGACATCTGGTGGGAAGGAGTCCTGTCTTCCAGGACTCCAGCGCAGGGTCCTGTTACTTGGGAGGTATTTGTGGAGAGATTCAGGACACAGTTTTATCCGGACTCCTTCATTGAGAAGATGGAGCAATCACTCCTGACTTTTGTGCAAGGGAAGATGTCAGTATCGGAGTATGAGGCCGGGTTCAATAACCTGGTGCGCTTTGTACCAGGGGTGGCTAGTGATGATAAAGAGAAGGCTAAGAGGTTCCGGCGGGGCCTCAATCAGGAGTATCGCCAAATTCTGGGAGCGACAGGTCTACGTGATTTTAGCTCGGTGGTTGAGCAGGCTAGAGGGATGGAGTTGGAAAGAGCTCCTTCGTCGCAAGGGCATGTTGCTAGTGGTTCTGTTGCTACTGGTGGATCTGGCAGTGGCCAGAAGCGGAGTTTCGGTGGAGGAGGTGGGTCTTTTCAGCGAACCACTGCTAAGAGGTTTCAAAAGAACCAAAACTCCCGTCCGGTTCAAAGAAGGCGCCTTCCTCTTGACGCCACGTTCTTCATCTTTCGCCTACGCCATGCGCCTGCTCTGTGTCGGGGCATGAAGTGTTTTCGGTGTGGTGACGGGCATCGAGCTTCAGAATGTTCCTTCAAGGGAACATGCCAGCAGTGCGGTCGAGAGGGCCACAAGTCCTCAGTGTGCAAGCAAAATCCAGCTAGTATCATCAAATAGGAGGCAGTCCCAGCAGCTTCTTCCTCCAGCCTCCACAGGTTCGGGTCAGACTGACAAATAGCTTTCGGCACCACAGTACCCTTCAGGGTGGGTTCCACCTGCAGCTTTTACTCTGGTGCCTCCTGCAGGGTTCTATTGGAATCCGCACCATCCGCTCCTCCGTGCTTGTCCCTCCAAAGCCGCTTCACGCCTTTCCGTCGCAGAGTGTCGGTGCGACTTCTACACCGGTGCATCAGGGGGTCTACGCCATGCCCACCCCTGAGACTTTGGGACGTCCTGATGTGGTGACAGGTACTTTACTAGTGGATTCGCATGATGCCTTTGTCTTTGTTTGATTCGGGGCTACTTACTCGCTCGTGTCTTTGGAGTTTGTTAGAAAAGTGGGTTTGAGTTTTCACTTATTTCGAGTCGGTGGTAGTCGCTCTCCAGAGGTCTTATTTCTAGCTCTACCGTCTCGTCCGGTTGTTCTATAATTATTGATGATGAGGTTTTCACTGCGAATCTTATGGTTATTCAATTGGCACCTTTCGATGTTATTCTGGGTATGGACTGGTTATTCCAATACCGTGCCAAGATTTGTTGTTTCGGAAGACGGTGACCTTGCTAGCCCCTTCCTGAAGAACCGTATTCGAGCGATGCACCGTCTCGATTCAAGATTTCTTTGATAACCTATTCCCTAGCCGCCGTGCATCGACCATCGGATTACTTTGTTCCTCAATGAAAAGACCGATTCTTCGGCGTATTGAGGAGATTCCAGCCAGAAGGAGTTTTCCGATGTCTTTCTGTAGAACTTCCTAATGCCTCCGGTGTGGAAAGTTGAGTTCGGATTGATCTTATTCCGAACTCGGCCTTTGTCCAAGTCTCCTTACCGATTGGCTCGCCCTTTCAGAAGAATTGAAGAAACAATTGGACGACTGCTGTCCAAAGGTATGATTCAAAGAGCGTACGCCATGGGGAGCGCTGTTATTTTTACTAAGAAGAAAGATGGCAAATTGGCGTATGTGCGTGGATTATCGAGCTCTTAATCAAAGCGATCGTGAAGAACAAATATCCTTTGCCTCGCATTGAGGATCTTTTCGACCAGATTGAAAGGAGCTAAGATATTTTCCAAGATTGACCTCCATCGGGTTATAATCGATTCGGTTCGTGGCGGGATATTGAGAAACGGCTTTCTCTACGAGGTATGGTCATTATGAGTATAAAGTTATGTCTTTTGGACTAACGAATGCTCCTGCAGATTTTCATAGAAGCCATGAATAAGATCTCGCATCAATACCTTGATGATTTCGTTGTGGTATTCATAGATAATATCTTGATTTATTCTAAGACGGAAGAGGATCACACCCACCATTTGCGGTTGGTGCTTGAAACTTTAAGAGAGAATCAATTCTATGCCAAGCTGAAGAAGTGTGAGTTCTGTATTTCTGAAGTTGGGTTTCTGGGTCACGTTATTAATCGTAAGGGTATTTGATTGATCCTAGCAAGATTTCGGCAAAGTGGTAGAGTGGAAGAGACCAACCAATGTCAAAGAAGTAAGGAGTTTTCTGGGTTTAGCTGGCTATTACCGGCGGTTTGTGGAGGGTTTTTCAACCATTGCTAAACCAATGTCCCAGTTGACACAGAGTTGATCAAGGACTATGATCATACTATTCAGTACCATCCCGGCAAGGCTAATGTGGTAGCTGATGCCTTGAGTCGCAAGGCGACACCTCCTACTCTCAGTTGTCTTATTGCTGACTTTGAGCGTATGGATATTTCCTTCTTGTAATACTCCGGAAATGATCGGTAGAAAGAAAGAGGTCGGAGAGAGCGAAAGAAATTGTTTTCAGCGGAAAATTCCATTCGTCGGGGGGGTATTCGTTAATATCAGGCAACCTGGCGCGATTCACGACCAGAGGCCCATTAGTGGGCCGCCACCCCACCTAGGGGCGGCCAAAGGGGGAGCACCCTTTCTCCCCAAACCCTATTCCCTCCCCTTTTCCCCCAAGCCGCCTCTCCTCCCCTTGTGCCGCCCCTCTCTTCCTCCCTCCTCCTAGGCGCCTCCCTCTCCATTGGTGGCTGCCATTGGAGATCCCCGAGCTGCACCCCGTCTTCCAAGTGTTCCTCTTGGTTCTTCCTCCGCGGCGCATTTCATTCCAATCGGGTTCGTGGAGTTGGAGCTGGCCAAAGAAGGAGAGGGAAGGCTTTGGGAAGTTGTTTTCATCGTTCTTGGGTCTACAAGGGTAACGAGACCCCATCGCTGTTTGATTGCGTTAGAGTTGTCGATTCCATGTTTTTGATAGTATTGCGTAATCTCTGTTAGTAGATCGGTTCTGTACAGTATGTTGCAACTCGGTTTTGGGTGTCTTAGAGGCAGAATTGGATGATTTCTCCTTCTAGAGTTTTGTTCCTTATTTCATTAGCTTTCTTTTGGCACCTGGATCACGAATTTTCACCCAGTAGATTAAAAGTTATGGCTGTTTTACTACGCGCTGGTCTGTCTGTCAGAACTGATGGGTATAGTCGGTTGCACCTAGGTTTTGATATAGTTAGAGTCAGAATCAGGTCGGCCACCCAACTAGGTTTTTGAAGATAATTTCACCATGTTTCCGGGCTGATAAAGATCACTTTATTTGGTTCAGTGGTTTAAAAGTTATAGCATTTTCGTTAGGGCTGTTCAGATTTCTGGGCAGACTGCAGTTGTAGTTTTTCAATGGATGGTTAGACCTCTGTAATGGCCGAATTAGAGTTTACCATCAACTAGAGTTTTGTAGCCTGTTAAGTTAAGAAAATTTGAGCACTGGTTTCAGGTCTTTTGGACTTACGGTTTTTTATTGGTGAATTTTCTAGTAAAACTGCCAGATTGGGGTTAATTGAAATGATTGGGTAGATTGATCAAATTGAACTTTTATTTGGTTAGTTTGGTTAGAGATTGAGGGAGGACACGTGTAGCATTTTCATACTCGCTTGTCCTTATTTCTATTATTTTATATTGTAGGCGGTGAAGCGGTGAGTGGTGGGGTATCTCAATTACCTCCCAACCCGTTCTGTGTAGCGAGTAAGTAATTTGTATTCAATGTTTGATGTCATGTATGATGTGTGAATGAATGTTTACATTTGTTCGTAATTGTAGATGAATGCCATGTGTTCTTTTCATTTATGATTACTATTCAATATTGACATGTGATGATCATGACATGCATTCATTATTTTGGTAAGACCCATCAATTCCAAGATGGGCATTTGAAATCCCATCAATTCCAAGATGGGTGCGTGAGTCCACCATTCCAATGTGGGCCACGTTACGTGAGTCCACCATTCCAATGTGGGCCACGTTGGACAGTCGTATGAAACGTTCTTCATACGAATACTTTAAGTGAACACCGACGGGTGCTTCACTCGCTATACCGTTATATGCTGCATTATGTCCATTTCCTTCAATGCACCATCCCACTTCATCCATTCATAAATTCGTTTCGATAGTTGTTCAAATTATGATTGTGATATATTGCGCAATGTATGCTTGATTGTTACATACAGTTGATTGCTTTGTCGAGTCTTTGGCTCATTCTTGCTTTATTGTCTTATTTAGGTAAATGACAAGGAGGAATGATCTTGTGGAGGGTAGTTCATCACGATGCACTCACTATATTATATCAAACAACTTGAGGACTTTTAATGTCTTTATTTATGATTTGAGTTGCTTTGTAATAAGCCAACATGGCCGTGTTTACCAGATGTTGCTGAACTGTTTACTTCCATTTCGTTGATTAAGACTTGAGGATGAATGCTTGTTTTCATATATTCACAATAATCGCTTCATTTTGTTATGCTACTTGATGTTATTCATGTGAAGAGTAGAGTTTGTAGGTGACATCTTAACTTCCTTATAGTCAGGGTGTTACAGTTGGTATTAGAGCGGGCTTCAGGTCCGTGGTAATAATATTAAAATGACACACTGTGCACAATAGGAAGGGTTGGGTAAACCATTGTTTTTCCGCAATTGCTTGGTTTTGTCCCAATTAATTTGTTTATCGATTCGTTGAGCTATGTATTTGATTTTCTTTCATTGTGTTGTTCATAGATGGCTAGAGGTAGAGGTCCGTGGTCGTGGTCGCCCACCGACCCGTAATGGTGGTCGTGGCCGCGGTCCGGCAGCTACATCGTCTTCGTCTCGAGGGGTTGGTGGTCTTTGTCTCGAGGAGATTGCCTCACCGCGCCTCGATTCTTTGAGCCACCGCCGCAACCACGATCTCATTCGACCTTATTAAGGAGAATCAACAACTCCGCCAACAATTGCAAAGTGACCATTCTGCAATTTCTTTGCACCGGTGGCGGAACACATTCTTCTTCTTTGCTCCACCCGAGGCTAGGATGAGCCTCAGTGAGTGGATGTCGCCGTCTGGACACTTTGACGGAGCGGTACACGGTTCAGCCGCGGATGGTTGAGGTACATGGAGCGTCAGTTTGGAGCCTTAGAGCTGGCATCCGCGCAGAAGGCGCGATTTGTGGCCTTTCAGCTGAAGGGCCAGGCCGACATCTGGTGGGAAGGGGTCCTGTCTTCCAGGACTCCAGCACAGGGTCTTGTTACTTGGGAGGTTTTTGTGGAGAGGTTCAGGACACAGTTTTATCCTGACTCCTTCATCGAGAAGATGGAGCAATCCCTCCTGACCTATGTGCAAGGAAAAATGTCGGTATCTGAGTATGAGGCCGGATTTAACAATCTGGTGCGCTTTGTCCCAGCCGTGGCAAGTGATGATAAAGAGAAGGCTAAGAGGTTCCGGCGGGGCCTCAATCAGGAGTATCGCCAGATTCTGGGAGCAACAGGTCTACGTGACTTTAGCTCGGTGGTTGAGCAGGCTAGAGGGATGGAGTTGGAAAGAGCTCCTTCTTCGCAAGGGCATGTTGCTAGTGGTTCTGTTGCTTCTGGTGGTTCTGGCAGTGGCCAGAAGCGGAGTTTCGGTGGTGGTGGTGGGTCTTTTCAGCGACCCGCTGCTAAGAGGTTTCACAAGAACCAACCCTCCCGTCCTGTTCAGCAGTGGCAGTCTTCTTCTTCGGCGCCACGTCCTTCATCTTTCGCCCCACAGTTGCGTCCTGTTCCAGGTCAGGGCATGAAGTGTTTTCGGTGTGGTGACGGGCATCGAGCTTCAGAATGTTCCTTCAAGGGAACATGCCAGCAGTGTGGTCGAGAGGGCCACAAGTCCTCAGTGTGCAAGCAAAATCCAGCTAGTATCATCAAATGGGAAGCCGTTCCAGCAGCTTCTTCCTCCAGCTTCCACAGAGGTTGATTCAGACTCGGCGGCGGCCTCGCACCACGCATACCCTCGGCATGGGGTCCACTGCAGCTTTTACTCCGCGCCTCCGCGAGGTTCTATTGGAATCCCGCACCATCCGCACCTCCGTCGTTTGTTCCTCCAAATGGTTGTTTCCGACTTTCCGACGCAGAGTGTTGGTGCGTCTTACTGACCGTGCATCGGGGGTTTACGCCATGCCCACCCTCGAGACCTTGGGACGACTGATGTGGTGACAGTACTTTACTTGTTGATTCGCATGATGCCTTTGTCTTTGTTTGATTCGGGGCTACTTACTGCTCGTGTCTTTGGAGTTTGTTAGAAAAGTGGGTTTGAGTTTTCACTTATTTCGAGTCGGTGAGTAGTCGGCTCCCGGAGGACTTATTTCTAGCTCTACCGTCATCCCGTTGTTCTATACCGATAGATGATGAGGTTTTCACTGCGAATCTTATGGTTATTCAATTGGCACCATTCGATGTTATCTCGGTATGGACCGGTTATTCCAATACCGTGCCAAGATCTGTTGTTTACGGAAGGCGGTGACCTTGCTAGCTCCTTCCGTGAAGAATCGGTATTCGAGGCGCCGCACCGTCGATTCATATTTGTTCTGGCTAATCTATTCCATAGCCGTCGTGCATCGACCATCGGATTATTTGCTCCCTCAATGAAAAGACTGATTCTTTGCAGCGTATTGAGGAGATTCCAGTTGTGAAGGAGTTTTCCGATGTCTTTCCTATAGAACTTCCCGGAATGCCTCCGGTGAGGAAAGTGGAGTTCCGGATTGATCTTGTTCCGGGAACTCGGCCTTTGTCCAAGTCTCCTTACCGTTTGGCTCGGCCATTTCAGGAAGAATTGAAGAAACAATTGGACGACCTGCTGTCCAAAGGTATGATTCAGCGGAGCGTTTCGCCTTGGGGAGCGCCTGTTCTCTTTATTAAGAAGAAAGATGGCAGCTGGCGTATGTGCATAGATTATCGGGCGCTTAATCAGGCGACGGTGAAGAACAAATATCCTTTGCCTCGCATTGATGACCTTTTCGACCAGTTGAAAGGAGCTAAGATATTTTCTAAGATTGATCTCCAGTCGGGTTATAATCAGATTCGAGTTCGTGGCGGGATATTGAGAAACGGCTTTCTCTACGTGGTATGGTCATTATGAGTATAAAGTTATGTCTTTTGGACTAACGAATGCTCTGCGATTTTCATGGAAGCCATGAACAAGATCTTTGCATCAATACCTTGATGATTTCGTTGTGGTATTCATAGATGATATCTTGATTTATTCCAAGTCAGAGGAGGATCACACCCACCATTTGCGGTTGGTACTTGAAACTTTAAGAGAGAATCAATTCTATGCCAAGCTGAAGAAATGTGAGTTCTGGATTTCTGAAGTTGGATTTTTGGGTCATGTTATTAATCAGAAGGGTATTTCAGTTGATCCTAGTAAGATTTCGACAGTGGTTGAGTGGAAGAGACCAACCAATGTTAAAGAAGTAAGGAGTTTTCTGGGTTTAGCTGGCTATTACCGGCGTTTTGTGGAGGGTTTTTCAACCATTGCTAAACCAATGTCCCAGTTGACACAGAAAGGTGTTAGGTTCCAGTGGTCTGACGCTTGTGAGCGCAGTTTTTGCTCTTTGAAAGATAGATTAGTGACTGCTCCAATTCTTACTCTTCCTGAGCCTGGGAAGAGATTCACTATCTATTCAGATGCGTCCATAGTTGGACTTGGTTGTGTACTCATGCAGGATGGTAAAGTGATTGCCTATGCATCGAGGCAGCTGAAGAAGCATGAACAGAATTATCCCACCCATGATCTAGAGCTTGCTGCAGTGATTCATGCTTTGAAGATCTGGCGTCATTATTTGTATGGCGAATCTTGTGATGTGTTCACTGACCACAAGAGCCTGAAATACATCTTTACCCAGAAGGACTTGAACTTGAGACAGAGGAGATGGCTAGAGTTGATCAAGGACTATGATCTTACTATTCAAGATACCATCCCTGAAGGCTAATGTGGTAGCCGATGCCTTGAGTCGCAAGGCGACACCTCCTATCCTCGATTGTCTTATTGCTGATTTTGGCGTATGGATATTTCTTTACGCTGCGGGTACCGCATGCATCGAGACTCGCTTGATTTTAGAGTCACTCTTCCGGATCGGTGCGTAGTGTAACAAAGAAGATCGATGTTCCAACGAGTGAGGAAGCGTTGCGCTGAGGGCAAGCAGGGTCACTTCAGTGTGGACAAATTTGATTCTTTGCGATTTAAAGGGCGCCTTTGTGTGCCACAGGAGTCTCAGGTTAAATTGGAGATTTTGAAAGAGGCTCATCGATTTCCTTATACCGTACATCCCGGGAGACCAAGATGTACAAAGATTTAAAGAAAAGTTTCTGGTGGAAACGGATGAAAATTGATATCGCTCAAGATGTGGCTTCATGCGGGGTGTGCCCGGTCAAGGTCGAAAGCACAAGCAAGCGACCAGGATCATTGCAACCCTTGGAGGTACCGGTTGGCCATGGGACGATATATCTATGGATTTTGTGGTTGGTTTACCTCGCACGCAATGAGGAAAGGATGCTATTTGGGTAATTGTGGACCGGTTCAGTAAGTCTGCACATTTCATTCCTATTCGTACAACCAATTCGGCAAGCGATTTGGCTCCTCTTTATGTACGAGAAATTGTGCGTTTGCACGGAGTGCCAAAGACCATTGTTTCTGACCGAGACGCCAAGTTCGTTTCCAAATTCTGGGAAAGTTTGCAGAGTGCATTGGGCACACAACTCCGTCTTAGCACAGCCTTTCATCCCCAGACAGATGGGCAGTCTGAGCGCACCATTCAGACTTTAGAAGACATGCTCAGGTGTTGTGTTTTATCCTGGAAAGGTAATTGGGAAGAGCATTTAGCCTTGGCGAGTTTGCTTATAACAACGCTTATCATTCCAAGATTCGAGCCGCACCATACGAGGTTCTCTATGGGCGTAAGTGCAGTCCCGTTGTCTTTGGGATGAGGTTGGAGAGCGGCGCCTTGGGTCCCGACCGGGTTCAGCAGACAGATGGCTAGAGTGGCGAGAGGTTAGGCGTAATTTGTTGGTCGCCCAGGCCGGCGTAAGAGCTCTGCTGATGTCGAAGGCGAGATTTGGAATTCGAGGTGGGAGCGAAGTTCTTGAGAGTATCGCCATCTAAAGGCGTGAGTGCGTTTGGCACCAAAGGAAAGCTTAGTCCAAGGTATGTTGGACCCTTCCCAATCGTGTACGCATTGGGAAGCTAGCTTATCGTTTGGACCTTCTGATTCTATGAGTGGGGTTCTAGCGTGTTCCATGTTTCGATGCTTAGAAAGTTTACGAGAGACCGGATCATGTCATCCCTTTGAGCCTTTGATTGTCGAGCAAGACCTTACCTTCGAGTCCGGCCGGTGAAGGTATTGGAAGAATCGAGCAGGTTACGAGGAATAAGACCTCAAGTATGTCAAAGTTCTTTGGTCGCATCGGTGAGAGAGAGGCCACTTGGGAGTTGGAGTCCCGCATGAGAGAGCAATACCCCGACCTGTTCGTTTAAGGTAAATTGTTTAAGTTGTATTTCGATGATTTATTTCTTTCCGTTGGATCGTTGATTAGATTCGAGGTCGAATCTCATTAAGGGGTAGACCGTAATACTCCTGAAATGATCGGAGAAAGAAAGAGGTCGGAGAGAGCGAAAGAAATTGTTTTCACGGAAAATTCCATTCGTCGGGGGTATTCGTTAATATCAGGCAACTTTGGGCGCATTCACGACCAGGAGGCCCATTAGTGGCCGCCACCCCACCTAGGGGCGGCCAAAGGGGAGCACCCCTTTCTCCCCAAACCCTATTCCTCCCCTTTTTCCCCCAAGCCGCCTCTCCTCCCCTTGTGCCGCCTCTCTCTTCCTCCCCTCCTCCTAGGCGCCTCCTCTCCATTGGTGGCTGCCATTGGAGATCCCAGGAGCTGCACCCCGTCTTCCAAGTGTTCCTCTTCGGTTCTTCCTCCGCCGGGCGATTTCATTCCAATCGGGTTCGTGGAGTTGGAGCTGGCCAAAGAAGGAGAGGGGAAGGCTTTGGGAAGTTGTTTTTCATCGTTCTTCGGGTCTACAAGGGTAACGAGAGACCCCATCGCTGTTTGATTGCGTTAGAGTTGTCGATTCCATGTTTTTGATAGTATTGCGTAATCTCTGTTAGTAGATCGGTTCTGTACAGTATGTTGCAACTCGGTTTTGGGTGTCTTAGAGGCAGAATTGGATGATTTCTCCTTCTAGAGTTTTGTTCCTTATTTCATTAGCTTTCTTTTGGCACCTGGATCACGAATTTTCACCCAGTAGATTAAAAGTTATGGCTGTTTTACTACGCGCTGGTCTGTCTGTCAGAACTGATGGGTATAGTCGGTTGCACCTAGGTTTTGATATAGTTAGATTCAGAATCAGGTCGGCCACCCAACTAGGTTTTTGAAGATAATTTCACCATGTTTCCGGGCTGATAAAAATCACTTTATTTGGTTCAGTGGTTTAAAAGTTATAGCATTTTCGTTAGGGCTGTTCAGATTTCTGGGCAGACTGCAGTTGTAGTTTTTCAATGGATGGTTAGACCTCTGTAATGGCCGAATTAGAGTTTACCATCAACTAGAGTTTTGTAGCCTGTTAAGTTAAGAAAATTTGAGCACTGGTTTCAGGTCTTTTGGACTTACGGTTTTTTATTGGTGAATTTTCTAGTAAAACTGCCAGATTGGGGTTAATTGAAATGATTGGGTAGATTGATCAAATTGAACTTTTATTTGGTTAGTTTGGTTAGAGATTGAGGGAGGACATGTGTAGCATTTTCATACTCGCTTGTCCTCATTTCCATTATTTTATATTGTAGGCGGTGAAGCGGTGAGTGGTGGGGTATCTCAATTACCTCCCAACCCGTTCTAGTAGCAGTAAGTAATTTGTATTCAATGTTTGATGTCATGTATGATGTGTGAATGAATGTTTACATTTGTTCGTAATTGTAGATGAATGCCATGTGTTCTTTTCATTTATGATTACTATTCAATATTGACATGTGATGATCATGACATGCATTCATTATTTTGGTAAGACCCATCAATTCCAGTATGGGCATTTGAAATCCCATCAATTCCAAGATGGGTACGTGAGTCCACCATTCCAATGTGGGCCACGTTACGTGAGTCCACCATTCCAATGTGGGCCACGTTGGACAGTCGTATGAAACGTTCTTCATATTTAATACTTTAAGTGAACACCGACGGGTGCTTCACTCGCTATACCGGTATATGCTGCATTATGTCCATTTCCTTCAATGCACCATCCCACTTCATCCATTCATAAATTCGTTTCTAGTAGTTGTTCAAATTATGATTGTGATATATTGCGCAATGTATGCTTGATTGTTACATACAGTTGCTTACTGAGTCTTTGGCTCATTCTTGCTTTATTGTCTTATTTAGGTAAATGACAAGGAGGAATGATCTTGTGGAGGGTAGTTCATCACGATGCACTCACTATATTATATCAAACAACTTGAGGACTTTTAATGTCTTTATTTATGATTTGACCGAGACTCAGTTGCTTCTAGAGTCAGCTCTTCCAGATCGGGTGCGAGTAGCACAGCAGCAAGATCCTTCGTTTGAGTTCGCTAAGTGAGGTTGCAATAAAAGAATATTTTCGTTGATCTCTTCGAGACGAAGTTAATCCGTTTGCTTTCCGTGAAATCCTGTAAAGGGAAATGTTTCGAGTTTTGTGGCTGAGAACATTTGGATCTCGTGTTTCCCAAGTAGATGAACTGTTTCGAGCAAGTTGTCCTGTTGAAGGATCTTATCGATTCTTAATTAAATCTTGTGGTTATTTTAAAGCGTCCCTAAATTTGTTGCTCTTTCCGCTCAAGAGATGGCGAATTTCAAACGTAATATCTTTCTTTCGTGTCGGCTGTTATTTGCTATTCTCTTTTGAGGGATGTGTGCCTCCCATTTATGAACTCAGCTTTCGTTTTCCAAGATCACCTTTATCAGAATATTTCTTTTGGTTTCCTGCTCGCCGGGATGAGCAACGTCTTTCTGTGTGAATAAACTTATCTTTGTTCGCCTCTTCCTTTTGAGAAAGGGTCACAGTTTTGGGTTGCAAAGTGTTTGCAAAGGGTAAGTTTGGCAACTGTTTGGTGGTAGATGAGTAATCGTAGCGGTGATATTTTGCTACCAAGTTATTGGAGGAGTAGTAGATTGTAGAATGGTTTTAATCTGTATCTCTTGGGGAAAAAAATTAATTCACATGGAATGTTTGGTTTCGAAGTAAGTCTGAAAAGTGTTACGACTGAGTAGAACCTACGGTATAGTGAAAATTCAGAATTTCAGTTCATGATTGAATGGTCGGTGATTATCGAAGGTATGGAAACCTTGATTACTTCTATAGAGCAACGCAATTGGATAATGATGCGAGATTAGGTGAGAAATTTCTAAGTATGCAAATGGGTGAGTATGTTAGAATTGGGGAAAAGGTTGGAGAGTCAATCCGTTGATTTCCCTATATGTTATAATTGAAATTTGTGGTAGAGATCTTGGAGATTAAATTTGGGTTTGCATTGTTATGTTAGACCTTTGGTCACTCAATGAGTGTGTGTAGAGAAAGTGGAATAAAGGAGTTTCCTGAGCAGTGGAATGATCATTTATAGAACCTTTTTGATGTAGTACATGAGCGTGTGTACTAAGGATTCTGAGTTGTTCTTGAAAAATTAGAGGTTGTGTATTTGCGTGACATCTTGCCTTTCGAATAGCCAGGATGATACAGTGGGATCTATTTTTGTGGCGCTTTGGGTGCCTTCAATCAAATTATGGTTGATTGAGTAGAATGAGATGCATAGAGTATTCTGAGGATTCAATGGAGCCACCCGTGGGTGTGGATGATGTATTTCAATTTGAGTATAATTTGAGGATGTTTAACTAAGAGGTTTTAGCTCATGTGGTAGTCAGTGAATTCGAATTTCAAGGTTCGAGAGAAATTTTATTCCTAGAAGAGAGAAACTGTGGAAAGGTATGTTCATCGGATAATGAAGTGTTTTCTTGATTCTCGTTTGAGTTTGGTGTTGTTGATCGGTGTTTTCTCGCAACTTGAGTTGGGGTTTGTGTTGGCATGTAGATTCTTTCCAATTCGGATAAACCGCAAGTGTTTGGTTTAGGCGTTCAGAATTTCTCCTTTGGTTGTAGTGGTGTTCATTTATAAACTGCCTATTTAGAAAATGGATTTGTTTTGAGATGAATTGTCAAATTTGGAATTTAATCTTTTGGTGGAGAGTTAGCATTTAGTGGACGCGTTGAGGACTCGCTATTTTCAATTGGATTCTCTTCGTTTCCGAAAGTTGCAGAAATTGGAAAGTTGGTATTTCGTTTTGACCGTCTCGGGTACTCGCGCGAAGTACGCAACGTCGGGTGTGTTCTGGTGCTGAGTGGGCAGCTGAACCATTCAAGGTTCGAGTTATAGTTTAAGACGTTGACCATCGAGTATGGTCTTACCTTCGATCCTCTTCTGATGAGGGTACCTAGAAAGTTCAGGTTGAGTGTTAGGTCAGGCGTCGTTTTGGGTCTTTGGGTTGTGGTTTTCTAGTCCGAAGAGAGGCCGCTTGAGAGCTAGTATCCTCGTGTGCGATAAGTATCCGCACTGCTCGCTTCGGTAACTACCTAAGTTGTTCATCTATCTTTCTCGAAGTTTGTTGCGTAGATTCGAGGTCGAATCTTTTCTAAGGGGGATAGAGTGTAATACCTCATTTATCCAGCTAGGTTGTATCGTTTCAATTATCTGGGAATTTTATTCGAAAACGAGATTTAAAACTTTCCGGAACCGAATCGGTAAAAGAAAGAAGTCGAGAGGGTAAAAGAAACAACTTTCGCCGGATTTTTCCAAACAATGGGGTAAACGCTATTGTCACGACAACTTTGGGCGCAGTCACACCAGTGGCCCAAGAGGGGCCGGCCGGCCCATGTAGGGGCCGGCCAAAAAGGGGCGCCACTCCCCCCCAAAACCCTAGCCGCCACCCCTTGGCTCCTCCCCTCCCCCTTGGCCGCCTCCTCCCCTCCCCCAAACCGGCCTCCTTGCTGCCTCTTGGTGCCCCCTCGCAGCGGTGGTGCCAACTCCGGTGATCCCCGTCGGTCCTTCTCAAGGTTCTCTCCAACAACTCCGTTCCCGCCGCTTCGCTGCCTTCCGTGGCGGCCCTAGAAGAGAGAAGAGAGGAGAAGGGAGGAAGACCCGTGCAGCGGATCTTCGTGCCTTACTGGTCTACAAGGGTGATTAGACCTCCGATTCGTTGTTTGATTCCATTAGAGTTGAGGATCCGATTGGATTTGTAGTTTCGTTTTGATTCTGTTAATAGATTGATTCTGTCCAGTACGTTGTACCTCGGTTTTGGGCGTCGTAGAGGCCGAATTGGACCTCTGTGTCTTCTAGAGAATTGTTCCTGGTTTCATTAGATTTCTTTTGGCACCTGGATCACGAATTTTCACACAGTAGATTAAAAGTTATGACTGTTTTACCACGTACTGCTCTGTCTGTCAGAAATTCTGGGTATAGTCGGTTGCACCTAGGTTTTGATCTAGTTCGAGTCAGAATCAGGTCGGCCACCCAACTAGGTTTATGAAGATAATTTCACCATGTTTCCAGGATGATAAAGATCACTTTATTTGGATCAGTGGTTTAAAAGTTAGAGCCTTTTCTTTAGGGCTGTTCTGAATTCTGGACAGACTGCAGTTATAGTTTTTCATTGGATGGTTAGACCTCTATTTTGGCCGAATTAGAGTTTACCATCAACTAGAGTTTCGTAGACAGTTAAGTTAAGAAAAGATGAGCACTGGTTTCAGGTCTTTTGGACTTACGGTTTTTTATTGGTGAATTTTCTAGTAAAACTGCCAGATTAGTGATATTTGGATTGTTTGGGTAGATTGATCAAATCGAACCTTTTGTTGGGTTGGTTTGGCTAGAGATTGTGGGAGGACACGTGTAGCATTGCCTTACTCGTTTGTCCTCATTTCAATTATTTTATATTGTAGGCGGTGAAGCGGTGAGTGGAGGGTATCTCAATTACCTCCCAACCCGCTGCAGTAGCAAGCAGCAAGTAACTTGTATACTATGATTGACGCATTATGTGATGTGTGAATGAATGAATATATTTGTTCGTACTTGTAGATGAATGCCATGTGTATCTTTTCATTTAAGAGTACTATTCAATCTTGCCATGGATTCACATCATGACATGCAAAATTACTTTGTAAGACCCATCAATTCCAAAGATGGGCACTTGAAAATCCCATCAATTCCAGAATGGGTACGTGAGCCCACCATTCCAATGTGGGCCACGTTACGTGAGTCCACCATTCCAATGTGGGCCACGTTGGACGGCCGTATGAAACGTTCTTCATACGGTTACTTTAAGTGAACACCGACGGGTGCTTCACTCGCTATACCGGTATATGCTGCAATATGTCCAACTCCTTCAATGCATCATTCCATTTCATCCATTCATAAAGTTGTTTCCAATTAATGTTCAAATTATGAAAGTGATATATTGTTCATGGAATGTTTGATTGTTACATACAATTACTTGCTGAGTCTTTGGCTCATTCTTGCTTTGTTGTTTTATTTAGGTAAATGACAAGGCAGAACAGTTTTCATGGTGGGTAGAACAACATGATGCACTCACTACCATAATCCTAAACATTTGAGAAATTAATATTGTCTTCGATTTATACCTGGTGTTGAATTGTAATAAGCCAACTTGGCCGTATTTACCATCTCTCCCTGAAATGTTTATTTCCAATCCGTTGATTAAACTGTTGATGATTTCCTGTTCACGTATATCCTTGTGGTACGCCAATTCTAGTAATACTTATTGTTGCAAATTTTCTAAAGATTAGTGATTGTAGGTGACATCTTGACTTCCTTATAGTCAGGGGGTTACAGTTGGTATCAGAGCGGGCTTTAGGTCCGTGGTAATTAAGTTATTAAAATGACACACTGTGCACAGTAGGTGGGGTTTGGAAAATCCATTGTTTCCGCATTTCTAGTGATGTTGTTCATTATGTTGTATGGTATAGAATTGCTTCTGTACTATCTTTCTTGTTATTAATCTATGTCGTGATGCGATATCCTATATATCTATGAATTATCCTATGATTGTCATGAGATGATCCTATATATTCATAATTGATTGCATTAGTTATGCGTGTCGGTAGCGGACGTCGAAAGCGGTGAGTTCGTGGTTGTCGCCCTGGTTTTGCCAGCTACACCATCGCTTGTGTTGTAATAGTAGAGAAGTTCTTACCTGTTCTATAGTTACGTGTTGAGCCCGAGCTCATTGATGAAGTTTTGTCCTTCTCAAGTTTGTATCTGGTTTTCTGGTTGTAGTTTCTGATAGTTCGTGAATTTCTTTTGAATGGAGGGTTATAATGCAGTGGGCAATCTCTAGTAGATTTCTGATCGTTCTTTGAAAAAAAAAATATTGTTCTTTCAACTATTGTGATATTTTTGCTCCACGTGAGCGTAGTTAAATTGCAAGATTTACCTTTTCACGGAAGTTCTGTTTTACCCCTGTTGGAAAATTCAACCCGTGTTCGCTTGAGGTTTCGGGCATTGGCAGATTTCTTTTGCGAGTTCTTTATCAAGTGCACAATGATCTTGCATATTTCTTTTTGGGATGCTTTAGACAGTGGTTCTCTTCCTTGATTTCTGATTTGACTAATTCTTGTCCGGTGGTAGTTGATGAATTTCTCTTAGGTTCAAAATTCATGGTAGTTGATGAGATCCAATAGGTCTTTAATGGTTCTCTGAAAATATTATTGTTTTTCAGTTGTTGAATTTCTTTTATTTTAAATGATCTTCGACAGTTGGCAATATTGATATTTCCATGTTTGTTCCTTCTTTCACATTGGAAAATAGCGACTCGTTTACTCGTTTGATAGTTTGTATAATGAGAGTTTTATGTTGCAAGTTCGTTAACATGAGGAAGCATTGGCTCCATGTATTTCTTTTGGATCATTCCGCGTCTTGAAGTTCAACGATCTCTTTTATGAGGATTAGTGTTAAAACCCTTTTTGGGGTGCCTTGTGGTGATTAAGTCGGAGATGGTAATCAAACAAATTGATTGGCTACGGTTTCCTATTGGTCCCTAGATGTTTTTCAAAAACAATTCTTGTCTTTCTGATTGTTGAGCTCTCTTTGCTACTTGTACACGATATTATTGACAAGATCATTCTTTTGGTAAGGATCCTATCTCACTTGTTGATTAAGGAGACCTGGTTAACCGTTTGGTATTTTGGGGAACGGGAATTAGCTTTTACAAAGTTTGTCGAAGAAAGTCTTGACTCTACTCGTTTCTTTTGGAGTAGTTGGAATGTTGGAGTTTAGAACCTCTCTTATAAAAAAAATATCGAAACCCTTTTCTAATGTTATGGTGGAGAGGTGTGAGAGGTTTGTTTCAGCTTTGTGGTTTTTGTACTAAGTTTCCTTTCTAGAATAAGTTGTTATTACAATTCCATTTGATCTTTGAAAAATTTCTATAACACTATTTGCCATGTTCCTTTAGAAGGTTTATTGACATGATCGAGAATGTGATGGCAATGTTGATTCCTTTATAAAGAAAGAAAGTTGTCAGCCTTTCGTAATATTTCTAAAATGATCAAATTTCGAGCTTTGTGTTCATGCTCTTTTGGGAATTCAAGTTCTTTGTGGTAAATATTGTTTGTCGAGTGAAGCGATATGTTGAAAAATTATAATAGTTCTTCCATGATCGGGTGTTTTGATCTTGAATACCCGTTTGTTCCTAACAGTTAAGGTCGGATATTCTATTTTTGTGAGGCCTATGTTTTCAATCGTGGACTTTCCATATGTGTTACGAGTTCGTTGCCTAATTGGTTTTCCCCGAGTTACTGTGTTCCTTGCGAGTGGTAAGTGATTTCTTGATTGGTAAAGATCGTTTCTATTTGCCTCTTCTTTCGAGAAGGAATCAACTCATTCATTCCACGTGGGTCTTAGAAATGTTTTCTAAGTGTTGTTATGGGCTTGATGTTAATACCTGTAGTAAATTGATCGCCTTTGGTGACATCGTTCAAATAAGAATATTTAAAGTTTAGCTTTCACGGTACCTTGGAGCTCGTGAATTAACTGGTAACTGAAATTATTTTGGGTAACTTGAGGAGTTGGATTAACCTATTGTTTCTTAAAGATTTCGTGTGATTTAGTCCGAAAGGCTCCTTGGTTTGAGTTCGCTAAGTGAGGTTGCAATAAAAGAATATTTTCGTTGATCTCTTCGAGACGAAGTTAATCCGTTTGCTTTCCGTGAAATCCTGTAAAGGGAAATGTTTCGAGTTTTGTGGCTGAGAACATTTGGATCTCGTGTTTCCCAAGTAGATGAACTGTTTCGAGCAAGTTGTCCTGTTGAAGGATCTTATCGATTCTTAATTAAATCTTGTGGTTATTTTAAAGCGTCCCTAAATTTGTTGCTCTTTCCGCTCAAGAGATGGCGAATTTCAAACGTAATATCTTTCTTTCGTGTCAATTTTATTTGCTATTCTCTTTTGAGGATGTGTGCCTCCCATTTATGAACTCACTTTCGTTTTCCAAGATCACCTTTATCGAATATTTCTTTTGGTTTCTGCTTTCATGGGATGAGCAACGTCTTTACGTGTGAATAAACTTATCTTTGTTCGCCTCTTCCTTTTGAGAAAGGGTCACAGTTTTGGGTTGCAAAGTGTTTGCAAAGGGTAAGTTTGGCAACTGTTTGGTGGTAGATGAGTAATCGTAGCGGTGATATTTTGCTACCAAGTTATTGGAGGAGTAGTAGATTGTAGAATGGTTTTGATCTGTATCTCTTGGGGAAAAAAATTAATTCACATGGAATGTTTGGTTTCGAAGTAAGTCTGAAAAGTGTTACGACTGAGTAGAACCTACGGTATAGTGAAAATTCAGAATTTCAGTTCATGATTGAATGGTCGGTGATTATCGAAGGTATGGAAACCTTGATTACTTCTATAGAGCAACGCAATTGGATAATGATGCGAGATTAGGTGAGAAATTTCTAAGTATGCAAATGGGTGAGTATGTTAGAATTGGGGAAAAGGTTGGAGAGTCAATCCGTTGATTTCCCTATATGTTATAATTGAAATTTGTGGTAGAGATCTTGGAGATTAAATTTGGGTTTGCATTGTTATGTTAGACCTTTGGTCACTCAATGAGTGTGTGTAGAGAAAGTGGAATAAAGGAGTTTCCTGAGGAGTGGAATGATCATTGATAGAACCTTTTTGATGTAGTACATGAGCGTGTGTACTAAGGATTCTGAGTTGTTCTTGAAAAATTAGAGGTTATGTATTTGCGTGACATCTTGGCTTTCGAATAGCCAGGATGATACAGTGGGATCTATTTTTGTGGCGCTTTGGGTGCCTTCAATCAAATTATGGTTGATTGAGTAGAATGAGATGCATAGAGTATTCGGAGGATTCAATGGAGCCACCCCACAGGGGTGTGGATGATGTATTTCAATTTGAGTATAATTTGAGGATGTTTAACTAAGAGGTTTTAGCTCATGTGGTAGTCAGTGAATTCGAATTTCAAGGTTCGAGAGAAATTTTATTCCTAGAAGAGAGAAACTGTGGAAAGGTATGTTCATCGGATAATGAAGTGTTTTCTTGATTCTAGTTTGAGTTTGGTGTTGTTGACTGGTGTTTTCTGCAACTTGAGTTGGGGCTGTGTTGGCATGTAGATTCTTTCCAATTCAGACAAACTGCAAGTGTTTGGTTTGGGCGTTCCAGTAATTTCTCCTTTGGTTGTAGTGGTGTTCATTTGTAAACTGCCTATTTAGAAAATGGATTTGTTTTGAGATGAATTATCAAATTTGGAATTTAATCTTTTGGTGGAGAGTTAGCATTTAGTGGACGCGTTGAGGACTCGCTATTTTCAATTGGATTCTCTTCGTTTCCGAAAGTTGCAGAAATTGGAAAGTTGGTATTTCGTTTTGACCGTCTCGGGTACTCGCGCAAGCAATGCATACGCGTCGGGTGTGTTCGGTCTTTGAGTGGGCAATGAACCATTCAAGGTTCGAGTTATAGTTTAAGACGTTGACCATCGAGTATGGTCTTACCTTCGATCCTCTTCTGATGAGGGTACCTAGAAAGTTCAGGTTGAGTGTTAGGTCAGGCGTCGTTTTGGGTCTTTGGGTTGTGGTTTTCTCTAGTCCGAAAGAGAGGCCGCTTGAGAGCTACTATCCCTCGTGTGCGATAAGTATCCAGACCTGTTCGTTTCAGGTAACTACCTAAGTTGTTCATCTATCTTTCTGGAAGTTTGTTGCGTAGATTCAAGGTTGAATCTTTTCTAAGGGGGATAGAGTGTAATACCTCATTTATCCAGCTAGGTTGTATCGTTTCAATTATCTGGGAATTTTATTCGAAAACGAGATTTAAACTTTCCGGAACCGAATCGGTAAAAAGAAAGAAGTCAGAGGGGGTAAAAGAAACAACTTTCGTCGGATTTTTCCAAACAGCGGGGGGGGTAAACGCTATTGTACGACAACCTGGGCCGCAGTCACGACCAGTGGCCCAAGAGGGCGGCCGGCCCATGTAGGGCCGGCCAAAAAGGGGGGGGCGCCACTCCCCCCCCCAAACCCTAGCCGCCACCCCTTGGCTCCTCCCCTCCCCCTTGGCCGCCTCCTCCCCTCCCCCAAACCGGCCTCCTTGCTGCCTCTTGGTGCCCCCTCGCAGCGGTGGTGCCAACTCCGGTGATCCCCGTCGCTCCTCCTCAAGGTTGTCTCCAACAACTCCGTTCCCCGTCGTTCGTCGTCTTCCGGTGGCCGGCCCTAGAAGAGAGAAGAGAGGAGAAGGGAGGAAGACCCGTGTGCAGCGGATCTTCGTCGTATTACTAGTCTACAAGGGTAATTAGACCTCCGATTCGTTGTTTGATTCCATTAGAGTTGAGGATCCGATTGGATTTGTAGTTTCGTTTTGATTCTGTTAATAGATTGATTCTGTCCAGTACGTTGTACCTCGGTTTTGGGCGTCGTAGAGGCCGAATTAGACCTCTGTGTCTTCTAGAGAATTGTTCCTGGTTTCATTAGCTTTCTTTTGGCATCTGGATCACGAATTTTCACCCAGTAGATTAAAAGTTATGACTATTTTACCACGTACTGCTCTGTCTGTCAGAAATTCTAGGTATAGTCGGTTGCACCTAGGTTTTGATCTAGTTAGAGTCAGAATCAGGTCAGCCACCCAACTAGGTTTATGAAGATAATTTCACCATGTTTCCAGGCTGATAAAGATCACTTTATTTGGATCAGTGGTTTAAAAGTTAGAGCCTTTTCTTTAGGGCTGTTCTGAATTCTGGACAGACTGCAGTTATAGTTTTTCATTGGATGGTTAGACCTCTGTTTTGGCCGAATTAGAGTTTACCATCAACTAGAGTTTCGTAGACAGTTAAGTTAAGAAAAGATGAGCACTGGTTTCAGGTCTTTTGGACTTACGGTTTTTTATTGGTGAATTTTCTAGTAAAACTGCCAGATTAGTGATATTTGGATTGTTTGGGTAGATTGATCAAATCGAACCTTTTGTTGGGTTGGTTTGGCTAGAGATTGTGGGAGGACACGTGTAGCATTGCCTTACTCGTTTGTCCTTATTTCAATTATTTTATATTGTAGGCGGTGAAGCGGTGAGTGGAGGGGTATCTCAATTACCTCCCAACCCGTTGCGTATGCAGCGAATAAGTAACTTGTATACTATGATTGACGCATTATGTGATGTGTGAATGAATGAATATATTTGTTCGTACTTGTAGATGAATGCCATGTGTATCTTTTCATTTAAGAGTACTATTCAATCTTGCCATGGATTCACATCATGACATGCATAAATTACTTTTGTAAGACCCATCAATTCCAGTATGGGCACTTGAAAATCCCATCAATTCCAGAATGGGTACGTGAGTCCACCATTCCAATGTGGGCCACGTTACGTGAGTCCACCATTCCAATGTGGGCCACGTTGGACGGCCGTATGAAACGTTCTTCATACGGTTACTTTAAGTGAACACCGACGGGTGCTTCACTCGCTATCTGGTATATCTTTGCAATATGTCCAACTCCTTCAATGCATCATTCCATTTCATCCATTCATAAAGTTGTTTCCAATTAATGTTCAAATTATGAAAGTGATATATTGTTCATGGAATGTTTGATTGTTACATACAATTACTTGCTGAGTCTTTGGCTTATTCTTGCTTTGTTGTTTTATTTAGGTAAATGACAAGGAAGAACGGTTTTCATGGTGGGTAGAACAACATGATGCACTCACTACCATAATCCTAAACATTTGAGAAATTAATATTGTCTTCGATTTATACCTGGTGTTGAATTGTAATAAGCCAACTTGGCCGTATTTACCATCTCTCCCTGAAATGTTTATTTCCAATCCGTTGATTAAACTGTTGATGATTTCCTGTTCACGTATATCCTTGTGGTACGCCAATTCTAGTAATACTTATTATTGCAAATTTTCTAAAGATTAGTGATTGTAGGTGACATCTTGACTTCCTTATAGTCAGGGTGTTACAGTTGTGCTGAGGGCAAGCAAGGTCACTTCAGTGTGGACAAGTTTGATTCTTTGCTATTTAAAGGACGCCTCTGTGTACCACAGGAGTCTGAGGTTAAACTGGAGATTTTGAAGGAGGCCCATCGTACTCCTTATACCGTACATCCTGGTGAGACCAAGATGTACAAAGATTTAAAGGAAAGTTTCTGGTGGAAACGGATGAAAATTGATATCGTAAAATATGTGGCATCCTGTGGGGTGTGCCAGCGGGTCAAGGCTGAGCACAAGCGACCAGCAGGACTGTTGCAACCCTTGGAGGTACCAGTTTGGCCATGGGACGATATATCTATGGATTTTATGGTTGGTTTACCTCGCCTTGTGAGGAAAGGATGCTATTTGGGTAATTGTGGACCGGTTCAGTAAGTCTGCACATTTCATTCTTATTCGTACAACCAATTCGGCAAGCGATTTGGCTCCTCTTTATGTACGAGAAATTGTGCGTTTGCACGGGGTACCAAAGACCATTGTTTCTGATCGAGATGCCAAGTTCGTTTCCAAATTCTGGGAGAGTTTGCAGGGTGCGTTGGGTACGCAGCTTCGTCTTAGCACTACGTTCCACCCCCAGATAGATGGTCAGTCCGAACGCACCATTCAGACATTAGAGGATATGCTCAGGTGTTGTGTTTTATCCTGGAAAGGGAATTGGGAAGACCATTTAGCTTTGGCAGAGTTTGCTCATAACAACAGTTATCATGCCAGTATTCGAGCCGCACCATACGAGGTTCTTTATGGGCGTAAGTGCAGGTCCCCGTTGTGTTGGGATGAGGTTGGAGAGCGGGCAGTTTTGGGTCCCGATTGGGTTCGTGAGCAGTGGGCTAGAGTGGCGAAGTTAGGCAAAATCATTGGTGCTCAGAGCCGATGTAAGAGCTACTGTGCAGATGTGAGAAGGCGGGATCTGGAATTCAAAGTGGGTGACGAGGTTACATTGAGAGTTTCGCCATCTAAAGGCGTGGTACGATTTGGCACAAAAGGGAAGCTTAGTCCAAGATATGTGGGGCCATTCCCAATCGTGGCACGAATTAGAAAACTAGCTTACCGTTTGGACCTTCCTGTAACATCCCAATTTTCAGAGCTTTAAAAATCTTTTAAATATTGGTAGCAGGAAAATTCATCATTTGGATTTATTTGAATATTAAATTAAAAAGCTTAATATGGACTTTTAGAACAAATTGATTTAATGTGCTTAATCCCAACATCAACAATTGTCAAAACTATTTTATTTAGATTCTATATGCTTGGATATATTTTACTGAAATTTTACGGAATTTTTCCAAAGTCATTTGCTATTTTCTAATTGCTATTTGCATTTTCTGGATTTATTTAAAAGAAAAATCATATGAAAATCCTTGAACGATCTTTGGGCGAAGCCCAACACTATTCCAATCCGGCCCAACTCCGCAGACCCATTCCCGCCTTGAGCCCTTGGATCACGCGCGCGTGTCCCCTTCGGCGCGATCGCACGCCTTCATGTATTCGCGCCGCCCTCGCCGCTCCCAACCCTTGGATCCAGATCGTGCGCTCTCTCGCCCACACTCGCGCGGCCTGGCAACGCCGCCTTTCCTCGCCATTGGATCGTCATTGCCGCGATCTCGTCCGCCCGTGCGCACCACGCCGCATCGTCTTCAACCGGACTCGAGTCCGAGCTCATGCGTCAGCGTCATAACCGCCGCCGTTTCCTCCGTGGATTCGCCTCGCCCGGCTATTTAAGGCCCAAGCCTTGCACGGACCCTTCGCCTCCGTTCTCCACCAAAACCCTAAGGCGCGCCCCTCCCTCGGTCTCCTCGCAAAGATTGCCCAAGAAGACCGCCCCCGCAACTTAGTCGCCGCCGCCTTCTGCTGCATCGGAGCTCCTTCGGCCCGCAAGAGCGCCACATTTGGGATCGCAATAGCCCAGCGTTTTGGTCTTTGCTCTCACCGTCGTCCTCGGTGTCTTCCCTCTGTTGCCGACTCGTCCGACAAAGCCTCCCGTCACCGCCGCCGCTCCTTCGCCATCACCGATAAGCCGTCGCCGCCGGGTCTCGCCGCCTCCACCAGCGGCTACCCCACACCTCGGCTATCCATTTTGCCACTCGCCGCCGCCGACTCACCGCCGTCGCCGTTCGGGCCGATCGAGAGGCACTCGCCGCCGTTGCCCCACCGACATGGCCTTGCCACATCAGCCGCCACCTCAGCGCCTCGCCTCCGTGTCGCCTGCGTGTGCCCGCATCAACTGCCATGTGGCGCAGTCCACCGCCACCCCTCACCCTCGGCTCGGTGGATTTGGTCCACCGTGAGCCGAGAGGCTGACAGTGGGTCCCACTTGTCAGTTTTCTTTTTAATTTTAATTCTTTTTCCGGAAATTCTCGGCTGACGCAAGCATTGCGCAATAATTCGATTTTCCTTTATAAAATTAATTCGGGAAATTCGAGAAAATCCAATTTAGGGTTTAATTGATTTTTCCAATCTTCCAAAGCCCATATCTTTTGCATCCGAACTCCGATTGAGCCCATTCAAATTTGTAAATTCATATAAAATTTAGATCTATTTATTTATGAATTTTATTTAATTTTTGGAGTTTTTTTTTGCCTCTGTTATTTATTTGTTTTTTTTCTTTTGTCTCGTTTGCGAGTAGACGTCGATACTTCGGGGAATTTTTCAGAAGAAGGAGCACCTCAAGACCAAGACCAATATCTAGATCTATTCCAAGGCAAGTTATACCTTTGATCATATTGAACCCAGTTTTCAAACTACTTTGTTTCAATGTATTGCATTTTATTTCAAGTATTTATTTAAATGCTTTTGGGATAGTTATTAATCCAATTTGTTATATCCACCTTGTCTATTGTATGCCATGATCTTTTGTCACCCTAGGTTGGTTAATTATTAGTTGGTATTATCGTAGCACCAACGTGGGTTGGTTAGATACGATTAGACTGCTTAGCCATGCCACGAGTCATCATTTCATGTGAGAGTTGCAATTATAAACTTGACTAAGTGATTATGGAACTGTGTGATGAAACTGTGTGTTTGTGTCTTTGTTACTCGTTGATGGCATGTGTTGCACTTAATCAGCGGGGTGGGAAAAGATTTAGGCCGAGGCAAGTGGTGGATCTGTGTGAGCGGTGGAGCTGTGTGCTATAAACTTTGTGATTTGGGTTAAAATTGGAAGTCTTGCCTTAGTCAATTAAGGACTTAACTTTGTGCGCCATTGAACTGTGCCTTCTTGTGCGACCACATGCCTAGTATGGGGTGGGCTGACTTAGTAAGTTATGGAGTCTTGACATTGACAACTCGGGTTGTATTTAAGGCGTGTGATGGGTGGAGGTGTGATATGTCACATCAGCGGGACGGTTCATTGCATCCTGTCCAATGGTGTGTGTCGTTCCAAGGGTACATGTGTACAAATTGACGGCGATAAAGCACACCAGAGTGTCATTGCTTGAGATGAAGTCTCGAAAGGTTTTGTTGTGATCAACTCGATCCGGTTGGTTTCATCGTGTGGGTAAAGTGTACAACCTCTGCAGAGTGTTTAAACCAATCTATTCGAATAGCCGCGTCCTCGGTTATGGACATGCTCGGAATTTCACGAGGGTAGATTTTCATAAAACAAATGGGAAGGGTCACTGTGTGAGATAACTTGTTCAATGTGTGAAAGAACTTGTTTAGGCTGTGTGTCCTTTGTGAAATCAATTGTTAATTTATTATTGTCTATTTGTTTTGAATTACGCTTTCAATCTATTATTTTGTATTCAATTGCAAATGTTGCATTTACGCAAAATAACCACGAAGCCATTCCTTTGGAATAAGCCATCATCTATAAATGCATTACGTGGTATGACTTGCGAGTGCGGTGTGTACTCACTCTTGCTAAACAAATCAATGAAGTGGAGGAGTAAATCACTTTGCTTTTGAAGAAGAGTTCTCTGAAGGTTGAGCGTTAGGGTCTTGATCGATCGGTTGCTGTGGTAAATTGATGGGAGCCACGGAGTTTATTCGTTTCATTGCAGTTTATTTCTTTATTATCGACCTTGCATGGCTTAATAAATGTAAAACTTCGTAAGGTCCCAACAGCTATTTGTTATTTAAATGTACTCGTTTATTCTTATATTCGTTGTATGGATGTGATATTTCATCAATGTTGATCTTGTGTGCACTAAGCGTGATCTGGACTAGTGCGAGAATACCTGAGAGGGTCCAGTTTGCATATTTGGGTCCCGACACTTCCGATTCCATGAGTGGAGTTCACAATGTGTTTCATGTTTCGATCTTTGAAAATTTACGAGAGACCCGAACATGTCATCCCTTTGGAGCCGTTGATTGTCAAGCAAGACCTTACCTTGAGTCCCGCCGGTGAAGATATTAGAAGAATCAGGCGGGTTAGAAACAAAACCTTGAAGTATGTTAAAATCCTTTGGTCACATCAGTCTGAAAGAGAGGCCACTTGCGAGTTGGAGTCCCGCATGCGAGAACAATACCCTGACCTGTTCGATTAAGGTAAATTGTTTAAGCTATAATTTCCGGTATTTGTTCTTTCTGTTGGATCGTTGTATGGATTCGAGGTCGAATCCTGTTAAGGGGGGTGGACTGTAATACTCCGGAACCAGTTCGGTAAAAAGAAAGAAGTCGGAGGGAGTAAAAGAAATAGTTTTCGTCGAAAAATTCCAATCGTGAGGAGGGGTAAATGATATTTCGGTCAACTTTGGGCATGATCATGACCAGTGTGGCCCAAGAGGCAGCCGGCCCATGTAGGCTTGACAAAGAGGGGGCACCACTTCCCCCAAACCCTAGCCGCCTCCATTCCCTCCCCCTTGAGCCGCCCCACCTCATTCTCCACCCAGCGCCTCCCCTCCTCCCCGGCGCCTCCTCCTCCATTGGTGGCTGCCATTGGTGTTCCTGTAACATCCCAAAAATGGATTTGTGTTTCGAATGTAAGAAAATCAGGAGAAATTAAAACTTTTCTTGCATCTTGAAACCTGGGTCATTTTTGGTAATTATTCTCAAAAGAATTATGGAAAATCCAATTTAAATTCTCTTTTGATTCTAATCAAAAACCCTCCTTGGCAAAGGTCTTTTGCCAAACCCTTGGAAATCTTTTCCCTGAGTTCTAGGGAGGCTTGGCAACACCACTGATTTATCTCATGATTTTTAGAAATTATTTGATAATTTTTGGAGGCAAGTCAAACTGGTCAAACCCTATTTTCCCCTCTTCTGGAATTTCTGGAGAAAAATTCAGTACATGAAAATCTCTAAATATTTTATGGGAGGTTCCTCCTACTGTCAGCAAGCTCCAGTTAAAATTTCATAAATTTTGGAGTTTGTTTGCTACCTCAAATAATTTCTCAAAGATCAGATGTTTAAAATTCAAATTCTAACTGGTTTGCACTGTTCCTCGGGTTCGACCCAGACTCGGGCTCGAGCCACCTGACTCGGTCGAGTCGACTAAACGCACCGCCAGCGGATCGCTCGAGCGCGCGGCGGCTTCTGTTGTTGGATCGACATCGAGCGGTCTGGATCGGCCGAGCGGCGGAACCGTTGTAATCCACGCGATCTAACTCAGCCGTTCGATTTCAATCCGACGGTCAGCGCGTCGTCTCCTTCCTCCGGTCAGCGCGCGCGTCAGCATCGGCTATGGCGTGCAGAAGGAAAAAGTCGCGGCGTGCCGTCCCTTCCCCGGTCGCCTTTAAACGGCTCTTTCTGTGCGCATTTAATGCTCGTCGTGCTCCTCCTCAGCGTCCCCTCCAAGCTGCTCCGTCGCTCTCTCGCTCAAATGGCGAGTTGACCGGCGAGTTCTCGCCGTTGCTCTCGGCCATCCTCGGCTATTTAAGCTCCTTTGCTTCTCCCTTAGCTCCCTTTAGCAACTCATGACCCTAGCTATCACTCACAAGCCAGCTGGAGCCGACCCTCGGGAAGCCTTCACCGCCATTGTCGGTTTGGGGCTTGGTGAAGTCGGTCGTGAGGGGTTTTCTTCTTCAAGCTTTCACTCCCTCTGCTCCCCTCTACTCACTGAAGCTTAACCCTCACTCAATTCGGTTCAATTTGTCGAGGGGACGAGTGAATTGGTTTCCCAATTCGGTAAAGCGGCATTCTTCTTCGCTTTGGCGGCTTGACTCTCCTCGGCGTGTCCTTTGCGCTCGGTAGCTCCTCTTTAGTCCCTAGTGGCTCGCTTTGCTCCCTTGAACCGCGGTGAGCTCTTTGCGTTTCGTTTCGTCACTTTGCGGTCACCGGTTCCCTCCGGCTTGCCGACGTTACGTCCACGCATGCCAGCGCCATTGGTACCCTTAGGTGCGCAATGGCGTTTGGGACCCATGTTGAGCACTTGCTCGCACCGCCGCGGCGAGCGCCCGGCGGCGGCCGTTCTTCCGTCGTTTTTGGGGACAGCAGGGCGGGCGTTTGAACGTGGTCGGCGTGGGTATCGATCCTTAGATCTGACCCACGTTCGCACGGAAATTTTGAATTCGTCGCGCGTCTCGATGCGTGAACCGTTTGATCCAAGATCAGCGGTCCCGATGCGAATAGTGTGAACCGTTGGATCGAGATCAACGGCGACGACCAGGGTTCGGATGCGCGGCGCTCGACCAAAGTGATCGTGAGCCGTTGGATCCAAATCAACGGTTAACGACCGAGTTACGACGCGCCATATGTACGTCGTAGCCGGGGCTTGGGCCGTTGGATCCAAGATCAACGTCGAGTTCGACCACGTCTTTTCTAATTTCTGATTTTCGCGAAAGGATTTATTTATCAACTGAAAAATATGATAACTTGTAAAATGCATAACTAATTCATTTCAAACCCTTTTCGGTTGATTCAAATTTTGTTGGTTATGTTTTTAACTAAACTTTCATCTAAAAATGTTTCCAACCTCAGTATAGCTCCAGAAAATTTTGCTAATGAATAGTAGCATTTTTTATTTATAAAAGCTGAGCAAAATTGTTTTGGCCATATCTTTTGCATTAAGAATTCAAATCAATTGGTTCTTGTTGCTAAATTCTTTATAAATCATTATCTTGTTACTGTAAAAATTTTAGAATTTTTGGAGAAGGTTTACTGTTGGGTCTTTGCATTTTATTCGCTCCTATCGTTTGTTTCACGCTTTTTCGTTAGGATCCGAAGAGCACATTGACAATATTGTTGATCCTCAGCAGCACCTTGACCCACAGCAAGCAGGCAAGCAGTTTGATCATGTTAATCCCATTATTTTTCAAGTCTAATATATTGATTTCAACTTGTAGGTATGCATTGCTATTTTGTTGTTAAATTATGGGTAGTATCATATAGTTGCATAATCTGTAGGAATCGTTTATCCTCTACTACCATGAGCCTAGGTTAATTGCTGTGATTTGAGTTCGATGGATGAGCTCTTGTCACTTAGTAGAGTACGAATTGAAATTGCTTAGAAATGCTTAGTCTCGGTAGTAATGGGCGATCATCGATTGTAGTCGATGATCTTGAGCACACATCTTATTATTATTCCATTATGTCCAGCACTTATGCTTTGTTATTTTGTAAAGTCAAAACCTGAAAATGAAAAATTGATTAGGACTTGGGCAAGTGGTTGGATGGTGGGTTATTGGGTTTGTGGATGTCTTGCCTAAGTCAACAAGGACCGAACATCTTGTGTCACACTCTCCAAGCATTTTTGCGTGCTAACCACGCGAGAGGGATATGGGACCTCTCTTGACTAAGTACTTTGGCGTGTGTTATCTCAGAGTCGCGAGGAGGGGTTGTGTGTGTTGTGTGAAAAAGGATATGTGTTCTTGTGTTGGGTGTGCGGTGGTGGAGATTACGGGTAGGCTCTCCACCTCGAGGAGCATTGTAGTTGTCCAAGGCTTTACCTGCGACGGGTAGTTGACCGAGGCTTTACAATGACTCGACACAACGTATGGGTTTCTATCCATACAGGCGACTAAATAGTTAATGCACAATCTGGAAATGTCTCGTAGGACTTAGGCTGTGCGGCATACCAAAGGAAGTATGCCAATCATGTGGCAAAAGGCGATCAGCGTGTGGGTACATTGGTACACCTGCGAGGATAAAACTATTCAATAGCCTCGTCCTAGGTTATGGACACGCTTGGTTAGGTTTTGCAAGAGTTAGACTACAACCTTTTAAATTAAATTTTGACATGGGTGGTATGAATGGGTAATTCATGCTATTGTTGTGGTGACTAAGGGTTTAGTCACTTCGGGATTGTTGTTGTTCTCTATCTCGGTTATTATTATTGTTACATCGGTTATTTGAACATTAAAAACAGATTTGTTAAATTGCTTTCAATCTATTACCTTATTGCAAATGGAAACTTGCTTTGTGCTAAAATGAAACATCTGACCTCCACTTCAATTAGCTTGCATGTAGTATATATCTGAGTTTGTTATTCCACATGTAAGTCTTGTGAGTACATTCAAAGTACTCACCGGCTTTCTTGCATACCGCTTTTGTTCTGGGGGAGGAAGGTGAGGCCCAAGGGCCTCACTTTTGTGTTGTCTTTGTGGATTTGACGACTAGCTTGGCGGTCGGTCGGTTGCCTTGTGGGTTAAAGGCACCTTGATTGGCTCTTTTGGTTTATAGCCATCTTATGGCACTTTTTCTTCCGCTGTTAAACTTCTTTACGTATATGTCGTTTGGCCGGTCGGCCTCTCATTTGTAATAACTATCCTTTATTTATGTTATCTTCTGGCTTGTTGTTTTTGCTTCGGTTCTATGTGGATGAATGGAATTGATGCATGAACTTTGTAAAGAGGTGTGTATACTGCACTCTGGGAAGTATACATGTCTCGAGTCTCGGATTATCTGATTTGTGATGCTAGGACCAAGTGGATGGTTAAGCATTACAAGCCGAATAAACCGGGGTCTCACAAGGTTTGGTATCAGAGCCATACTGACCGTAGTAACCCCAGCTTGGTCGTCTTTAGGATATTTTGGAAAATCTTATTTTCAAAGTGTCAAATGATTTGTGAAAGCTTAAGGAATTCTCAGATTTTATTCCTTACCTATCTTAGCTTTCTCCTCTCATCTCACTCTAATTTGAGTTTTGAAAGTTGTTTTCCTCTCATCTCCTTTTCAAAAGGTAGTGTTATCGATTAAATGGGTTTTGGGAACCACTGAGTTGGCAAATTGAAGTGCTTAGGGTTTTTGAAGTTTCTGGACTGAAGGTTTCGACTAGAGGCTTGGATGCGGAATGCAGACGACGCTTCAATTTCCAGACAGCGAGCTCAATGGTTTCTGATAGGACCACTGAGCTTGGCAAATTGAAGTGTGCTAGATTTTGAAGTTTCTAGAATGGAAGACTTCGGCTAGAAGCTTGGATGCAAAATCACTACAACAACTTCAATTTCCGGACAGCAAGCTCGATGGTTCTAATGGGGTACATGGGTAAGATGTGATACTAGTTAGCTAAGTATCTAACACTATTTTCGTTGACTGAACCTTGCTCTTTAGTGGTAATAGATCTTACCTGCTATTCTGGTTTTAGTCTTCTCAATCAATTGCTCGTTCATTCAATACGGGTTATTTGCGTTGGGAAGTTGAGCTTTGGTTTGATGATTCATTGCGGTTTTTGGAGTCTTTTTATTAGCCTGTTGAAGTTTACATACTTACTGTTTTGGCTTTCGGTTAGGGGGTATTCCATTCCCCTAGTCGCTAGTTTTTCGCTTTCTTTCGGCTTTGAATCTCTGAGTCTAGTTTAACCAAAGTTTCTTGTAGCAGGATGGCCGGACGCACTCGTAGCGGCCAAGGCGGTCACCGGTCGGACGAGGATCTTCCTCCTCCTCCGACCATGGCGAGTCCTTCTTGGATCGGCGCAACCGTGCGGAGGACGGGAGGGTTCTTACGGGCGTCATCGCGCGCAACACTTCCGCCCTTACGGTGCTTCGTGATGCGGGCAGGGAGTGGACACCCACCGCGTGGGGACTTGCGGAGTTTCTTCGCACCCACCCCACATTCTCGTGTCCGAGGACCCGCTTGCCTTGAGCGGCGGCCCTTCGGTGGAGCGAAGCCAGATAGCGCGATGCGGGAGCACGAGAAGGCGCTGTTTGCATCGCACCGGTGGAGGTGCGGCTTTGTCTTGGTGGGAGAGCTTTCGCCATGCGGCCGACGGCCACACCGTCACTTGGGAGGAGTTCGCGATGCCTTCCGTCAGTCACATTCCTTCCTACTTTGATGAAATTTGAAGAAGAAGGAGTTCTTGTCGCTCGGACAAGGGCGTCTCTCGATTCTGAGTACTGCGAGTTTAACCATTTGGCTCGTTATGCTCGGAGGAGGTGGCCACCGATGAGGCCAAGCAAGAGAAGTTCAAGGATGGTTTGTCAGGAGGCTGCGGGACAAGCTATCCATCGTTGACTTTCGGTTCCGGGCCTTGGTGGACAAGGCCATCGTCGCCGAGCACTCGGGAGGCGCTTGTGGATTCCATAGCGTAAGTGGGAGGCCCAGAAGTCATCCAGGGCCAGCTATCCCCGCTTTAGTCCGTCTCAGGGGTCGCGTCGTGACCCGGCACCCAGGGCCGTCGGCTTTGTTCCTCGCCCTTCGCAGCCGTGCCCGATCCACGTGCACTGCGAGTCGACATAGTGGCCCCCGCAACCCGGCTGCCGGGGTTACTTGCTTCGCCTGCAACTAGAAGGGGCATTATGCGAACCAATGCCCTAAGAAGACAGGCGACCCTCGTCCTAATGGAGGACGCGGGCAAGGAGGTGGTTCTTCTCAGGACCTGAAGATAGTCCCTACTACCCAAGGCGTGGGTAGTGGTCGCGTCAACCTCATCTCAGCAGAGGAGGCACAGGAGGCACCCGATGTCGTGCTGGGTACACTTTCTATTAACTCTCATTCTGCTACTGTTTTGTTTGATTCAGGAGCATCTCATTCTTTTATTTCTGAATCTTTTGCTGCTGTTAGTGAGCTCCTCTTTACTCCTTTGTTGGTCCCGTTGCTCATTCGCTCTCCGGGTTCGGAGTTGAGAGCTGACTCTGAGTGTAGGGACGTTCCTATCGAGATTGAGGGAGTAGGGTTCTTAGCGAATCTTATCATCCTCCATTCAGCAAGTTTAGATGTAATTCTTGGTATGGATTGGTTGTCTCAGCATAAGGGACAAATCGATTGCGCCAAGAAGTGTGTTTCCCTATCTAGTCCTTCCGTGACGGGTTAAGCTTTTCGCCAAGGTTGCTAGGTCCGCATCTCTTCGCGCTTGAAGCGAAGCCGCTCTAGATATTAATGAAGTCCCAACAGGTTTGTGACCGTTGATGTCTTTCTGAAGATCTTCGGGATGCCACGGTTCGAGATCTCGAGTTTGTCATTGAGTTGGTTCCGTGACGCCCGATTTCAAAGAGGCATTATCGGATGCCACCGAACGAGTTGGTGGAGTTGAAGAAGCAATTGAATGAGCTGCAAGAAAAAGGTTTCATTCGCCCTAGCTCATCTCCGTGGGGTTGTCCAGCAATCTTCGTAAAGAAGAAGGACAATACTTTACGCATGTGCGTTGATTACCGTCCGCTTAATGAAGTAACGGTAAAGAACAAGTATCCATTGCCCCGCATTGATGATCTCTTTGATCAATTAACTGGAGCTCGAGTATTCTCCAAGATTGATTTGAGAGTGGGATATCATCAAGTTCGGATACGACCCGAGGATATTCCAAAGACGGCCTTCTCTACTCGCTACGGCTTGTATGAGTACACCGTCATGTCATTTGGCTTAACCAATGCTCCCGCCTTGTTCATGAACCTCATGAATTCGGTATTCATGGAGTATTTGGATAAGTTTGTCGTGGTCTTCATCGATGATATTCTTATCTATTCTAAGAACGATGAGGAACATGATGAGCATCTGAGGCTTGTGTTAGGCAAGCTTCGTGAGCATCAGCTGTATGCAAAGTTCAGCAAGTGCGCGTTCTGGTTGAAGGAAGTGGCCTTCCTGGGTCATGTTCTTTCAGCAGGAGGCGTAGCCGTTGATCCTAGCAAGATCAGCGATGTTCTTTCTTGGTGTCAGCCTACTTCGGTAACTGAAGTGCGGAGTTTTCTCGGTTTAGCTGGATATTATCGCCGTTTTATCGAGAACTTCTCCAAGATCGCGAAGCCGATGACGGAGTTGCTCAAAAAGGACAAGAAGTTCTTGTGGTCCGATGCTTGTGAGGAAAGCTTCCAAGTACTCAAGGAACGTTTGACCACCGCTCCCGTCCTTGTTCTTCCCGATATTCATCAAAGCTTCGATATCTTTTGCGATGCTTCTCGTCGAGGACTCGGTTGCGTCCTGATGCAAGAGGGCAAGGTAGTGGCCTATGCATCAAGGCAATTGAGACCTCATGAGCTCAACTATCCTACCCATGACTTGGAATTGGCTGCCGTGATTCATGCACTTAAGATTTGGCGATATTACCTAATCGGTAATCGTTGCGAAGTGTATTCGGATCACAAAAGCCTAAAGTATTTGTTTACCCAACCAGATCTGAACCTCAGGCAAAAGAGGTGGTTGGAGTTGATCAAGGACTATGACATGGGAATTCACTACCATCCGGGCAAGGCTAATGTCGTTGCCGATGCGCTCAGTCGCAAAGCGCATTGCAATGCCTTGTTGCTCCAGGAGCGTCAGCCCACCCTTCTGAAGGAATTTCAGCGTCTCAACTTGGGATTCGTTGAGCATGGTTCCCTTGTTGCCTTGGTTGTGCAACCAACCTTGGTGGATCGGATTAAGGTCGCTCAACAATCAGATGTTGGAGTGAGCCGCATCAAGGAAAATATCAAGAATGGTACAGCTAAGTGCTTCTCTGAGGATGAGCATGGTGTTGTAAGGTTCGGGCAACGCCTTGTGGTTCTAAAGGACATGGAATTGCGGGATTTGATTCTCCGCGAAGCCCATGATTCGCCTTTGTCTATTCATCCCGGTGCCACAAAGATGTATCAAGATCTCCGTCAGAAATTTTGGTGGACCCGAATGAAGAGGGAAATTGCAAAGTTCGTTGCCGAGTGCGACGTGTGTCGTCGTGTCAAGGCCGAGCATCAGCGTCCAGCAGGACTGCTTCAGCCTTTGCCAATTCCAGAGTGGAAGTGGGATTCGATCGGGATGGATTTTATCACCGGTCTGCCCCGAACCTCCAAGGGCAAGGATTCTATCTGGGTTGTCATCGATCGATTGACAAAAGTAGCCCATTTTCTGCCAGTACGGACAAACCTTAGTGTGAGTCTACTAGCGGATCTCTATATTTCCCGTATCGTCTGCTTGCATGGTGTACCGAAGGCGATCGTTTCGGATCGCGGTGCGCTTTTCACCGCCAGGTTTTGGAAGTGTTTGCAAGAGGCTATAGGAACCCGTCTCACCTTTAGCACAGCATACCACCCCCAAACTGATGGTCAGACCGAAAGGGTCAACCAAGTGTTGGAGGACATGCTTCGTGCTTGTGTCCTCTCCTATGGAAAGAATTAGGAGAAATGCTTGCCTTTTGCCGAGTTTTCCTACAACAACAGTTTTCAAGCTAGTCTCGGCATGTCACCTTTTGAGGCCTTATGCGGGAGAAAGTGCGAGAACCCGTTGAACTGGTGCGAGACCGTGAAAGACCATTCTTTGGCGGACTCGATCAATGAGGCCGAGAGTCAAGTCCGACTTATTCGTGATCGTTTGCGCACTGGCTCAATCCAGCAAAAGAGCTATGCGGATCGCCGTCGTCGTGAGTTGAGCTTTGAGCCCGATGACTTTGTTTATCTCAAAGTCTCTCCTTTGAAGGGCCATCGCGTTTGGCGTCAAGGGCAAGTTAGCTCCTCGATATGTCGGTCCTTACAGTGTTATCGAGAAGAAAGGGTTGTTGCCTATAAGTTGGAATTACCACCGCACTCGAGGGGTACATGATGTTTTCCATGTGTCCCAACTAAAGAAGTGTCTCCGTGTTCCAACTGAGGAAGCTCCGTTGGAAACCCTCGATGTCCAAGAAGATTTAACCTATCGCGAGCACCCTGTTCGCGTACTCGATGAGGCTAAACGAAGAACAAGGAATAAAACCATCGATTCCTCAAAGTTCGTTGGTCGAACCATTCTGAGGACGAGGCTACTTGGGAAAGGGAAGATCGTCTCCGTGCAGACTATCCAGCCTTCTTTACCGAGTGAGCCAAATCTCGGGACGAGATTTTTGTAAGGGGGGGAGGTTTTGTAACATCCCAAAAATGGATTTGTGTTTCGAATGTAAGAAAATCAGGAGAAATTAAAACTTTTCTTGCATCTTGAAGCCTGGGTCATTTTTGGTAATTATTCTCAAAAGAATTATGGAAAATCCAATTTAAATTCTCTTTTGACTCTAATCAAAAACCCTCCTTGGCAAAGGTCTTTTGCCAAACCCTTGGAAATCGTTTCCCTGAGTTCTAGGGAGGCTTGGCAACACCTCTGATTTATCTCATGATTTTTAGAAATTATTTGATAATTTTTGGAGGCAAGTCAAACTGGTCAAACCCTATTTTCCCCTCTTCTGGAATTTCTGGAGAAAAATTCATTGCATGAAAATCACTAAATATTTTATGGGAGGTTCCTCCTGCTGTCAGCAAGCTCCAGTTAAAATTTCATAAATTTTGGAGTTTGTTTGCTACCTCAAATAATTCCTCAAAAATCATATGTTTAAAATTCAAATTCTAAGCGGTTTGCCTTTGTTCCTCGGGTTCGACCCGGACTCGGGCTCGAGCCACCGACTCGGTCGAGTCGACTAAGCGCACCGCGCGATCGCTCGGCGCGCGTTCGAGGTGTTGGATCGACATCGAGCGGTCTGGATCGACCGAACGCGGAACCGTTGTAATCCACGCGATCTAACTCGGTAGCTCGATTTCAATCCGACGGTCGTAGCGTCGTCTCCTTCCTCCGGTCGTAGCAGCGTCGGCGATCGGCCATGGCGTGCGAGAGGAAAAAGTCGCGGCGTCCGTCCCTTCCCGATCGCTTTAAGCGGCTCTTTACATGCGCATTTAATGCTCGTCGTGCTCTCCTCGGCGTCCCCTCTCCAATGCTCCGTCGCTCTCTCGCGCCAAGCGGCGAGTTGACCCGGCGAGTTCTCGCCGTTGCTCTCGGCCATCCTCGGCTATTTAAGCTCCTTTGCTTCTCCCTTAGCTCCTTTAGCAACTCCATGACCCTAGCTATCACTCACAAGCCACTGGGCCGCACCCTCGGGAAGCCTTCACCGCCATTGTCGGTTTTGGGGCTTGGTGAAGTCGGTCAATGGGGTTTTCTTCTTCAAGCTTTCACTCCCTCTGCTCCCCTCTACTCATCAAGCTTAACCCTCACTCAATTCGGTTCAATTTGTCAGTCGAGTGAATTGATTTCCCAATTCACCGTAAATCGGCATTCTTCTTCGCCGGGCGGCTTGACTCTCCTCGGCGCGTCCTTTGCGCTCAGTAGCTCCTCTTTAGTCCCTAGTGGCTGCACTGCTCCCTTGAACCGCACCAGCTCTTTGCCGTTTCGTTTCGTCACTTTGCGGTCACTTGGTTCCCTCCGCTTGCCGACGTTACAGTCCATCGCGATAACGCCATTGGTACCCTTAGGTGCGCAATGACGTTTGGGACCCATTTTGGGCACTTGCTCGCACCGCCGCCGAGCCGCCACGGCGAAGCCGTTCTTCCGTCGTTTTTGCCGGACGAAAACAGGACGGGCGTTTGAACGTGAGTCGGCGTGGACCGTCGATCCTTAGATCTACGGCCCACGTTCGCACGGAAATTTTGAATTCGTCGCGCGTCTCGGTCTGTGAACCGTTTGATCCAAGATCAACGGTCCCGATGCGAGATAGTGTGAACCGTTGGATCCAGATCCAACGACTGACGACCAGGGTTCCGGATCGCCCGCGCGCTCCGACCAAAGTGGTCGTAGACCGTTGGATCCAAATCCAACGGTTAACGACCAGAGTTCGCGGCCGCACGCACGCGCGCGTCAGCGCCGGGGCTTGGGCCGTTGGGTCCAAGATCAACGTCCCAGGTTCGGCCACGTCTTTTCTAATTTCTGATTTTCCCGAAAGGATTTATTTATCAACTGAAAAATGTGATAACTTGTAAAATGCATAACTAATTCATTTCAAATCCTTTTCGGTTGATTCAAATTTTGTTGGTTATGTTTTTAACTAAACTTTCATCTAAAAATGTTTCCAACCTCAGTATAGCTCCAGAAAATTTTGCTAATGAATAGTAGCATTTTTGATTTATAAAAGCTGAGCAAAATTGTTTTGGCCATATCTTTTGCATTAAGAATCCAAATCAATTGGTTCTTGTTGCTAAATTCTTTATAAATCATTATCTTGTTACTGTAAGATTTTTAGAATTTTTGGAGAAGGTTTACTGTTGGGTCTTCGCATTTTATTCGCTCTTATCGTTTGTTTCTCGCTTTTTCGTTAGGATCCGAAGAGCACATTGACAATATTGTTGATCCTCAGCAGCACCTTGACCCACAAAGAAGCGAAGCAGTTTGATCATGTTAATCCCATTATTTTTCAAGTCTAATATATTGATTTCAACTTGTAGGTATGCATTGCTATTTTGTTGTTAAATTATGGGTAGTATCCTATAGTTGCATAATCTGTAGGAATCGTTTATCCTCTACTACCATGAGCCTAGGTTAATTGCTGTGATTTGAGTTCGATGGATGAGCTCTTGTCACTTAGTAGAGTACGAATTGAAATTGCTTAGAAATGCTTAGTCTCGGTAGTAATGGGCGATCATCGATTGTAGTCGATGATCTTGAGCACACATCTTATTATTATTCCATTATGTCCAGCACTTATGCTTTGTTATTTTGTAAAGTCAAAACCTGAAAATGAAAAATTGATTTGGACTTGGGCAAGTGGTTGGATGGTGGGTTATTGGGTTTGTGGATGTCTTGCCTAAGTCAACAAAGACCGAACATCTTGTGTCACACTCTCCAAGCATTTTTGCGTGCTAACCACGCGAGAGGGATATGGGACCTCTCTTGACTAAGTACTTTGGCGTGTGTTATCTCCGAGTCGCAGGAGGGGGTTGTGTGTGTTGTGTGAAAAAGGATATGTGTTCTTGTGTTGGGTGTGCGGTGGTGGAGATTCCGGGTAGGCTCTCCACCTCGAGGAGCATTGTAGTTGTCCAAGGCTTTACCTGCGACGGGTAGTTGACCGAGGCTTTACAATGACTCTGACACAACGTATGGGTTTCTATCCATACAGGCGACTCGTAGTTAATGCACAATCTGGAAATGTCTCGTAGGACTTAGTCATGCAGGCATACCAAAGGAAGTATGCTAATCATGTGGCAAAAAGGCGATCAGCGTGTGGGTACATTGGTACACCCCTGTAGGGATAAAACTATTCGAATAGCCTCGTCCTAGGTTATGGACACGCTTGGTTAGGTTTTGCAAGAGTTAGACTACAACCTTTTAAATTAAATTTTGACATGGGTGGTATGAATGGGTAATTCATGCTATTGTTGTGGTGACTAAGGGTTTAGTCACTTCGTGATTGTTGTTGTTCTCTATCTACTACTATTATTATTGTTCATTTGTTATTTGAACATTAAAACAGATTTGTTAAATTGCTTTCAATCTATTACCTTATTGCAAATGGAAACTTGCTTTGTGCTAAAATGAAACATACAGCCTCCACTTCAATTAGCTTGCATGTAGTATATATACAGGTTTGTTATTCCACATGTAAGTCTTGCGAGTACATTCAAAGTACTCACCGCTTTTGCTTACGCTTTTGTTTGCGGGGAGGAAGGTGAGCCCCAAGGGCCTCACTTTTGTGAGTCATCTTTGTGGATTTGACGACTAGCTTGGCGGTCCCATCGGTTGCCTTATGGGTTAAAGGCACACTGATTGGCTCTTTTGGTTTATGGCCATCTTATGGCACTTTTGCTTCCGCTGTTAAACTTCTTTATGTATATGTCGTTTGGCCGGTCGGCCTCTCATTTGTAATAACTATCCTTTATTTATGTTATCTTCTGGCTTGTTGTTTTTGCTTTGGTTCTATGTGGATGAATGGAATTGATGCATGAACTTTGTAAAGAGGTGTGTATACTGCACTCTGGGAAGTATACATGTCTCGAGTCTCGGATTATCTGATTTGTGATGCTAGGACCAAGTGGATGGTTAAGCATTACAAGCCGAATAAACCGGGGTCTCACAGTTCCCCCGGAGCTGCACTCCCGATCTTCCTCGCGTTCACCTTCGGTTCTTCCTCCGCCGGGCTTTTGCGTTCCCCTCGGGTTCGTGGTGTTGGGGCCGGCCAAAGGAGGAGAGGAGAGACCTTCGGGAAGTTGATCCTCGTCGTTCTTCGGGTCTACAAGGGTAACGAGAGACCCTACCGCTGTTGGATGTCTTTAGAGTTGCAAATTCAATGATTTTAGTAGTATCGTTTTATTTCTGTCTGTAGATTGATTCTGTCCAGTACGTTGTACCTCCGTTTTGGGTGTTTTAGAGGCCGAATTGGATATCTGTGTCTTCTGGAGCATTGATCCTGGTTTCGTTAGCTTTCTTTTGGCACCTGGATCACGATTTTTCACCCAGTAGTTTAAAAGTTATGACTGTTTTACCACGTACTGCTCTGTCTGACAGAAATTCTGGGTATAGTCGGTTGCACCTAGGTTTTGATCTAGTTAGAGTCAGAACCAGGTCGGCCACCCAACTAGGTTTATGAATATAAATTCACCATGTTTCCAGGCTGATAAAGATCACTTTATTTGGATCAGTTTTCTAAAAGTTAGAGCCTTTTCTTTGAGGCTGTTCTGAATTCTGGGCAGACTGTGGATATAGTTTTTCGTTGGATGGTTAGACCCCTGTTTTGGCCGAGTTAGAGTTTACCGTCAACTAGAGTTTCGTAGCCATTTACGTTAAGAGAAGTTGAGCACTGGTTTCAGGTCTTTTGGATCTACGGTTATTTATTGGTGAATTTTCTAGTAAAACTGCCAGTTTAGGGGTATTTGGAATGTTTGGGTGAATTGATCAAATTGAACCTTTTGTTTGGTTGGTTTGGGTTAGAGATTGTGAGAGGGCACGTGTAGCAATGTCTTACTCGTTTGTCCTTATTTCGATTATTCTATATTGTAGGCGGTGAAGCGGTTAGTGGAGGGGTATCTCAGTTACCTCCCAACCTGCTTGTGTGTGCACAAAATACTTGTATGCTATTATTGATGCAATATGTGATGTGTGTGTGCATGATTATACTTGTTTGCATGTGTAGTTGAATGCCATGTGTATTTTTTCATTAATGCGTAATATTCAAATTTACCATGAGATCACATCATGTCATGCATGAATTCATAATGACCACGAAAGTGGATTTCTTTTGTAAGACCCATCAATTCCAGTATGGGCATCTGAAAATCCCATCAATTCCAGAATGGGTACGTTTGTCCACCATTCCAATGTGGGCCACGTTGGACGGCCGTATGAAACGTTCTTCATACGGTAACTTTAAAGTGAACACCGACGGGTGTTTCACTCGCTATACCGGTATATGCTGCGATATGTCCACTTCCTTCATTGCATCATTTCACTTCATCCATTCATAAGAATTGTTTCCAAGAAATGTTCAATCTGTGATAATATATATTGTTCATTGGATATTGATTGTTACCTTCAAGTACTTGCTGAGTCTTTGGCTCATTCTTGCTTTGTTGTTTTATTTAGGTAAATGACAAGGAAGAACGGTTTCATGGAGGGTAGTTCAACACGATGCACCCACTACCATAATCCAAAACATTTGAGAACTTAATATTGTCTGTTGTTTATGCCTTGTGTTGAATTGCAATAAGCCAACTTGGCCGTATTTACCGTATCTCCCTGAATTGTTTATCTCCACTCCGTTGATTAATATTGTTGATGAATTCCTGTTCACGTATATCCTTGTCGTATGTCACATCTAGTTATGCGTGTTGTTGTGAATTTCCTAAAGATTAGTGATTGTAGGTGACATCTTGACTTCCTTATAGTCAGGGTGTTACAGTTGGTATTTTGGTCGTAACTGTTTGTCATAAGCCTCTTTTCTTATAATTATTTTATGTGTTTCTTGACAGATTTTTCTACAATTTTTATTTTGGGGCCATGTTCTGAAAATGGACCAAAAAATTCGCACAAAAATCACAACTGCTGAATGTTGCAGATTCAAAACATAAATTTGGGTCAACTTTCACCACATATATCTTCTAACTTCCTTGTTAGAATGAAACAAAATTTTATAAGAAGATGCATAATGAAGTTATGAATCTAATGGCGGTGGTTTCACTCAAAAAGGATATATGAAATAAAAGTTATGGCATTTGTTGGGGCGACGGTAGAAAAGAGAGTCTTCTGGCTGGAAATTAGAAATTAGGGTTTAGTGTGTTCTAGATGGTTCTGGACGTGAGATTTCTTTTTTAGAGTTTATGGAAACAAGGATATGACCAGCAACTAGACAAAGCTAAAACGGATGCAAATTCAATTTAGCAAACCAAAACTAACATATTGAAAAGCACAAATAGGGTTTGGAAAGTGAAAATTAACTCTTTTTGTAGGGTAATTTTTCTGGACTATAGGAAATAAAAATCAATCTACTAACTAGGGATACAAAAAATCCTACCAGTCATCGTAAGCTCAGATACAACCTGATGAGACAATGGATGTCCCGATCTTCCGATAGGATGATACATCGATTTGTGGAGGTATGACTTTGACGATGCAGCCTTCTAACCGATCACGACCAAAACACCAAGTAATTGCTAAACCACACTCCTAGTTGCTATCAACTGTGCCAAGAACGCGGTTGACCCGAATACGAGGTTCAATTCCTGCGAGCAATCGAAGAACACACAAGAATAAGATAATAATCAATTTGAAATTGCAAATAGGATCGAAATATTTGATAACTAGTAGGGTGCCCATACGTTGCAACGGATGTTAAATGTGGATTTCATGGGGATATGCTCCAGATCTTAGGATGATGTGACAATTGGCAATGGCGTTTACGGTTTGTCGTTTCACGCATTTTCGACAAAGTGTCAGGCTTACTAGACAGGCGGTCCGACCGGTCCTTACATCGGATCGTCCGACCGGTCCCAAATCGGTCGGACCGGCCATGTGGGGCGGTCGGACCGGCAATGACCTAAAAGTTCTCAGAATGGGCTGGGCCAAAAATAGGTGTTGTAGGCAAGTGAGGGGATCCCAATGCACTTGGTCTCATAATTTTTGGAGTCTCCAGTAAGAAGTTCTATTGGTTTAAAGTTTCCAGAAGGTTTCGGAATTTGGGAGTATGAATTTCGGCTAAGTCCGAAGGGGCGGTCCGACCGGCTCACAGGGAGCGGTCTGACCGGCCAAGGGGCGGTCAGACCGGCTCACCTGGAGCGGTCAGACCGGTTTCTACTTGAACGTCGGCCAACTTCGTGGTGATGTTGATTTGTTAGGTCAAAGTCATTGGTATCGTGGCATATGATTTGCATGATGCATGTTTTGACTAACATGGGTCAAGTTGTGAAGAACTTGTTCCCGAATTCGTGTTTGCTTGTCTGTGGTTGTGCAGGTTGCTTGGTGGTCAACGACGGTCAACGATGAGGAGGATCGGGACTAGACTCGGAGAGTTGAGGTCCAGAACGATTGACGATGCTGGGTGAGGTCAACGACTCAAGTGTGACACAAGATGGACAATGGTGACCTATTGGCAAATCCATGACGCATGGTGGAGCGTTTTAGGTCAAAAGTTAAAGACGGCGCTTCGCGAAGCGTGCGTGTGTGACCCGTTTGTTAGTGGGCCTTAACGGGAGCCCAAGAGAGTCAAACCCTAAGAGTTTTAGGCCTCCACTATAAATAGGAGGAGATGGTGGCTGCACCTCTCTGAACTTTGGCGATGGATAGATTCTCTACAAAACCGCATATGTTCAATGGACAAGACTATGCATATTGGAAGAATCGTATGCGAGTATTCCTTGAGAGCGAGGACAAGCTATATGGGACGTTGTTCGATCCCGCTCATTATTCCCGAGGTTGAAACTCCCGCTTCGTGGTTCTTTTGGCTAACAACAACAAGGCCAAGAATCTTTTATATGGTGCGCTTGGTAGACAAGAATATGATAGGATTTGCAATTTATGATCACAAGCACGAGATTTGGAACACCCTCGAAACCTATCATGAGGGTTCGTCCCAAATTAAGAAAGTCGCCAAACAATCTATAAGCGTGATTATAACAAATTTGAGATGCGTCTGGAGAGAGCATCGATGACATTTTCGTCGCTTTAATAAAGTGATTAATCAAATGAAAGTCGTTGATATTGAATATTCTCAATCAAAATGCCACCCACCTCTTGGTCGCAATCAACTCCAAGGAGTGGGAGATGAAGGCTCTTGCTATAGAAGAGAATGTTGATCTTTCGAGTCTTACTTTAGAATTGCTTTATAGTAAACTCAAGACTCATGAAATTAAAAGAGTTGATCATCCCAAGAAAGACAATTTAGCTTTGATAGCGATCCTCTCAAAAGGTTTCTAATGATTCTTTTGAATCTTCTTCGGATTTTCATTTGCTTGCTTATCTGCGATTTACGAGGAGGAGCTTGAAAATATTCCCGAGACAGAGTTAGCTCTTTTAGCTAAAAAATTCACACGGGCTTACAACAATGTGAGAAATAAAAGAGAGGTGGTCCTGTTACTTGCTATGAGTGTGGAGAGCTTTACCACATCCGCCAATTGCCCCAAGCTAAAAGGTAAGGGTAAGCACAGGAGGAGAAGACACTTGGAAGAGCCTCATGAGAACAACTCGAGTATGATGTCATCAAGCTCATAAAGGCCGCTCACCGGTCCTTGCCGCTTTTGGAGAGCAATCCATTAGTGATGTGGACTCGGGAGCGAAGAGGAAAAGAAAGGAAGGCCAAAGACTTTCTCGGCATGTGCTTCATGGTGACAAGCGACATTAATAATGATGAGGTATATTTTTCTTATGATGAGCTTTCTGCTAAATATAATTCTATAGTTGAGCAAGTGCTTAGTCAAGATGAAGCGTTAGAATTTGTCATGACTAAAAATAAGAAACTAGAGTCAAAAATTGGTAAACTAAAACTAGAACTTGCAAATGTTAAGACTCTTGAACCTGATGAATGTTTATCGTGTCATGATATGCACTCAGAATTGGCTAAACTGCAATCTGCTCACAATATTGCTTTACAACAACTTGAAAATGCTAGAACCGAGCTAATTGAAATTAAATCTGCTCCTTGTGAAAAATGCTTAGAGTCTAGCAAGTTGATTGCTTCTGATGTGATTGATTCTAGCCCTTGCACTTCATGCTTAGAAAAAGAACGTGAAATCAAAGATATCTTAGAAGCTGCTAGAGTCAAATATGCTAAGCTTAAGAACAATATTGAAAATACTACTTGTGCTTCTTGTTCCACTCTTAAGCTTGAAATTGCTTTACATAAGGAGAAATCTATGGATAAAACTTGTGATGCTTGTGTTAATTTGAGAAAAGAAAATGCTTACCTTCATGATACATTAGAGAAATTTTCTAAAGGTAAGAAACAATTAAACATGATTCTTGACAAGTCTAAAACTCCTTATAAGAAGCAAGGTTTAGGATTCAATTCTTTTCAAGACAATTCAAACCCAAAAGTCATTCAAGTCTTGGAAAAAGGTTTAATTGAATTCAAAACCCAACCTGCAAAAACATCTTTTAAATCTGCAGGTTTTGCCCAACCTTGTATTAATTCAAATGGTGCTTCTTCTAGTGGTACCAAGTACCATTGCACTTATTGCAAGAAAGGTGGGCATTTGATTGAATTCTGTTGGCGAAGGTTGAAAAATGATAGGAAAAATCTTGATAGAATTTCATTCATGCAACATAGAGCTTTTGTGAGACATGGTAACACTGAAAGAAATAAACCTGGATTAGGATTTTTCTCACATGCTAATCATTATGTTTCTACATATCCTAATTCTCATGTTCTTGAGTCACGGCCCGATCACGGTGGTCACCGGTCTGACCGATTTGGTCACCGGTCCGATCACAAAGACAACGCCGGCCGACCGCCGACAGCTTTAATTCCATGTTAACTTAAACATTGCTCATAATGAATTTTAGATGAAATCAAGGATAACACTACGCTTTGCATACTACTGCAGACGTGTGTCTCAAGATCGGGTTCCCAAGTCTTGTTTAACTAACCCCAGATGTCGAGACACATCGTTCTTCTGTGCCTTGATTTTTCAGGATTGCCGCGGAAAGAGGAAGGGCACGTGCTTTGTCGACTCCGACTGTTCACATCATATTGCCAGAGACTCAAGATGGTTCACCTCCTTCACGCGGTCAACGGGTTTCAAGAATCTCCGAGAACTTCCCATCGCCAGGCCGTTAAGCTCTTATTCAGGTACTTACACTCTACTCTCTTTGTATGGCATTTGATATTCCTGTTCTTTATACTTGTCCATTCGGGGGTTTTTCTTATCCTGATTGTGCGGACTGTCGGCTAGATAGGAAGAGTACCTCAGGCGCTTGTCACCCACTAGGCACTTCTTTTGTCTTTTGTTTTTATCCTCATCAAATCTTTAGACCCAACTAGGTTTGCCACCTTGAAAAGTGAGTTAAGGGTAATCTATCCCTATGGGTTGGTTTGAGGGGGAGTTTGATCTTTTCTGATCTTTCCTTGTTCTTTTGATCTTTTATTGTTCTTTTTCTGAACTTAGTGATCTTTTCGAACTTTTTAGGTTTTTAGGCTTTTTAATTGCATCTCATTGTGTCATATTGCATTCATATGAAAACTCCAACAAGTGGTTACAACAAATGGTATGAAAAATCCAAAAAGATGCATTGTAATATAAGATTTTCTGCTTATTTTTAAAAATTGATGAAGCTTTGCCTATTACCCTTTGGAGCTTTTGTATTTCAATTCTTGCTCAATGTCATGTCTAGTTCTTTGACTTGCTAGAATTATCATGCTTTTACATGTGTAGCTAAGTCTTTGCTATATGAGCTAGAACCTTTAAAACAACTCGAACTAAGAAATTGCAATTTGTGGATGTTTTAGCGAGTTGCGCAATTAGTGCTCCTCTTGTGACATTGGCCCTGTCAGAATTGCTTTGTTAGCTCTTTGATCTAAAATTGACCATTACTTGAGCTTTTGTGTTCTTGAGATTCTAAATCTGCTCATGTAAAAAATGAAAATCAAGATTGTCTTATGCTTAATTTGTGCCAAACTATTCTTACGAGACTGCTTGTCAAATGACATGAACTTGGAGATAGTTTGATGAACCAGACGATCTCATGGGGACTGCTTGTCAGAAATGACATGAACCTTAAGATTTGTCGCCCCGGTAGAAGCTTAGAAAGAGTTTGTGGATGGCTCCTAGTCCGGATCTTCTTTACTAAGATATACCTTTAATCAACTTTTGGTCAAGCTTAGGATGAGTTTGTGGATGGCTCCTAGTCCAGATCTTGTCACTAAGTTAGATCATTAGTCAACTTCAATATTCAATGCAAATGAGAAAAATGTTGACAAATGGGCGTTTACAAAATATTGAGCAAAATGATTCAATACGGGACTTGATTGACTCTTAATGTGGTTTTTGTTAGATTTTGATCTCACTTTGACATTTTGACATGGCCAATTTCACTTTAGGATCCTGTTGATGAACTTGTTTGAATTTGAAGCGTTGCTTAAATTGATCAAATCTCATCGCTTTACTTTTGAGCCTTTGTGCTTAGCTTTGATATATATGTCTTACCATGATCTTGCTAGCTACAGCTTGATATGTTGTTTGTGCAATATTAGAGATACTAGCTTGTTCTTTTGGGTAATCTCCAAAGCTTCTTGTAATCAAAAATTAAAAAATACAAAAATTGAAGCCACTCCATTTCACTTCATGCATATTCCTCTTTATGCTTCTCTTGTTTCTGCTTCTTCCTTTATTTTCTATTTGTTATCTCTGGATGAGAGGAAGGCGTGATTCCTTGATGAATTCATTGTCAAAGGGGGAGAAGATGTGTTAAATGAGAAGAGAAGATGTGTTAATGAGAATATATTTCTTTGTTGGGGAGAAGTTTGTACAAAGGGAGAAACGAAAATTTGAAAATTGAGGATCATAGTGAGGGGGAGTTCTTGAGTTGCATTCTTATTGTCTTATTGTATATTATGAACTTGAATTGCATTCTTTTATCCTCACAATGATCATAGGTCAATTGAACAATTGTTCTTTCATATGGACCTTATGTGAGAATTTTGACCCTTTTAAAATCAAAGTTTTTATGCTTTCTTTTGCCTTGTCTCACATGCCTATACTATTCTGATGCCAGCTTGGTCATGTTCATTGCTTTTTCTTGCTTATGGACCAAGTTGTGCCTTTGTGCGAAAACTGCGAGTAAACTCGTTTTCAAACCTCTTACTTACATTTTCTGGATAATTGCCAATGTGTTCATCAAGGGGGAGATTGTGGATTTCATGGGGATATGCTCCGGATCTTAGGATGATGTGACAATTGGCAATGGCGTTTACGGTTTGTCGTTTCACGCGTTTCGACAAAGTGTCGACTTACTAGGCAGTGGCGGTCCGACCGGTCCTTACGGCGGTCCGACCGGTCCCAATCGGTCGGACCGGCCATGTGGGGATCGGACCGACAATGACCTAAAAGTTCTCGAATGGGTGGGCCAAAAATAGGTGTTGTAGGCAAGTGAGGGATCCCAATGCACTTGGTCTCATAATTTTGGAGTCTCGATGAAGTTCTATTGGTTTAAAGTTTCGAAGGTTTGAATTTGGGAGTATGAATTTCGGCTAAGTCCAGAAGCGGTCCGACCGCTCACGAGGAGCGGTCCGACCGCCAAAGGATCGACCGCTCACTGGAGCGGTCGGACCGGTTTCTACTTGAACGTCGGCCAACCGTGGCGATGTTGATTTGTTAGGTCAAAGTCATTGGTATCGTGGCATATGATTTGCATGATGCATGTTTTGACTAACATGGGTCAAGTTGTGAAGAACTTGTTCCCGAATTCGTGTTTGCTTGTCCGTGGTTGTGCAGTTGCTTGGTGGTCAACGACGGTCAGCGGCGAGGAGGATCGGGACTAGACTCGGAGAGTTGAGGTCGAGCGATTTACGATGCGGGTGAGGTCAACGACTCAAGTGTGACACAAGATGGACAATGGTGACCTATTGGCAAATCCATGACGCATGGTGAAGCGGTTTAGGTCAAAAGTTAAAGACGGCGCTTGCGAAGCGCGTGTGTGACCCGTTTGTTAGTGGGCCTTAACGGAGCCCAAGAGAGTCAAACCCTAAGAGTTTTAGGCCTCCACTATAAATAGGAGGAGATGGTGGTGCACCTCTCTCCTCTCGCCTTTTTATGTTTCAAAACCCTAATTGTCTTTAGGGAGTCGAGGTGGAGGCAAGGGCTCTTGATGGTTTGTGGTGAATTTCGTGATCTTTGATTGTCCATCGATCCATGATGGTGTGGATGTAATCCAAAGAACAATCACGAAATCAATCTATGCAAGGTTTGCTTGAGATAAGTCTCTTTTCGTTCTTGCTTTCAATTTCGTGTTTTTTTAGGGCTTTCTTTGATCCACGAGTTTGTGATTGATTCTTTCACGTGAATTAGCTTGCTGTGATATGTGTGAATCTATCTAGCATCATCTTGATCATCAATCCCTCACGAACAAGCTTTAGGATCAAGTTTTCGCTCTTGCCTGTTTTAGACCTTCGTTAATCAATTGGCAATTGCTCAAGATCGTTCCAAGAATTATCATAATATTCGATTGGAATAGGTCCTCAATAGCATATAGAAGGTGTGTGCAAAGTTTCATAAAGATTAGAGTTGAGAATCAAAAGTTTCACCTAATTGCAACTTCGTCATCGGTGATTTTCTCATGCTTGCGGATCGGTTCGAGTCGGCGGTCGACCGCCGTCATCACCGGTCGACCGATTTTGAGCGGTCCGACCGCCAAGACTGCGCCGGTCGGACCGCCCGACAATCGGTCCGACCGATTGGGTCCAGCGATCGACCGCCTGCGTCTTGTGAGTCTTTGCAATCTTAGTTGATTTTGTAGCATTGCTTAGGGGTTTAATTGGATTCAATACTAGTCTTCCGCTGTACTGGTATATTGATCTTCATAGCTTTCTAATAGCTACTGGAGTGAAATTGTATTGAGTTCATAATTTGTGAAAAAGTGAGCGTGCTCCTATTCACCCCCCTCTAGTCGCCTTTACGGTCCAACATTAAATAAATAACACCACAAATGCTAAATTGTGTCAATGTTTAACCCAGTTATGTTATGACCGAATAGTATACTATTGGAATTTGAAAGCATGCCAGGCTACTCCCAATCTTTGATTCTTAACCTACCTTTACCCTTTACCACTCTAGCCCTATCAAAAGGAGAAAAAATATTTCCACTTTTACTACGCAATCTCTTTTTATTACATGTACCATAAATAGTTAACATCCAGAAATTTATCAGTTTACATAAAAGATCTTTGATGATAATTTTGCTCAAATCTATGCAAGTATCACTTTACGAAATCAAAGACTAATACCACAGTGATACAAGCTATTTCTTTGATAAAATGCAGTACTAGATTTCATTGATAGAAAAGGGAATTCACAAGGTTTCAACCGTCTACAATTGAACAGAGCAAAAATTGATGAAATTGTCTATCCCAAAGGATGAGGAATTGATTCAAAATCAACACCGTTTATTATACCTTGTTAGCACTTGCATTCATTGAGCCCCAGCATTTCTATGCATACTACCCCCACATCAATTTCAACTACAGTGACACAACCCATGTATATACACCATTACAGAAATGAAAGGGTCATTTTCCACAGTTAGAACCTAACTAATGAAGTTGCAGATGCATCGGTCGAGGCGAGAATATGAGACAAAAGATGGTCGCACCTTCGGAACTCTTGAAACCACTGCTTCTTCAATCTAAATATGAAGTCCAGATCGAGGTCTTTCAGGGTAGTATACTGATCAATCTTAGTGTATGTCTTGTTAGTTGTACGGCCAAGAGATGAGCCTTTTAGATCAAAACGTCTATGGATAGAATAATCAGAGCAGAATAAATTTCCCATTATGACAAAACGAACCTGAGTAGTAATACAGTAGTAAACAGTCAGGGTACACATTTTGAACATTAGCAAAAATGTATATAACAAAGGTAGTGCTAAGGATGGAGAAGAAATATACAGTCACATTCATCTCTAACCTTCTTCTGATTTGCCCCAGCTAACTTGACACAATGTAGACCAAAAAAATTGGTAATTAGAGTATTCTCAAATGCGCGGACATTATTGTAGTAAGCTGGAAGCATCTTCAGAAGCATCTGTAATGTAAACATGTTTCTTGCATTCAGAATAAAACTTCTGACCTTATTTATGAAGCTTGGAAAGTCTAGAGACAGGAGGAACCACAAAGGAAAACATTTACTTCTGATTTCTTCATTGTCTTTATCAAGTACCGATCATCATTTGTTAGGTAAAATAAGCTTCCACTCTTACTAGGAGATGAGAACTCCCGGAGAGCCTCACTTCCGCAAAGAGTTAACATATAGTCAGCAGCATCCACCTTGAACAGCTTGCGCAGTGTCCTGCGATTCAGTTAAGAACAAATGATACGTCGATCAACATGATGACATCAGAGCAAGGGTACAACATATATCTTCATTATGGAAGTGGTGACCAACCGGAGCACCTGTGGGTAGTAATCCTTCCATCTGAAGTCACAAGAATTGCGAGAAGTATATTTTGAGCCTTTTGGAGGAAACTTTGTCTATACCTTTTCATTTGGGTTGAAAGCCGACGATTTTAGATCAAGCGTAATTGGACCTTACTTGCCGATTGGACCTTGCTTGCCAACTGCATGCCTGTGTCAACACATCATTGGTAAGGTAGAGATGAATTTAACCGTGGAGAAAAAAATAAAAGAAAAATGGCTAATATGCTTGCAAGGAGTTCAGTAACAATTTAGGCCATCAATGAAATGCTGTGAGTTGGTGAAAAATTCACACAGAAGGGTGAAGCATCCACCTTATAATCAAAATCAGATTGGCCAACCCACAAAAAAACGCTTTTTAACCATTACTTACATTACCCAAAGCAAACTCTTTGATGATTCATATGTCAATATTTCCTAATTCAAACTTGTAAATCGGCAACGGTACCAAAGCCAATGCGAATTTCTCCAGCGTTACGCGTTACGTGGTGCCAAAGTTAAAAAGTTAATGTGAATCAATCAAACAAAAGGGCCCCTCACACATACTTTAAAAGTTCCTTCGAGAAACAGAGCAGGAGCTCTCCTATTCCCTTTCTGCGAGAAGCAATACATTTCAGCAACAAAGTGAATTGTCAGGGAGTTGTTTCACAAATATTACAACTTCACAAATCATAATATCATGAAAGAATATTGATAGCATGAAACTTAAACTCCAAATAGATACTCATCCTTTTCACCCCAGTAATACTCTAGAACACCAACCACTTCCCAGTACATAGTTTTTCTCTTGTCATTCCTTACTGCAGAAGGAGCTATCTTGCACCATCAGGGAATTGAACAACATACAAAAAAATCTTTAAGGCAAGGATAAAATGCTATATCTTGGCACGATAGTACAATAGTTTTATGTCGGACCCGAGATTAACACCCCAGAATCCTCTGTGTCTTTCTGAACTAGTCCCATGATCAGTAGCTAGTTCACACAATAAACAAATATGGTAGCAACCATGATTCGCATAACTTTATTAATAATCAACAGAGTTTATTACAAAAGAGGCTTACAAGCCAACAATAAACAAACACAGCGGAAGACGAGGAAGTAGTGGAGTCCAGCTGATCTGCCACAGGCAATCGACTGGGGTAGCGGCCTAGTCGTCGAGATCCAAAGTCCTTCTCTTAAATTTATTTGCATGAAGCAAGGGTGAGCACAACTACAGTGCTCGCAAGTTACACCCAGTAACAGAGTTAATGCATGCATGGATATATCAAATTAAGGTTTATTGGTTGATTTTGCATAAAGCAATATTTTCTTTGAATATTTGTACTAAGTTCCAAAGCAGTTATTCTATAACTAAAATTCTTTTTATAAATTCTCAAGTTTTATAGTAGGATAACCTCCATATGAAATATGGTGATGGATACCTAACTATCACATGACTAACCGCCCAATTTTACCACAAGGATTAACCATCCTCAAATCATTTACAAAAATCATTTTTAAATCAAAATCAAAGTCTAACTTTAAGTGGCTTTGCTCAGCATGTCCATGACCGTGGACACGGCTATTCGAATAGTTTTACACTCTGCAGAGGTTGTACAGCTTTACCCACAAGAGATAATCAACTTTTAATGTCCGTCTGACACACTTTCGTAGGTGTGCGACTAAGTGATTATCACGAGACCTTTACAATGCGTCATTCCAAAGTAGTCATACCCACTAAGGTTTCACTTTCTTTGGATTAACTATCCGCTAGAAGCCCCCTCTTGCGCTGCTAAGGTTTCACTTCCATTGGGTTAACCACCCGCCGGAAACCCCCTCTTGCGCCAAGTGGGAATACTGTCTAACCGACACCCACACACCAAAATGGCACAACTAACAATGGAATGTTGCAAATTATTCAGTCTAGCCGGTCCCATTCCAGACTTGTGGTAGTACGGTGGAGCTTTGCAAGATGCGGCTCGAAGACCGGTTCTTAACTGACTTGGGCGACTTTCAAAATAACCCCTGGGCCTCAACCCTACCCGAGTTGAGCCCGTGCATAAACCTGCACCCACCAAACATCCATTTCGCCCAAGTACAAACCAACTTTTTATTTTTGCTTTTCAAAGACATTTGCAAATTCTTCCATGACAAACCAATGCCATAGAGTTTTAAACAATAGTTGATTAATTGGCCAAATTCCCGAAACTAAACATTTTTTTGGTCCAAACAAGTCTTTGCATAATATTTTCAAATGATCCCAGTTCATATTATCGTATCAACTAGGTTTTTATCTAGGGTGACAATATATTTGATTCAAATATCAACATTGGCCATACAAAGGATTTAGGCGTAACTATAAATTTAACACACGTATTTAAATTACATTGAATAAAAATAAGCATGCAATAATAATTTAAAATAGAATTTAAATAATTTGAAATAATGGAATCAAATATGATCAAAGGTATAACTTGCCTTGCTTGGTTAAATGATGTTCTCAAACGGCGTCGAAATCCGGTTGTCCGAAGTCGTCGAAATCTATACGAGTAAACGATCCAAATTCAAATAACATTCAAATAAAATCCAAATAAAATTCAAAAATTATAAGATAAATACTGGAAGTAAGATATCAACTTTATATGAATATAGGAATTTGAATCGATGGAATCGGAGTTCGTATGAGGGAGAACGAAATTCTGGAAGAGAGAGTGAATAGTAGTTTGCATGGCACTATTCACTTTCATGTATACGTGAATAGTAAATGTAATGGAACAAATGGTCGTTCCGATGAAAGGAAGGGAGAGATGACCAGCGAACAACGAAAATGGACCCCGGCGAGGTACTCTACCCGATGGTAGTGGCGGTTCGGTCGACCACGACTGGTGGCGACGGCGACACGCAAATGGAATAAATAGCAGAAATAAAATAAATACTAAAAATCAAAAAATAAATACTAAAAAATAAAGGGTGATTTTACGAGAAAGAATTATCGGATTCGGAGTTTGCAATAGAGATGAATGGTTTTTGGAAGGGATTTAAGGGGTATGTACAAAATGAACTTGCATTATTAGCTGTACTGTCCATCTTCCTCGTGTGAACCGAACAGGAAGTAATACAAAAATGACATGGCGCCGGTGAAGGACAAGGGAAGGCGGCCGGCAAACTACCAAAATGGAAGCCCGGCGAGGTACTCTACCTCATGGTGGCGACGGTTCGGCCGGTGGTGACGCGACACCGCGGCGAGCAGTGCACGGTGGTGGCGGCCGAGGCGCGGCGCTCCGTCGAGGTTTTGGCGATGCGAAGGCATGTACGCGTAGAGCACCACGTCGCGGTGCCGGCGGTGGTGACGACAGTGGTGAAGCTCCACCGGAGGCGACCCAAGAGACGAAAGACGACGAACGACCGACGAACTTCAAATCGCAAGTGTGGCCAAACCATGGGGAGAGGGGAGGAGAGGTTTTGGGGGTGGGTTGAGGGTGGAGAGGAGCTCCTGGTGGTTGCTTTATATAGGGGAGGAGGTGCTTGAATTAACATGAAATCGTCAGAGCAAACGCTTTAGTTTCGGGTGCAAAATAAAGAACGGAGAAACTAAAAAATTGCGTTCAATTCAAAGTAAGAAACGGCCAATTGATAGTGTAGAAACGTAGATGAGGTTAGTGCGGACGTTTTGGTTCAGACGGAATTGAATTTGATGCTTCGAGTGCAAAGAAATGAATAGAGAGGTGAAACCACCATTAATGGCAGTGGAGCTCGAGCTCTCGGTGGTGCGGCCGGTAGGGGCTTGGTCGGCGGTGGCCGGAGCTAGGGAAGGGGGCGGCGGGGTGAGGGGTGGCCGGCGGGGTGGTCGGTGGTGGCCGGTTTAAGCCGTAGTGTGCTGCCATTAAAGCATGGGAAGGAGACAGAGAGAAGAAGTTGGTTCGGCTGCTGGAGGTAGAAGAAAGGATGAAAGAGGCAATAAAAGAAAGGAAGGGAGGGTTCTAATCAATAGAAAGGAAGTGGCCGGTTGGCAGGGCATGTGAGTTAAGGAGCACATGGCTGCAGAAGGGGGAGGATGGTTGACCGGCTGGAACCCATTTTCTAATATATATTTTTTTCGAAATACATTTAAACCACAAATTTGAACACATTTTAGAATATAGTAAATAGAGTCCTAAAATTCTTTGAACTATTGTGAACTTAATAAAAATAATTCCAACTTAAAGTTGGCTTTTATTTTTGATTTCATTTTCTAGAAAATAGGAAAAACCTTTTTAAATACCAGAAAATTCCAGAAATTAATTAAAATTTCATTTTTCACTTTAAATCCAATAAAACAACATAAAATCCAATAAAACTCAATAAACTTTTTTTTGACTTTAAAACCAAGAAATTAAATAAATAATTTTTTTTCTTTCAACAGCGAAAACTCTTTTTAGGTCACAGAAAATCGAGAAAATTCTTCGACAGTTAGAAAATCAGTAAAATAATAACTTTATTTATTTTTATTTTGGTAACAGAACTTTGAGATGTTACATTTTACTACTACCATAAAAGAGAAATTATAGTACAATGTAGGTGTTTATAATACTAAGAAATCCTTCCTTAATAAGAGCAAAAATGCTGATGAAAAGTAGCACAATTATACCTAGTCCGAAAAAACAAAGTAAATGTTCTTTGTAGAGAAAATGTTAATACGATTCCAACAATACTATATGTTGCGGTGTGCATAAAAATACAACTTGCAAATGATGATGCAATGATTGGTTATAACGAACAATTTACATTAACAAACAATCTAGTGCATTTGCATTTGTGTAACTACCAAGAAGCCAAGCGGTATTCATAAGAAGGAATATCACTAACAAGGTGTGACCATTTACCTTTTTATTGCAAAGGAGAAACAACCAACTCTCAGAGACAAGGTAAGCATCCACATTATGTTATCTTGAACATTAATCCTATTTTATCAAAACATGAGAACTTTGGATGCCACCATGGGCCTTAGGGTTAGGAAGACAAAGGCTGCAATTTATTAGCCTAATAACCAAATTGCAAAAAAGGTTTCTTCAGATTTTTTTTACTGAACAGTATCAAAGAGTATTGATAAAGGATACTCTTGCATAAATGACATCACAAATGTTTCTTGAACCTTGGTGCAAGCGCTCATGAGACGGGAACATGGTCAATGACAGATTGGGCCTACCTGTCGGTACTCCTAGAATTGAGATTGGGCGGGAGGATCATGGTAAACTCATCACGGTAGAATACATTCTTAAATGGACTCAAAACCTATTCCAAACAGAAGGTTTTCCTACTTCCCACCAACAGCATCATCAAATAGCCTCATGCCACTTTTGTTGATCCTCTCACTGTAAAGCATAGAAAAATGCAAAATAAAATCATTAAAAAATGGAAAACACATATCCTTGGACAGCTTTGATTTAACAACTCTCTTTTTATATGTGGGCTCATACACACATAAAACTGATGTAAAAACAAAACAATAGCAACACCTATATGCAAAAGATTTAGAATTCTTAAATGATTAGATAGTTACTAAGTGCATTGAAATTTGCCACCAAAGTTATGAGCATTACCATTTTCGGTTGTGACAGATCCATGGTCTCTACCATCAATGAGCTCCCCACAGTCCACTATTCTTACTAGAACGATAAGCATAGAACCAGAACCATGCACATCAACATACTAAATCCTCTTCAACAGATTATTTCCAAGAATAAGCTTTGCCAAAAGCAGTGCTCTTCCTGCAACATAGTAAGATATTACCAAAACTCTCAGTACCAAGTTAGGTAACCATACGCATCCTTTCATATTTTACTTGCTATGTTGTAACCCTACCATATTTGAAGAATAAAATCATCATACCTCACATTAAACTTCAATCTTAGACCATGAACATATCAGTCGAACAAGTACACATCTAGTCCAAACACTAAAAACTAAAGAGAGCATAAAAAATTCACATTACATAGTGGCAAGTGCCTACATTCATTCCAGTCACACATAATGGATTTGCATAGTGTGAAAATGTGCATGCTGTCTCAACCTATTAAATATTCAGTTTTTGGATAAAGGGGAATAAAGGGAAAGTGCTTATATCTAGTAAGCGATAATGCTTATCTCTAACAGAATGCAAAATCAATTTGGGCCAGCAGGATAACTAATGACTGAATCCAATAATTTAGTTTAGAAGACTGAGAAAAATCAGAGAACTATGCCATATCAAATATCTCAGGCAATCGGGGGATGGATCGGGAAGGTTGGTGATGAGATGGGATGGGGAGGGGATCGAGGAGGGGGAAGGAAAGGGGGCGGTGGTGCTTGCGTCCCCTCCCCACAGACGCTAGCTCGGCCGCAGCCGTGGACGTCGTGGAATCGGCGGGCGACATGCAAGAACGGGACGCTGGTGACGCCTGCGACCCGGACTGAGCATCCTCGTCCTCTTCCACTGTGAGACCCCGAAGTATTTAGCTCGTAATGCTTACCCATCCACTTGACTCTAACATCACAAACCAAATATTCCGCGCCTCGATGCATTATGTACCTCCCAGGAGCGGTACACATACACCCTGACAAACATCGATATCAATCCATACACAAGTTATTACAACACCAAAACATCATAGTTTACAACATATGAACATACGACGTTCAGTTTTGTACAAAAGGGCCGACCGGACAAATGACAAGATAAATATCAAGTACGCAGCGGAAAACAGTAAATAATCTAAAATAAAATCATAAATTAACCATTAATAAAGTTCCAATGGCTTGCCATAACCCGCAGGGCAACCGACTGGGTTGAAACCATAGCAAAACGACGTTCCTACGCATATTTCCTTAAATGATTTGGTCTCAAAACCTGCTATCCAGATTAGTAAATAAAAGCAAACAGTGAGTACACGAATGTACTCCACAAGACTTACGAATAACAAACCTATACATAGCTACATGCAAGCTGAATCAAAGGAGAAGGTTATAGGGTTCATTTGACGCATAAAACAATATTTCATTTGCAATATTGTAATAGATTGAAAGCAATTTAACAAATCTATTTTTATTTGTTTAAATAACAGTAAATAACAACATAATAACAATAAATAGATGACAACAACATCCTGGAAGTGACTAACCCAATAGTCACCACAACAATAACATGAATTACCCATTCATACCACCCACATCAAGTTTTAATTAAAAGGTTATAGTCTAATTCTTGCGAGAAATAACTAAGCTTGTCCATAATCTAGGACGAGGCTATTCGAATAGATTTAACCCTACAAGGGTGTACCAATGTATCCACACGCTGGACCGTCTTTTTGCCACATGATTTAGCACACTACCTTTGGTATGCCGGCACAGCTAAGTCCTACGATACATTTCTAATATTATGTATTAACTACGAGTCGCCCGTATGGATAGAAACACATACGTTGTGTCAGAGTCATCGTAAAGCCTTGGTGTAATACCCTGGCCTGCTCGTAGTGTGGCCCATGTGGCCCGTGAGGAGTTGTGTGGTGGGATTAGTCCCACATTGCTTGTCTCAAGTGAGTTGTAGTAGTATATAATGCCTGTTGGATCCAAACGTAGCACCTCCGGGTTAACCCTTTTACATGAAGCGAGGACGAAAAGTGTAAGTGAAGTGCTATGTGTGGGCGGGTCCGCCCCACGGTGGGCTGGGCATTAAGCCGATTTTGGGTCAGGGTGTTACAGTTGGTATCAGAGCGGGGTTTAGGTCCGTGGTTCATTCAAACATATTAAATTGACACACTGTGCACACTAGAAAAGGGTTGGGTAAACTGTTGCTTCCGCATTTCAATTGTTGTGACTCGATTAATGAGTCGTTGTTGCATTATTTTGTGCGATGATGTGTTAATCTATGATATGATGTGATATCCTATATCTATGAATTTATTCTATGATTGTCATGAGATGATCCTATATATATTCATAATTGAATACATTGGTTATGCGTATTGGTAGCGGATGTTGAGCAGTTGAGTTCGTGGTTGTTGTCCTGGGTTTTGCCAGGCTACATCACTGTTTGTGATATGTAAGTAGAGAAGTTCTTACCCATATTCCATAAGTTCTGTGTTGAGCATGAGCTCGTTGATGAATTTGTTGTCTTTCTCGAGCTTGTATCTGGTTTCCTGTCTGTAGTTTATTGCAGTTCATGAATTCTTTTAATGTAATACCTCGACCTGCTCGTAGTGTGGCCCATGAGGAGTTGTGTGGTGGGATTAGTCCCACATTGCTTATCTCAAGTGAGTTGTAGTAGTATATAATTGCTGTTGGATCCAAACGTAGCACCTCCGGGTTAACCCTTTTACATGAAGCGAGGACGAAAAGTGTAAGTCAAAGCTATGTGTGGCGGTCCGCCCACGGTGGGCTGGGCATTGAGCCGATTTTGGGTCAGGGTGTTACAGATGGTATCAAAGCATCAACCTTCGCTGCACGGGCGCGTGCGGGGCAGGGACGCGGGCATATGGCGCATGGCACATGTGGACCCGGAGTGGATATATGGCATGACAACAACATCCTAGAAGTGACTAACCCAATAGTCACCACAACAATAGCATGAATTACCCATTCATACCACCCACATCAAGTTTTAATTAAAAGGTTATAGTCTAATTCTTGCGAGAAATAACTAAGCTTGTCCATAACCTAGGACGAGGCTATTCGAATAGATTTAACCCTGCAGGGGTGTACCAATATACCCACACGTCGGACCATCTTTTTGCCACATGATTTAGCACACTATCTTTGGTATGCCGGCACAGCTAAGTCCTACGATACATTTCTAATATTATGTATTAACTACGAGTCGCCCGTATGGATAGAAACCCATACATTGTGTCGGAGTCATCGTAAAGCCTTGGTCAACTACCCCTCACGGGTAAAGCATTGGACAACTACGATGCCCCTCGAGGTGGAGAACTTACCCGGAACTCCACCACCGCACACCCAACAACAACAACACAATTCCTTTTTCACACAACACATAACCCACCTCCTGCGACTCGGAGCTAACACACGCCAAAGTACTAAGTCAAGAGGGGTTCCCAATACCCTCGTGTGTTTAGCACACAAAAGTACTTGGATCAATGGCGCAAGTAATTCGGTCCTTGATTGACTTGGGCACCATTCCATTCACACCCCACAATCACACCATATATACCAATGTGCTCAAGTCCAAATCTTTTTGTTTTCATTTTTAGTTTTCCAAATACAATAGCATAGGTTGCTGGATATAACATAATAAAAATGATTCATGTGATCAAGGTTATCGACAAAGTCGACAACCGCCCAATCTACCGGAAACTAAGCATTTCTAAGCATGACATCGAATGAGCATAAATAGACCATATAACATCCACCGAGCTCTAATTCACCAGCGAATTATTAACCTAGGCTAGTGGCAGGGGATGAACATTTATAGGGAATTCATGCAAAAGGATTAATTATTTCTAATCGTAAATATAATTTGACAAATAAAGCATGCATACATACAGCTGCAAACAAGATAATAGTTTTTTAATGTAATAGGATCAACATGCATCAAAGGAAGAACTGCTTGCCTTTATTTGCTGGAACTCTGTACATTCATACGAACTTCTCAATTGCACTCTGAATCGTCGTCGTCTAACGGTAAGAACTGACAAATCGAAAACACCGAATAAACAACAAGAAATCCAAGAGTCTCCAAAATAAAAATTAATACAGAAGATAAAAAAATGGTTTTCGATGTATTTAGGTGACAATTTTAGTCCAATAGAAGTTCCTTTCAATTAGTTAGGAATTTGCGAAATTTAATAACTCAACCGAACACCTAATACTCACAACCACTCTTTCCAGGCATTCTATGTATACACCCACGATGATCATACAGTCAAAACCAATCCTCTTATATTATGGCCCTTTTACACTCTCATGCTAATTACTTAATCACTAATTATCCTGATTAAAATGTACACATACTAATTTTACAGTATTGAATAGCTTACTACTCATGGTTGTTTACTTATCTTAATGAAGTTTACAATTCTGTTTTTATGTTCATTTAACTGATGAAAGCTACTGAATGTTGGTAAGCATTTTTAAATACTGGACTCAGCTAACAAGAGGTTGGAACTTTTGAAAGTTTCAAAAACTAGTAAGCTTACCGATGCTCTAAAATGTATATTCAATACCTTCTCTACTCAGAATGCCTAGATAGGATTTGGTTGTTACGAATAGCTAATGGACCAACTGACTACTTGCAAACAGAGAACTCTAACTACGGTACTCAACATGCCATAAGCCTAATGACAAACTGACTGTAGATTACTATGCATTTATTTACAACAGCAAGACTTTTTGCACTATTAAAGCTATTTACTAGCCTTCTTTGCTCAAAAACTTACAACAGACATCCACCTTAATCGAAAAGCTACCAACCGACTTTCTACAAATTTCACATTCAAAATTTGTTAAACCCATAGAGCGCCTAGTGACATTCATCAAATTTGGCGGCATTAACCGCTTGGTTTTACAAGAGGGCTCACCGATAATTCAGTTCTTTCACCCTAATCTTCCTTCCCATCTCGGCCATCAATTCACTCAAAAGACCTTTACAGAGTTGATAACTAACCTTTCCACTAAATCACCATTCACATTTGTTCTCGATTAGGTTACTACTGATACTTAAGTGTTCAATGGTTAATGTAATCCGCATTTCTAGCTACAACCTTGATCAAGTCATTAGTCCAAAGATGAATATGATCATCATCGTAACTATTTATTTACCTATAACGACCCATCTTTCCATCGAATGCAGAACGCAACTAGATATTCCCTCAATTAAACCTTCAATTTGCTAACTTATTGAATGTTTCAACATACATGCAAAATTTCTACAAGCAATAATCGGTGAGCTCACTTCTCGGTGATTCAGAGGACTCAAAGAAACACAGAGGTCGTGACAGAGGAGGAGCATCGGCAATTTGGGTCACGGCTCGTCGCCGAAGAAGGAGGCACCGGGCGCCCGGCCGAGCATGGGCAAAATGGAACCTTGGCGACATGGTGGTTCTAGTTGTGGTGGATGCACGGCTTAAGGAGGACGGTGGTGACCGGACGAGGTGAGCGCGCCGGACCGGAGGAGAAAAGAGGCGGCGGCCGGGTGAGGTTGGGGTCGAATAGGGAGCATGAGCATCGGTGGCGTGCACTGAGCTCACGTGAGAGGCGGCGAGGTGGAGAAGCTCCAAGGTGGGTCGGCGATGACAAGCCAATGGCGGTCTTTGAAATGTCACAGGCGGCGTCACGTGGAGCAAAAGAGCACAAGTGAATGTCCGGAAAGGGCGGGGAGAGTAGAGCGTGCTTGGGAAGGGAGAAATTGGAGAGGGGTTCACCGGAGAAGACATAGTGGTGAAAATGGCGGGGTGGCTGCCGTGCACAGGGAAGACCAACAGGCGACGACACTCGGGTGCGTTAGCTCGGCCGAGGAGTGGTCGGCCGTAGGCAACGACGCCGGGTGGCGGTTGAGGCGGATCTGGACGGCGGGAGGGTCGACTGAGCGCCAGAGACTTGGAGGCGCGGGCTTGGCGTCATGGGCCGGGAGCAAATGGGCCTGCACGGCCAACCCGCGGAGGAGCCACCGCGTGGGAGCACCAGGGGCGGCGCCAGGACGGGAGGCGAGCTCGGTAGCAGCGCTGGCTGGGGCCGAGGAAGACGAGGGTGATTGGGGGAGAAGAAGGGGGAAGGAGGGAATGTTTCGCTGGTTGCTGTGGGAGGAAATAGCTAGGCGGCAATAAATACAAAGAAGGCGATGCAAGTGAGACGATTTGGGGAGAAGAATGATGGGAAAGGAATGGTTGGAGGGAAGTAGGCAGGGGGACGGCGGTGGCGAGATGCACTGGAGGTGAGGGGAGAGAAGAAAGGGGGAAAAGGAGAGTGCTTCGATTGGCTGCGCTGTGGGGAGGAAGAAAAAGAAGGCGTGGCGAGCTAGGGTCGAGAAGAAACCGGGCGAAGCGTGGCGCTCATGCGCGATGGAGGGCCGGGAGACGCAGCTGCGTGGCCATGGAGCTAGCGACGTGGAACCTACTGCATGGTAAAGCTGGCGCTACTAAAGAGAGAAGTGGCCGCATGGAGGGAAAAGCCTGCCGGTGGGGCCGGGAGGTAAGAGAGAGGAGATTGAAAAAAGGGTCTTCCAGATTTTTGGTAATTATGCTGAAAGTCTTAGGAATTTTTACATATAGCTAAAGAGCTCTGAAAATTATAAAAATTTTAGGGAAAGTTTCTGACATAGATTATATTCTTGTGTAATTTTTGTAGGGTCTGTCATGTGATATATTTTTCTCTATAATTCTTTTAAGTTTCTGATGTGGTGTTTGACTTTTGATTTCCTTAGTTTGACTGGTTGTTTTAACCTAGCAAATAATTTCTAAAAATTATAGAATTTTTAGGGTGAGTCTATAATATGTTCCAGAACTTAGGAAAAATATTTCCAGGCAATGTTCACTTGACTTGTTTTTCTTTTTCTTTTAACTCAATTTGAATATGCAAATAAAATGAAAACCAATTAACCTCCAATAAATTCCAGAAAATCCAACCAAGTATATCAAAGAATATAGAATCCAATTGAAATATTCCCACACTTGAACTTATTTGCTGCAACAAAAAGTTTTAAAAAGTTCAAAATTTCATAAATATGCAGTAAATGCTTAACTAATCCGACTTAAAGTTTTTGGGCTGTTGCATCCACGTCCAGGCAGCGGCAAAGGTGCCTGGAGCCGACGAAGTTGGCGCTGGAACCGCAGGATCGCGAGGAAGAAGGGCAGGGTGAGGGAGGCGAGGGGCGAGCATAGAGGAGAGGGAGGCCCGACAGCCTGGGGGATAGGGGAGACAGGGATCTGGCCAGTGGTGAGAGGCCGGAGACTCGGCGAGGTGGAGAGCTAGAGTCGAGAGGGGGAAGGGGGGTGCTTCGCAACGCGACTTGGGGCAGTGTCTGGCGAAGACTTGGGCGCGGCAAGCGACCTAAGGCTAGGGGCGGCGAATGGCCGGACAACGGGACCAAGGAATGGGGTCATAGGGATGCAAGGGAGGTGAGGGAGGCGGTTTGGGGAGGCGTGGCTTGAGGGAGGTGAGGCGACGGGTTGGGGCGAGGGGCGAGGGCGGATGGCGGGGGCGAGGTTAGCTCGGCGGCGGGCGGGAGTGAGGGGTGGCTGGCGAGTGCGGGGGTGGGCGAGGGTAGATCCGGTGGGTGGGCAGAGGGAGAGGGAGGGGGGAGGAAGGAATGGAGCGACAGTTGCGGGGAGGGCTACTAGGGACTGGGAGAGGGAGGGGGGACGAAGGAAGGGAGCGGCAGTTGCGGGGTAGAAGGCGCAGGGGCCAAGAGAAAACGTAGGTGTTGCACTAAGGGGACGAGGGGTGGGGCGGGGTAAACTGAAAATTATATAGTAGTAAAGAAATTGAGATTCTAGAGTCGTATTATGATCGGTCTATTTGACACAAGCTAATATGAGAAGTTGCAATGAAGCTAACTTTTAACTAAATAAAATCTAAGGAAACTAGAGGGGTGCGGCCACCTTAAATAGGGGAGGGGGTCGCATATCGCTATGAGACGAGGGGGTGGTACTATTCACATGAACAGTATGGTCGTAAACAGTACAACCCAAGAGTGGGGGCAACTAGGGAGGTAGTCGGCCCAAATAACCTAAAGTGGTGGCTATCCTTTGGGATCAATGATTGATACAAGGCCCTTGGCACAAAGTGTAGTGGCGCAGCACCATATATAAGGGAAGAAAATTCATCGGCCGATTGGAGTAGAGTTTGACACATCTGAATCGATGGAAGTAGAGTAGGTGGAGTAGCGGTCGTATTCGGAGGGTTGATGTCCTCATCAATAGCAGCCAGAATTACTTACTTCCATCTCACAAACATCAGATTTTGTAGCTAACTGTGGATATCATGGGGATATGCTCCAGATCTTAGGATGATGTGACAATTGGCAATGGCGTTAACGGTTTGTCGTTTCACGGGTTTTCGACAAAGTTTCGATCTGCTCAGCATTACGATAGGCGGTCCGACCGCCATAGCATGGCGGTCCGACCGGTCCCAAATCGGCGGGACGGCCATGTGCGGCGGTCGACCGGCCGTGACTAAATGGTCAAAATGGGTCGGGCCAAAAATAGGTGTTGTAGACAAGTGAGGGATCCTAATACACTTGGTCTCATAATTTTGGAGTTCCCAAGCAAAAGTTCTATTGGTTTAAAGTTTCCGAGGTTTGGATTTTGTGGTTGAAAATTGGCTAAGTCCCTGGCGCGTCCGACCGCCTTGTGGTGGCGGTCCGACCGTGCGGTTGGCGGCCGACCGCCCCGAGGGGCTGGACCGACCTCTTCGACTTGTTCATCGGCCAACCGTGGCGATGATGTTTTGTGAGGTCAAAGTCATGGGTTTCAGTGCATATGTGTTGCATGATGCATGTTTTGACTAACGTGGGTCAAGTTGTGAAGAACTTGTTCCCGGATTCGATTTGCTTGTTTATTGTTGTGCAGGTTGCTTGGTGATCAACGACGGTCAACGGCGAGGATGATCGGGACTAGGCTTGGAGAGCTGAGGTCCAGAACGATCGACGATGCCGGGTGAGGTCAATGAACCAAGTGTGGTGCGTGAATAGACAAGGATGACCGAACAGGCGATTCGGCGCGGCCGTTGGATCAAGCGGCGCGGGGGTCGGTGCAAGTGCCATGGTGGTTCTGGTGGGAGCCGGATGGGAGAGACTTGCCGACATGTTGAGAGCCGTTGATCAACCTACACGTGGCGAAGCATGGGAGGTGCTTCACAAAGATGGGACTCGGTCTTTGCAAAAAGATCGAGAAGGGGTATTTTGTTAATTATACCAAATACCGCCTTGGTGACCTTTTGACGACTCATGGCGCAAGATGGCGTGGAGAAGCGGAGTAGGTCAAGAGGAGATGAAGACTCGCTCCGAGATGCGTGCAGTGTGACCCGCTTGTTTTGGGCCTTAACGGAGCCCATTAGGTTACTCTTCTAGAAGGTTTAAGTCTCCACTATAAATAGAGGAGGGAGGTGGCTGCACCCCTTCAACCCTTTCATGCTTGAAACCCTAGTTTTGGCTTAAGTGCTTAGGGAAGGTTTAGTGGAGATTAGGGTTCTAGAGAGAGAGAGATGTTTTGATCTTGTGTCCATGCGTATCCGTATGAGTGGTTGTAATCGATACATTATCAAATCAATCCAAAGAAGAGTTCTCTTCAAGATGAGTTCATTTGCCCTTCTTCTCTCTATTTGGTGATTTTGAGTCTTTCTTTGATTCGCATGTTTTTGATTGATTTCTTTGCATGATCTAGCTTGTCGTGACATGTGGGAACACATCTAAGATCATCTTGATCATCAATCACCCACGAGCAAGTTTTTCGATATAGTTTTCGTTTTGACTCGGTTTCAAACCTTCCACCTCTCAAACTGAAAAAGGTCTGAACTTTTCCAAAGATCTTCACGATCTTCGATTGGAATAGGTTCCTGACATCCTAGAGAAGGTGTGTACCAAGTTTCATCAAGTTTGGAGTTGTAGATCAAAAGTTACATCTATTTGCAACTTCGCTTTTCGGCCGATTTCACTGCTCATCTACTGGAGGTCGGACCGCCCCTCATCGAGGTCGGACGCCCATAGGACCTGGTCGGACCGCCCTTGAATAGAGGTCGACCGCCCCACACTTAGGAAATTCAGTTTGGTTGTTTTTGGTTGTTTTGCTTCGGGGTTTTGATTGGATTCAATCCTAGTCTTCCATTGAACTGGTATATCGATCTTCATAGCTTCTATAGCTATTGGAGTGAAATTTGTGTTGAATCTAATCGAGGTTGAAAAAGTGAGCGTGCTCCTATTCACCCCCTCTAGTCGCCTTTTCGGTCTAACAAGTGGTATCGAGCCCTGTTAGTTCAATCTTGATCTTAACCGGCCACCGAACTTGGCGATGGATAAGTACTCGACAAAGCCGCATGTCTTCAATGGGCTCGACTATGCCTATTGGAAGAATCGCATGCGAGTCTTCCTTGAGAGCGAAGGACAAGCTATATGGGAGGTTGTTCGAGCTCATTGCTTTGTTCGAGATTGCCACGCAAGCTTCTGCAATACTTTGGCTAACAACAACAAGGCAAAGAATCTCCTATATGCTTTGGCTTGGTAGACAAGAGTATGACAGATTTGCAATCTTACGATCGCACATGAAATTTGGCACACCGAAACTTACCATGAGGATCGTCCCAGATTAAACAAGTGCGCCAGACGGTCTATAAGCGAGAGTACAACAAATTCGAGATGCGTCCCGCGAGAGCATCGATGACGTTTTACTCGCTTTAACAAGGTTGTCAATCGATGAAAGTCGCTGACATTGAGTACTCTCAACTGAGAATGCCACTCACCTCTTGGTCGCAATCAACACCAAGGAGTGGGAGATGAAGGCTACTGCCATAGAGGAGAACGTCGATCTCTCTACTCTCACCTTGGAGCTGCTTTATAGTAAGCTCAAGACTCATGAGATCAAGAGAGGTAGTCTTCCTAAGAAGGACAGCATGGCTTTGGTAGCTGATCCTCTTCAAGAGCTTCTGATGGTTTTTCTGAGTCCTCTTCGGGTTTTTCTCTTGCCTGTTTATCCACAATTCGTGAAGAGGATTTTGAGAGTCTTCCTGAGCCCGAGCTAGCCCTCATAGTCAAGAAAGTCACACGGGCTTACAACAATGTGAGAAACAAAAAGAGAGGTGGCCCTGTGACTTGCTACGAGTGTGGTGAGCTTTACCATATTCGGGCTAACTGCCCCAAGCTGAAGGGTAAGGGTAACCATAAGGAGGGAAAGCCAGCTTGGAAGAAGCCTCAAGGGAACAAATCAAGGTTTGATGCTGCCAAGCTGATGAAGGCTGCTCACCGGGTCCTTGCCGCTTTTGGAGATCAATCCTTGAGCGATGTGGACTCTGGGAGCGAGGAGGACAAGGAGGAGGAGGAGCCACCTCAAGACAAGAAAGGGAAGGCCAAGGACTTCACCGGCATGTGCTTCATGGTCGACTCACGACGCCGATGATGATGATGAGGTATCCCTATCTTATGATGTCCTTTCTGCTAGATGCGAGAACATGTATGAGCAATTGCTTAGTCAGGATAAGGCTTTAAAATTCATCATGGTTAAGAACAAGGATCTAGAGTCACAAGTTGAAAATTTGACATTAGAACTTGTGAATGCTAAGAGTCTAGACGTTGATGAATGTTCATCTTGCCATGCTTTGCACTCGAACTATCCTAAACTGCAATCGCTCTTAATATCGCTTTACATCAACTTGAAAATGCTAGAACCGAGCTAGTTGAGGTCAAATCGCTCCATGTCTTAAATGCTTAGAGTCTAGCAAGTTGGATGTTTCAACCAAGAGAGTCTCGCTCTTGCTCTCGCTGCTTAGAACATGAACGTGAAATTAAAGACATTTTAAAAGCGACTAGAGAGAAATATGCCAAGCTTAAGGACAGATTAATTACGCTAATTGTACTTTATGTCCCGCTCTTAAGCTTGAAATTGCTAATTATAAGGAGAAGCTTGCAAAGGTTAATAAACCTAAAATTTGTCAATCATGTGTTGATCTTAGGAAAGATAATGTTTATCTAGAGAACACACTTTGCAAAAATTCTCTAGTGGAGAAAAACAATTAAACATGATTCTTGACAAGTCTAGAACTCCTTCTAAGAAGCAAGGCTTAGGATACAACTCGCCTGAGAACAAATCCAAGACTAAGGTCATTCGTGTCTTGGAAAATGGCTTAGTTGAATTCAAAACCCAACTCGCGAAATTGCTTTCAAACTCGCAGTTCCGTCCAACCTTCTTTTGAGTCAAAAGGTGCTTCTCCCAAAGGTACAAAATACCATTGCACCTATTAAGAGAAGAGTGGACATTTAGTTGAGTTCTGTTGGCGAGGTTGAAAAATGCTAATCATGCTAGAACTTTATTTCATCAACCTAGAGCTTGTGTGAAACATGGTCATGAAAAGAAGAAGAAACCTGGTCTAGGATATACTACACATGCTTATCATCATCATGTTCCTAGATAGAATCATCTCATGTGTTTGTAACCATTGCTCATGATAGGACTTCAACTAGGATCAAGGACACTCATTCTTGCTTTGCATACTACTCGCAGACATGTGTCTCAGTACTCGGGTTCCCAAGTCTATTTTAACTAACTTGATGATTGAGACACATCGATCTTTTGTGCCTTGATTTTCAAGATCGTCGCGAAGGAGGAAGAACACGTGGCTCGTCGACCGCACTGCTCACGCCACATGACCGGAGACTCTAGATGGTTCACTTCCTTCACGCGGGCGACGGGTGATGACTTCATCACCTTCGGAGATGATTCACAAGGGCGGATCGAAGGAACTGGATCGATCAGGGTGAACGACAGGTTCATTCTCAAGGATGTCGCTCTTGTGTCCAAGCTAAGGTACAATCTTCCTTCTCTCTCCGACTTCGATGATGGCTATGAGACTAGATTTAAGAAGAACGCTTGTCGGGTGCTTGATTCTTTTGGTGAGCTCATTTTTGGAATTTCTAGAGTTGGTAGAATATTTGGGGCTGATTTTTCTGAATCTCTTGCCGGATCTCTCAAATGTTTAGTTGCATCTTCTTCTGATATCTGGCTTTGGCACCGACGCTTGGGGCACATTGGTTTTGATCATCTGACACGAGTTAGCGGCCTTGATCTCATGAGAGGCTTGCCTAAACTCAAAGTCGCCAAAGATGTCAGATGTGCTCCTCGTAGGCATGGCAAGCAAGTTGCCGCCTCACCCTTCATTGACTATGGTCATGACCGACGGAAACCGACGCTTGCTTCATATGGATACCGCTTGGTCCCGCTAGGTTTCGATCGATCGGTGGCAATTGGTACATTCTTGTCATAGTCGATGATTTTTCGAGATATTCTTGGGTGTTCTTTCTTGCTTCGAAGGATGAGGTCTTTGATCATTATCATGATCTTGTTCTTCGTTTGGCTTCTGAACTTCCGGTGCCTTGAGAGCAATCCGCAGTGACAATGGCATGGAGTTCAAGAATGCCTCGCTTGCCTCTTTTTCTGCCGAGCACGGTATTGAGCATCGGTTCTCTTCTCCACACGCCCTCAACAAAATGGCGTTGTGGAAAGGAAGAACAGGACCTTAGTCTCGATGGCTAGGACGATGCTAGATGAGTATAGCACACCGAGGAGGTTTTGGGCGAAGCTATTGCTCTGACTTGCCATATTTCAAATCGTGTCTTTCCGAGACCGTCTTTGGGCAAGACTTCTTATGAGCTTCGCTTTGGCGAAAAACCTCGCCAGCACTTTCGAGTCTTTGGATCAAGTGTTTTATTCTCAAGACAGGAACCTAGATAAATTTGAATCAAGAACTTGTGATGGTTTATTTCTAGGTTATCCCGCTCATTCGAGGGTTTTCGGTTTTTAATGTTGAAACTAACATTGTCCAGAGACATGCAATGTCACGTTTGATGAGACTAGCCCCGCAGCTAGATCCGATGTTTCGTGACTTACAGTGACAGAGAGCATATTTGTTGAGGAAGATGAGGATGAAATTGATGATGCTCCTCCACTTGTCGCTAATGCTCGATTCCACTCGAACTCACTGCTACGATCGCTTCACCTCCAATTGAGGCTCTGCGCCAGATCTTCTTCATCGCGATACTCATGGAGGTTGAGGAGATACTATCTCCCCGGCACTCCTTTGCACATCCGTAGCGGCACCCTCTGATCGATGATTGGTAGTCTCCATGAGCGAGTCACTCGCCCGGTATCATGATCCGAGTCTTTTCTCTCACTGCATTTGTAGCGCCTTTTGAACCCAAAGATATATCACATGCTTTATCCGATGCTAGTTGGGTCAATGCCATGCATGAGGAGTTAGAGAACTTTGAAAGAAATAAAGTCTGGAACCTTGTAGAACCTCCTAGTGGTCATAATGTAATTGGTACCCGTTGGGTGTTTAAAAATAAACAAAATGAGGATGGTTCTGTGGTTAGAAACAAGGCTAGGTTGGTAGCTCAGGGTTTTAGCCAGGTTGAGGGGTTAGATTTTGATGAGACCTTCGCTCTGTTGCTAGATTAGAAGCCATTCAGATCATGCTTGCATTCACGTGCATCTAAAGGTTTTAGGTTGCATCAAATGGATGTTAAGAGTGCTTTTACAATGGTTTTATAGAAGAGGAAGTGTATGTTAGGCAACCCCTTGGCTTTGAGGATCCCAAGCACCCTGATCGTGTCTTTAAGCTATCCAAAGCCTTGTATGGTCTTAAGCAAGCCCCTAGAGCCTGGTATGATAGACTTAAGACCTTTCTGCTTAAGAATGATTTTAAAATGGGAAAAGTTGATAAGACTCTATTCATTCTTAGGCATGGCAATGACTTCTGCTTGTTCGATTTACGTTGATGATATTATCTTTGGTGGTTCCTCTCATGCTCTTGTTTCCAGCTTTTTCGAGACCATGTCCGAGGAATTTGAGATGAGTATGATGGGCGAGCTCAACTACTTTACGGGTCCGCAAATCAAGCAATGCAAGGAAGGGATCTTCATCCATCAAACGAAGTACACCAAGGATCTTCTCAAGCGCTTTGATATGGGTGATCGCAAGGCGATCGCCACTCCCATGGCGACTTCGATCGCTTTGGATCCGTATGAGGAAGGGGAAGCCGTGGATCAACGCGAGTACCGCAAAGATGATCGGCTCCCTCTCAGCACTGACGGCCTCAAGACCGACATCCACTTCGCGGCCGCCTCGCGCGAGGTTTCAGCGGCCACCGAGGACTTCACATCGCCAAGCCGTTAAGCGCATCTTGGTATTTACATTCTACTCTCCAAGATGGCATTTGGTATTCTTGCTCTTCTTCGTCCATTCGGGGTTTTCGATTACGATTTTGCGGTCAGAGGCTAGATAGGAAGAGCACTTCGGTACATGTCATTTCTTAGGCACGCCTCTTGTCTCTTGGTCTTCTAGGAAGCGGTCTTACATTGCACAATCCACTTTGAAGTTGAATATGTAGTCTTAGCTAGTCAGAGTCGATTTTGTGGATGGTGTCCACTCTTAAGGACTTTGGGTTAATTTTTGCTAGTGTTCCTCTTTTACGTGATAACACTTCGCTATTAACATTGCTAAGAACCTGTGCAACACTCTAGGACCAAGCACATAGACATTCACTATCACTTCCTTAGAGACCATGTCGAGAAGGGTGATATTGTGCTGCATTTTGTGGAGTCCGAGGGTCAATTGGCTGATATCCTCACCAAACCTTTAGACCCAACTAGGTTTGCCACCTTGAGAAGCGAGTTAGGGTAATTTATCCCTATGGGTTGGTTTGAGGGGGAGTTCGATCTTTTCTGATCTTACCTTGTTCTTTTGATCTTTTATTGTTCTTTTTCTGAACTTATTGATATTTTTGAACTTTTTAGGTTTTTAGGCTTTTTATTGCATCTCATTGTATCATATTGCATTCATATGAAAAATACATCAAGTGGTATGAAAAATCCAAAAGATGCATTGTAATATAAGATCTTACCTTATCTTTTAAAATTGATGAAGCTTTGCCTATTACCCTTTGGAGTTTTAGTATTTCAATTCTTGCTCAATGCCATGTCTAGTTCTTTGACTTGCTAGAATTATCATGCTTTTACATGTGTAGTTAAGTCTTTGCTATATGAGCTAGAACTTTAAAACAACTCGAACTAAGAAATTGCAATTTGTGGATGTTTTAGCGAGTTGCGCAATTAGTGCTCCTTTTGTGACATTGGCCCTGTCAGAATTGCTTTGTGAGCTCTTTGATCTAAAATTGACCATTACTTGAGCTTTTGTGTTCTTGAGATTCTAAAACTGCTCTTGTGAAAAATGAAAATCAAGATTGTCTTATGCTTAAAATGTGCCAAACTATTCTTACGAGACTGCTTGTCAAATGACATGAACTTGGAGATAGTTTGATGATCCGCACGATCTCATGGGGATTGCTTGTCAGAAATGACATGAACCTCAAGATTTGTCGCCCCGGTAGAAGCTTAGAAAGAGTTTGTGGATGGCTCCTAGTCCAGGATCTTCTTTACTAAGATATACCTTTAATCAACTTCTGGTCGAAGCTTAGGATGAGTTTGTGGATGGCTCCTAGTCCAGATCTTGTCACTAAGTTAGATCATTAGTCAACTTCAAATATTCAATGCATATGTGAAAACTGTTGACAAATGGGCTTTAAGAAATCTTGAGCAAAATGATTCAATCTGAGGACTGATTGACTCTTAATGTGGTCTTTGTTAGATTTTTGATCTTACTTTGACATTTTGACATGGCCAATTTCATTTTAGGATCCTGTTGATGAACTTGTCAATTTGAAGCTTTGCTTAAATTGATCAAATCCATTGCTTTACTTTTGAGCCTTTATGCTTAGCTTTGTTATATATGTCTTACCATGATCTTGCTAGCACTATCAGGCTTGATATGTTGTTTGTGCAATATTAGAAATGCTGACTTGCTCTTTTGGGTAATCTTCAAAGCTTCTTGTAATCAAAATTGAAAAATACAAAATGAAGCCACTCCATTGTATTTCATGCATACTTCTTCTTTTGCTTCTTTCTTCATTCTGCAAATTGTTATCTCTGGATGAGAGGAAGGCGTGATTCCTTGATGACTCCATTGTCAAAGGGGGAGAAGATATTTTCAATGTTGGGAAGTTTATACAAAGGGGAGAAAGTTGGAGAATTTGAAATTTTCTGAAATCCGAGGATCATAGTGAGGGGGAGTTTTTGAATTGCATTCTTATTGCCTTATTGACTCTTCTGAACTTGAATTGCATTTATTACACCTCAAAATGATCAAAGGTCAATTGAACAATTGTTCTTTCATATGGACCTTAAGTGAGATTTTGACTTTTCTGGAAATCAAAGTTTTTATGCTTTCTTTTGCCTTATCTCACTTGTCTATGCTATTCTGATGCCAGCTTGGTCATTTCCATTGCTTTCTCTTGCTTATGGACCAAGTTGTGCCTTTGTGCGAAAACGAAAGTATTTTACTTTTCAAACCTTCAAATTACATTTTCTGGATTATTGCCAATGTGTTCATCAAGGGGGAGATTGTGGATATCATGGGGATATGCTCCAGATCTTAGGATGATGTGACAATTGGCAATGGCGTTAACGGTTTGTCGTTTCACGGGTTTTCGACAAAGTTTCAGATCTGTTCAGCATTCGGGCGATAGGCGGTCCGACCGCCATAGCATGGCGGTCCGATCGGTCCCAAATCGGTCGGACCGGCCATGTCGTGATCGACCTACCGTGACCAAAATGGTCAAAATGGGCTGGGCCAAAAATAGGTGTTGTAGACAAGTGAGGGGATCCTAATACACTTGGTCTCATAATTTTTGGAGTTCCCAAGCAAAAGTTCTATTGGTTTAAAGTTTCCAGTAGGTTTCGGATTTTCAGGGGTTGAAAATTGGCTAAGTCCCTACGGGCGGTCTGACCGTGCCGTTGGCAGGCCGACACCCGAGGGGCTGGCCCGACCTGCTTCGATTGTTCATCGGCCAACTTGGCGATGATGTTTTGTGAGGTCAAAGTCATGGGTTTTAGTGCATATGTGTTGCATGATGCATGTTTTGACTAACGTGGGTCAAGTTGTGAAGAACTTGTTCCTGGATTCGATTTGCTTGTTTATTGTTGTGCAGGTTGCTTGGTGGTCAACGACGGTCAACGGCGAGGATGATCGGGACTAGGCTTGGAGAGCTGAGGTCCAGAACGATCGACGATGCCGGGTGAGGTCAATGAACTCAAGTGTGGTGCAGAATAGACAAGGATGACCGAACAGGCGAGCCGGCGATCGTTGGATCTGCGGCGGGGGTCGGTGCAAGTGCCATGGTGGTTCGGTGGGAGCCGATGGGAGAGACTTGCCGACATGTTGAGAGCCGTTGATCAACCTACACGTGTAAGCATGGGAGGTGCTTCACAAAGATGGGACTCGGTCTTTGCAAAAGATCGAGAAGGGGTATTTTGGTAATTATACCAAATACCGCCTTGGTGACCTTTGACGACTCATGCGCAAGATGGCGTGGAGAAGCGGAGTAGGTCAAGAGGAGATGAAGACGGCGCTCGAGATGCGTGCGTGTGTGACCCGCTTGTTTTGGGCCTTAACGGAGCCCATTAGGGTTACTCTTCTAGAAGGTTTAAGTCTCCACTATAAATAGAGGAGGGAGGTGGTCGCACCCTTCAACCCTTTCATGCTTGAAACCCTAGTTTTGGCTTAAGTGCTTAGGGAAGGTTTAGTGGAGATTAGGGTTCTAGAGAGAGAGATGTTTTGATCTTGTGTCCATGCGTATCCGTATGAGTGGTCAGAATCGATACATTATCAAATCAATCCAAAGAAGAGTTCTCTTCAAGATGAGTTCATTTGCCCTTCTTCTCTCTATTTGGTGATTTTGAGTCTTTCTTTGATTCGCATGTTTTTGATTGATTTCTTTGCATGATCTAGCTTGCTGTGACATGTGGGAACACATCTAAGATCATCTTGATCATCAATCACCCACGAGCAAGTTTTTCGATATAGTTTTCGCTTTGACTCTGCTTTCAAACCTTCCACCTCTCAAACTGAAAAAGGTCTGAACTTTTCCAAAGATCTTCACGATCTTCGATTGGAATAGGTTCCTGACATCCTAGAGAAGGTGTGTACCAAGTTTCATCAAGTTTGGAGTTGTAGATCAAAAGTTACATCTATTTGCAACTTCGTTTTTCGGGCTGATTTCACTGTTCATCGGCTGGAGGTCGGACCGCCCCTCATCATGAGGTCGGACCGCCCATAGGACCGGCCGGACCGCCTTGAATAGAGGTCGACCGCCCACACTTAGGAAATTCAGTTTGTTGTTTTTGGTTGTTTTGCTTCGGGTTTTGATTGATTCAATCCTAGTCTTCCATTGATCGGTATATCGATCTTCATAGCTTCTATAGCTATTGGAGTGAAATTTGTGTTGAATCTAATCGAGGTTGAAAAAGTGAGCGTGCTCCTATTCACCCCCCCTCTAGTCGCCTTTTCGGTCCAACACTAACGAAACATCACCTTTCAACTTAATTTAGCTTTCCTAGAACTAGAACTAGGTTCTTCCTTTTTTAGTGGAATTAAATCCTTTAGGTACAATCTGATTATCACTTTTAGCACTAGCCTGCTTTTCCCTTTCAGCTCTATCTAACTCATCTTTTAAAATTGCAGCAGGAGTCAAAGGAAGCAAAGTCATTTACTTGTTTTTGAAAATGAGAGTATATTGATTAGTTCTACCATAATGTAAAGCATCTCTATCAAATTTCCATGGCCTACCTAACAGCAAAGAGCAAGCTTGCATAGGCACAACATCACAATCAGTGCAATCATGATATGATCCAAGTGAAAAGTGTACTCTCACCATCTGTGACACCTTCATCTTACCACAAGAATTGAACCATTGAATGTAATAAGGTCGTGGATGAGGGCGTGGGGTCAAGTCAAGCTTCCTGACCATATCCATACTAGCGAGGTTGTTGCAACTCTCTTCATCTATGATTACATGACATGAGCGATCGTTGATGACGAACTTGGATAGGAACAAATTGTGACGTTGATTCTGTTCAGCACACTCCATTTGTACACTAAGTACATACTGAACAACAATGCTCATGAACTTCTCAGAAATCTCCGCTTCTCCCTCTTCGGACCCAGTCTCATGTTCCTCATCTACAGGGTCAGTTGCAAGCAAAGAATATCCATCCTCAATATCACTGGCTGAAGAATACTCACCATTGTCCCTTACGAGGAGAGCTCGCTGATTTGGACAATCACACATGAAATGTCCAAAACCTGTGCAATGGTGACATTGCACATCTCTAGTACGTCCTATAGAAGCAACCGGAGAAGCACTCTTTGTTGGAGCTTGCACCGTGTTAGATTTTCTGGAGAACGTGAAGGCGTGGAAGTAGTGGAAGGAGCAACGGAGCGTCCACGTGATGGCGGAGGTGGCTCACGGCCGGTAGTAGTAGATGACGCCCTGCTCATGCCTTGGTCCGCCCTATAGGAAGAATAACCACCTGTAAAGTGTTCTCTGGACCTAGCTCTTCCCTGCACTTCTCTTTTAGCTTTACAAGCAAGATAGAATAAATAAGTAATGTGGTCATAGTCCTTATAATCAAGTATGTTCTGAATTTCATGGTTAAGCCCTTCTAGAAATCTAGCCATTTTAGCATCTTCAGTTTCTTCTAATCCATAGTGTAAAAGACCAGTTTGCAATTATTGATAATATCCCTCTACAGTTTTATTGCCTTGTCTCAAACATTACAAATTATTAAGCATGTCACTACGATAGTAAGAAGGGACAAATCTATTCCTCGTCATGTGTTTTAGATCATTCCAGGTTATAGGAGCATTGGGATGTTGTTTATAAGCCTCATTTGACCAAATGGATGCAAAATCAGTAAACTCGCTAGTAGCAGCCCTAGCACATTTATTTTTAGGAAAATCATAGCATGCAAATTTCTGCTCAACTGCTAACTCCCAACCAAGGTATGCATTAGGATCATATTTACCAGCGAAGGAATGCATAATAAACTTAATCTTTGCCATGGAATCATCATGTACCACTCACTGCGGTCTCCCCATACATTGTCGATTGTGTCGTAGTCGATGATGACCACGATCATTGTTGGGGTTGAATCCATCACTCTTGGTGTCAGCAACGTAGGAGTTCCTTTCTTCTTGTTCTACTTCATTGGCCCAAGATGGCGCACGAGGTGGCGGATGACATGCAGCATGGTCGTCTCTCCTTTGGCCCTTAGTGGCATAGCAGCAACTAGGGGTGGCCGCCTCTCAAGTCAGTCAACTCGAGTCACAAGCTCCTGGAGTGTGAGTTGGAGCCTATCAACCGCATCGAGTGTGCGATCAATGTGTACTCGAACTTCCCGCTCAATGTGTTGCTCACATTCGTGCGAGGTGAGTGCAGTGCTGTCATCTCACTATGCTCTTGTGAACACGAACCTGCCATGTTAGTAGTAACAAGAAACTCACAAATAAATGTTAGTTCTTATTGACTACTATGTATGGTGGAGTTAATCAAGTCACTCAACACTCGACCTCTTACCAAGCTCTCACAACGATCTTTCCAGTGCGAAGCAGGTGGTACAACCGGTGGTTGGTTCATGACAACTTTCACTTAAGTGATGTGTAAAGCGATTGCAAGGACGACACCTATTTGGTTAGTAGTAGGTTTAGCTCGGAAGGCTAGATATGTAGCAATGGAGAATAATCAATTAATTTCAGAAATTGCACATAATTGAATTATAGTTCATATCCAGCTCTTAGCCTATGTTTGTGATCAACAAAGCATGGAAGAAGGCTAAAATAAGTGTATAACAATGTATAGGAGTGGTGGACACAAGATAATTCAATAGAATGCAATATGGAATTGAAAAGCACAAGGATTGACTTAAATCTGAAAACTGAAGATTTCTGTCCACTAGAAAGTACATCGGTATTTTGGTCGTAACTTTTTGTCATATGCTTATTTTTGATGTTTTTTTGTGTGTTTCCTAACGGATTTTTATACAATTTTTGTTTTGGGTCTATGCTCTGAAACTGAAAAATTCGCACAAAAATCACAATCACGATCAAGGTGATTCAAACAGTAAATTTAGGTCAACTTTGACCGCAAATATCTTTTAACTGCCTTATTGGAATGAAGCTAAATTTTACAAGAAGATGGATAATGAAGTTATGAATCTAATGGCGGCGGTTTCACTCAAAAATGATAAAGGAAACAAAAGTTATGATCTTTTTGTGGCGGCAGCAGAAAAGAGAGTCTCCTGACCGAAAATTTAAAATTAGAGCTTGGTGTGTTCTTGATGGTTTCAAATGTGAGATTTTTTTTTTGAGTTTATGGAATCAAGGATGTGATTCAGCAACTAGACAAAGCTAAAACAATCGTAAATTCAATTTAGCAAACGAACCTAACAAATTGAAAAGCACAAACGGGGTTTGGACAGCGGAAATTAAATCTTTTTGTAAGGCATTTTTTTGTAGACTACGAGAAATAAAAACCAATCTACAGACTAGGGATACAATAAATCATAGCGGTCAACGTAAGCTTTGATACCATTTGATGCGAGGGTTGGGTCCCGATCTTTCGGTGAGGGATAACTAATGATTTGTGGAGGATGACTTTGACGATGATGACTACCAACCGAACCTGTCCGAGATGCCAAGCAATCACCAAACCACACTCTGAATGGTTATCAACCCTGCCAAGAACGCGGCTAACCTGATCACAAAGATCGATTCTAGCAACACAACTGTAAAATGAAAGAAGAACAAAGGAAAAGCAATCTGAATTGCAAATAGGGATTAAAGAACTAAAAATAGTTGTGAGGCTCAAAAACACACTTCCATAGGTCTAACCGACACTAGAGAAGATGTGGATGTTGCACACGGGGGCTAAGAAGCAAAAAACTAAACCTAAACCCTAAAAGTGGTGTCCTTGGTCCTATTTGAGGGGCTAGGGATGTGGGAAGCACGTCCATAAGGGAGGGGGACAACCCCACTAGAACTCTCTAGTTGGGCTCAAACTGACACAAGGCCTAGGTCCCAGGTTTGGAACTAATTTGGATTTTTTTTTCATGGATTATGACACGCTCAGGTGGAGTTTGGAGGTGAGACCAGAACCATTGGAAAGAAGACGTCATAAGCTTTCCATCAAGTCCTAGAGCACCTCATTTGGACTCCGTATCTATCTTCTATGCTCGTTTGGAGTCAGCGCTATCTCCGAAGGCCGAACTAGATTATAGATCATACCCAGCTTTCATCCTTCGTTCATCCCAAGCGTGTCCGTGATTCCATGTGCCTCTCCTTGGTCCTTGCCCATGTTTCTAAGCACAATCACATCACATGCATCAGGCAGTAACCCATTCTCAGAAACTGAATTAAACAACCCTAGGAACGAGCTCACTGATAATTGAGTTGTCGCACACGTCCCCTAGTCATGGGACCACGAATAGCATGCGTAGTAGCTGGAGTAGTGTTGTCTGTATCCAAAGAAGTGATGTCCTCATCAGTTAAGTTGTCTGTTTTTACAACTTCCGTGTGTCAAAGGTCCATATTTTTTGGTTCAAGGGGTTAGGTATCCGAGTAGCGATACTCGAGGAGAATAAAATGGACTTCTTCATTTATTACAATGATAATTTTATCTATACCACAGAATTTGGCTCGGTACCAATTGATACCACAAAATTTCCACATTCAGGGAAGTGGTTTGAATGGAAGATTTTGTGCCCTTCGAGCGGTACCAGTTGGAAGTGCGATTTTTTTTGTGATATTAATCGGTACCAGGATCAAATATTGAAACTGGGGTAACAATTCACAGCTCTTGTATTGTAGCTTGAGCTACAATTGCCGTTCATACATCCAACAAAAGTAGTCCTTCTCTTTAAAAAAACAGGCCCTAAATTCTCTTAAAAAAACAGGCCCTAAATTCTCTTAAAAAAAACAGGCCCTAAATTGCACTTCAAATTTCAACCCACGATTGAGACCTTTTCATCACCGAAAGTAACCACAAACCCAGCGCGCCGGCCAAGCCAAATCCATGGAAATGGAACTGGATTCCCCAAGCCATCCCACCCCACCCCCCGTCCTGCCCTCCGGCACCATCCCCAGCGCCGACGCTATCGCGCTGCCCCCTACCCCACCGTCGCGGCAGGAGCCCGCGTCGCCTTTCCCGGTCTCCCCTCGGGAGGACGAGATACCCCTCTCCCCTCCTCGCGACAGTCCCACCCGGCGCCGCCGCTCCAAGCCTCCGCGGACTGCGCCCGTTGACCAAAGCGAGGGGCCCGCCGCGACGCCTCGGAGGAAGCGCCGCGGGGCGGGGGAGCCGTGCGCCGCGGCGGCGTCGTCACCCAGGAAGAAGGTGAGGCCGGCGCGACGGCGGCTGCAGAGCGATGGCGGTAGGGAGGAGACGGGGAAGAAAGCAGAAGAGGAGGAAGCGGCAGGAAAGGCCCGGAGGAGGAAGACCGCGGCCAGGGCGACGGCCCCAAGGCCCAAGGGATTGGTTGTGGTTGTGAAGGAGAAGGGTTCGGGCTTGGCTTTGGTGTCGTGTCCTCCCACCAATCTAACTCGCGGTCAGTGAGCAATCGCTAATAACCTCTTGTATTTTGATTTTAGGGTTCAGATATAATGCAGGACTGTTGGGATACAAATTTGTACTTTTTGGATGATGAATTTGGTGAGGAAAGGACAAAAGATTGCTTCTTGATTTTATTTGGTTTACTTTTTTAAGGCAATGTGTTATTGGTATTGTAATTCAACTTTTATGCATCATTGAGGGTATGAAAACTGTTCCTTAGGGCATTTCTTGCCTGTCATTACATGTTTAGTACTTTCCTGATTCGATTGTCATCTTAGGATTGGACCAGTTTGTGTTTTTTGTAATTTAGAATATTTAGTCACTTCCTTTCTTTAGATGTTGATGGATTTTTTTTTTCAGGAAATTTTGCTGTTCTTTGTGTTTTTTTGGCGTTGCTTAATTAACTTTTTCTCGTCAGCATCAAAGGAATTTCTTGTGGTGGATCTAGAGTTCTTGCTCAGAATGCTAGATTTGAATTTTGATTGTGATCGTAGGAGTGATTTGGCTGTTGTGTCAGCAAACATTGTTGCCCCATCATTCATCTGTTATATCATCACTAAATGAATAACTCGGAGCCCCCCACCCACCCATTGTAGCGTTAAAGGTAAACAGCAGATAATGGTCAGAGCAATTTATCATCAACATCTTAAACATGTATTGGGATTGGGTTGACATGTTACTCAGATTTGAATGTTGATCTGGTTTCCATTGTATATTCATTATAAAGCTTTCTATTAACTTAATCGAAGGATTAAACTATTGACATGTTAAATTAATCGACGGCATAACTAAAAATGATTTGGTTGTTGGTTTGAACAGAGAGTAATGCATAATTTGTACGCAAATTCTTAATCAAAGCCTGTGTATTATCTGATTGAAAATATTAGGATAATTCAGATATATGCATATTCATTTCTACCCATCGATTTTATCAGCATTAGTTGATGAGTAAAACTTGCGTATTAATAGATAAATCATTCTTCTTGTTCATATATGCCATTCATAGTTTCATACAAGGTTGTAAACATCGGTAAGCGGTTCGTTTGGTTACCACACCTTGTAGTGATTATACGGAAACTGGCCTTGTAACCGGTGTTGCTATTTTAAAATTTTAGAACACTGGTTTCATATAATAAACAAACTGTTCTAGAAAACTAGTTCTCTTTCTCTGTGTACTTTTACAAATAAGAATTAGTTTTGTTTTCTCGCTTTCTATATTCTTTTCTTGTGGTATTATAGTTCGTTGTTAGAGATATATGTATAGTTGTATTATTCTCCATTGTTATGAGGGGTTATTTGCATATTCACCTCCTGTACTTGTCTATATATACTGGCCCGTTGCCCTCCCTGAGAATACAAGTTGCTATTCCTAACATGGTATCGAGCCCATTAGGTTACCTCCCCGGACGCATAACTCGCCCTCCCTCGCTTACTAGCCGCCACTGGCCGGCCTCCTAGCCGCCTCCGACGGCTACTCCTCCCCATCGCCGCCGCCGCCATCGTCGGCCATTGCCGTCGCCGCCTCGCCTGCTTGCTGCTTTCGCGTCGTCGCCGCCATGCCGACGCCCATGCCGCCTGACGGAGACCGCTTCGCCGCACTCGCCGCTAGCTTCGACGCTTTTTCGCCGCCCGCTGTTGCGTGCCGCCGCTAACGATACGACGCTTCACCGGCCGCCGCCACCGACGACTCCGTTGTTCTCCTGCCTACCGCCTCCCCACTCGACCTAAGCCGCGGGGTCTGTGACGCCGCGCCGCCGTCGTTGTAGATCCGCCATCGGGGGTGCTACTGTTGGGGAGATCCGCCACCAGCGCAAGATTCGCCGACGCCGACGCTGCTGGCTGAGCGTCACCGCGGCCAGAGCTACCACTCTACGCTGTCTGCCGCCGCCGCTTCAGTTTGCTTGGGGGAACCCTAGTGCGTTCCCATCCCCTCCCGCGCGCTGTTATTCGGTCGGCGGAGCTACCACCACCATTTATTTTGAGCTACAAAAAATGTGGTTCTAACTGGCGCGCGCTGCCTAGCGCCGCCGTTAGACTCGCCGCTTGGTCGCCGCCATTGCTCGCTCGCGCCACCAATGGGCACCGCTTCCTCCTCACCGCCTTGATTTTCGATGGTGTTAATTACACCGACTTTGTGTCTCACATGCGCATCCACATGTGTGGTCTTTGTCTCTGAGGTGTCCTCTCTGGCGACGCCACCGCCTCGCTTGTTTACTCCTCCGATGAGCATACGCTCATAGATCGCCCCCTCAAACCGACAAGGTCATTGCCGAGATGGCCGCCTTGCGATGAGAAGGTCGCTTTGCCTATCAAGAGGCTTTGGATTCCTACATGGATCGATTGGCCGCCTACACTCAGCCGGTGCGACGACGACGCCGGTTGTTTGTCTTCATCGCCAAATGTCCAATTTCGCTTTTTCGAAGTTGTGGGACTCTTCTGCTGTCCGTCGGATGTGGACTCACTTTTGTCGGCCGTATTAACCCTCCGAGATGCCTCTACTTGTCCGTGGTTCGCCAGGAGCACTCTCTTCAGCAGGGTGATGCTACTGTTGACGCCTTCTACGCTTAGAGTCTGCTGTCTGGCGTTAGCTTGACTCTCTTCGCACCGCCGGGCCGCCGCTCCTATTCATGCCGCTGGTTGTACGTCTTGACTGAGTTTCAGCTGTTCACGAAGTTCCTTACTTGCCTTTGTCCTGAGTTCGAGTAGAGGCATGCCCAACTTCTTGCACGACACCCTCGTGTCACTCTTCCCGAGGCTCTTATCGAGATACGTGCAGCAGGAGACTCGCCGAGCGGTGCCGGTCCGATGCCACTCCTCCGCACTCGCCGCTTGTCCACTGCTACACCGATCGCTTCCACGCTTCAAGACATCGCTTCCTCCAACGGCCGCCACATCCGGCGGTGGTCGCCTACATCCGGTGGTCGCCCTCGCCGCTTCCTATCATCGCGACAAGGTCGGCCATATGTTGCTTCTATTGCTCATGTTCTCGCCTAACCATGCGCCTTCTTCTCACGGGCGACATCGACATTGGTTGTCTCCGTCATTCTTAACTCGACTCTTGTTGTGTTCAGACCGCCACACGGGCTCGTTGGTTCTGCCTTGGCGCCTTGACTCACAAATGCCTCTGGGAGCATGACTAGCATCACCTTTCTTCCACGCCATCGCCGCCGCCAGCCTTTCGCTTCGCTTACTCCGCTTACCAGCTTCTTTCCAACAAGGCTATCACCGCCTTGGTCATCTCGTGTGGATCTCATCTCGTCATCTTTAGTTCGTCGTGGTCTGCTCTCAAGAGACGGTCTTTAGATTGTCGTGGTTGTGTTAGGGAACAGATTCGCCTTCCCTATTCTCATAGCGAGTCGTTGTCTCTCGTTCTTTTGATCTTGTTCATTCGGATGTTTGGGGTCCGGCTCCCTTCCTTTCAAAAGGTGGTCATCGATATTATATCATTTTTATAGATGACTTCTATCGCCACACTTGGATATATTTTATGTCTTCTCACTAATATTTTATGTCTTCTCGTAGTGAGACCTTGTCTATTTATAAACAATTTACCACTATGGTTCGCACACAGTTTTCCACTCCTATTCGTGTCTTTACGTGGCCGAGTCCGGCCAGCGAGTACATCTCTCGTTACTGCAGTAGCCTTGTGCCGAAAGCAGAGCACCTCGCCGCCTCTTGTCCTGGTGTTCATGCTCAGAATGGTGTCGCTGAGCGCAAGCATCGCCACCTCCTTGAGACGGCTCGTACCCTGATGATTTCCGCCTCTATTCAACCTCACTTTTGGGCCGAGGCCGTTTCCACTGCCACCTATCTCGTCAACATTCAGCCCTCTTTTGCTCTTCAGGGTGAGATCCCTGTTGAGCGTCTCTGTGGTCTTCCAGACTACTTTGCCCTTCGTCTGTTTGACTGCGTTTGCTACGTTCTCCTCGCACCTCGAGAACGCATCAAACTATCTCGCCACCGTTGAGTGTCTTTACGATACAAGGTCGAGCACAAGGGCTATCGGTGCTGGGACCCTGTTGTTCGACGGATGCGGATTTCTCGGGATGTGACTTTCGACGAGTCTCATCCCTTCTATCCATGTCCTGCCTCTCCTTCGGCTTCCACTGTGGAGTCCCTGTCTTTTTTGACTTTTCCAGATACACCCATCTCTGTCTTGCCCTCGTCCACCCGTTCCACTGAGTCTCCACATATACCTACTAAGGCCTCTCGTTATTTCGCACCGCTTGCCTCCTCGCGGCTCCTCGTGTTCCTCCCACTCTCTTCTACACTCGTCGACCTCGTATTAAGGATCTTCCAAATGAGCCATCTTCCCTGATGTTTCATCTTCTCCTGATGCTCCATCTTTCCCTGTTGGGTCATCATCTCCTCGCTACGCTCTCCGCAATCTTCAGTCGATTCGGCCTCCTGCCCATTTTGGTTTTGCTGTTGCGGCTACCCATGAGCCTGCCTCCAACCGGATGTCATATTACACCCAGAGTGGCAAAGATGCCATGGCCGAGGAGATTGCTGCCCTCGAACGTACTGGTATTTGGGATCTTGTTCCTTTTCCACCTCACTTTCGTACCATCACGTGTAAGTGGGTCTATAAGATTAAGACTCGCCCTAATGGCTCTCTTGAGCGCTATAAGGCGCGTCTTGTTGCTTGTGGCTTCCAGTAGGAGCATCGTAGTCACGACGAGACTTTTGCTCCTATGGCCCACATGACCACTGTCCGCACTCTTCTTTCGGTGGCGTCTGCTCGCATGCAATCGGATCTGCTTTCACTTGATGTCAAGAATGCCTTTCTTAATGGCGAGTTGCATGAGATCTACATGCATCTGCCACCTGGGTATTCTGTTTCTGAGGGCATGGTCTGTCGTCTTCGACACTCTTTCTATGGCCTTAAACAAGCCTCTCGTGCTTGGTTTGAGCGCTTCTCCTCTGTGGTCACTTCTGTTGGCTTCTCAGCTAGTGATCATGATCCTGCCCTTTTTATCCACACTTCGTCTCGTGGCTCTGACTCTTCTTCTTTGTATGTTGATGATATGATCATCACCGGAGATGATTCTGAGTACATTGCCTTTGTCAAGGCTCGTCTGAGTGAGTAGTTCTTTATGTCAGATCTTGGTCCTCTTCGTTACTTCCTTGGGATTGAGGTTACTTCCACTCCAGATAGTTTCTTTATGTCCCAAGAGAAGTATATTCAGGATATTCTTGATCGCAAGATCTCTCATCGATCAACAGATCGTTGAGACTCCCATGGAGCTCAATGTTCATCTCCGGCCCTCTAATGGCGAGCCTCTTTCTGATCCGACTCGCTATCGTCATCTTGTTGGGAGTCTTGTCTACCTTGCTATTACTAGTCCGGATATAACTTATCCAGTCCACATTCTGAGTCAGTTCTTCTCTGCTCCCACTCAGGTCCACTACAGTCACCTTCAAGTTCTGCGATACCTTCGTGGGACTATCTCTCGTCGTCTCATCTTCCCACACTCCAGCTCGTTACAGCTTCAGGCTTATTCGGATGCTACTTGGGCCAGCGATCCATCATATCGCCGGTCTATCTCTGCTTACTGTGTTTTTCTTGGTGGTTCTCTCATTGCCTAGAAGACTAAGAAACAGATTGCAGTATCCCGTTCGAGTGTAGATGCTGAGTTACGAGCTATGGCTCTCTTGACAGCATAGATTACTTGGCTACGGTGGTTACTTAAGGATTTTGGTGTTTGTCACTACACCCACTCCTCTCTTGTCAGACAGTACAGGTCCTATCAGTATTGCCTGTGACCCTGTGAAGCATGAGCTCACCAAGCATATTGGTGTTCATGCTTCCTTCATGAGGTCTTGTGTGCATGATCAGGTGATTGCTCTTCAGTATGTGCCTTCCGGGCTTCAGATAGCGGATTTCTTCACGAAGGACCAGACTCGAGCACAACACGGCTTCTACCTCTCCAAACTCAGTGTTGTTGATCCACCATTAGTTTGAGGGGGGGTGTTAGAGATATATATATAGTTGTATTATTCCCCATTGTTATGAGCGGTTATTTGCATATTCACTTTCTGTACTTGTCTATATATACACCCGTTGCCCCCCCCACCCCCCACCCAGAATACAAGTTGTTATTCCTAACACAAGTTACTTATGAGTTTTTATTGCTAATGGTGGTTAATTCCTGTTTGAGTAATAGGAGCAGAGAATGTAGAGCAGTCTGACTGGGAAGGTCTTTGGGGGATGGTTGTCGAATTGGTAATGTGGAAGAGTCCTGCGAGATCAGCATTTTGGTTTGGCTCTGGATCTATGCTTTTCTTCTCTTCCTTTTCAAGAGACATCAACTTCAGGCATGTGCAACTTGTACTGTATTTCACCAAGATGTTCTGCATGTTACATATAAATAATCTGGCATTTGAGCATTGCCTTGTAATTTACAGCCCAATCTCGGTACTTTGCCACTTTGGTGTTTCGACCTTGGTATTAGCCTTCTTCAAAGATTCCATTCCTCGGAGGTACAATTCAATATATTTATTTTTTTTGCCATTTCTGTCAAATCATGTAATGATGATTTTAACTGTAACAGGCAGCACGTGGAACAGGCCAGAAGTTTCCAGTTGACCGAGGAAAATGTACGTCTGGCTGCCCGAGCTGTCTTGCCAATTGCTAACTCCTTCATATCTGTGGCCCAAGTGATCTTCTCTGGTGACCCATCAATGACTCTCAAAGTAAAGTGTTACATTTCATTCCTTGCTATTCTTCTGAAAATACTAAGATTTTCTTTGAACATTTCTGAGTTCTCTGATTCCTGAAATCTTAGGTGTTGCCTGTTCTTATATTTGGTGCTAAATATGGTCATCTGTTAACAGTATGGAGGCTTCTGGCAACAGGTTTGATTTAATGGCAAAGAGCAGTAGAACTTTTGCATGATTTCACCTTGATATCTGTCAGAGATATATGTATAGTTGTGTTTTTCTCCATTGTTATGAGGGGTTATTTGCATATTCACCTCTTGTACTTATCTATATATATTGGCCCATTGGTCCCATGAGAATACAAGTTGCTATTCCTAATATGGTATCAGAGCCCATTAGGGTTACCTCCTGACGCGAACTCCTCCAGGTTCTAGCCGCCGTAGGTCGCCATCGCCGCCATGCCGATTCCACCGCTGCTGTTCTTGCTGCCGCTTGTTTCCTCTCCATTGCCGTTGTTTGCCTCCGCCGCAGTTTCCTCCCCGACCCGCCGCTCGGTTCTGCCGCTTAACTTGGCTTTGCCGCCTCATCGCCGCCACGCCCGACGGCTCTTCTCGACTTCTCCATTTGCCGCCGCCAAGCTCCAGCGACGCAGATTCGATGACGCCATTGCCGAGGAGATCCGCCCGCCGGGAGGGAAATCTGAGCAACCGCCGACTTTTTCGGGGAGCAACCCGCCAGAGGAAGCGATCGTGGGCGTGTTCCTCTCGTTAGATCAGAGCGACGCTGGCCACCGCCGGCCTCAAGGATCGTTCGGGCTGCGCGTCTATTTTGAAGCACGAAGCCTGGTCGCCGTCCGCTACGCTCAAGCTCCGGCCGACGCCGCCTAAAGCCGCCACGCTGTTGCCTCAAAACCGCATGCCGCCACCAAGGAATCGCTGGGGAACCCTAGTCCCCTAGCCATTTCTTAGCGGTAGGGCCAAGAGGCCCTTTGAGCCAGTAGCGGAAGAAAAACATCGTTCTAACCTCCGCGCTCGCTACACCGTTAGACTTCGTTGCCTTGGTCACCGCCTACCAATGGGCACCATTTCCCTCCCTCGCTGCCCGGTGATCTTCGATGGTGTTAATTACACTGATTTCGTGTCTCACATGCGCATCCACACGCGTGGTCTTCGCTCTCTGGGCGCCCTTCTGGCGATGTCACTGCCCGCTTTGCCCTACTCTCGACGGAGTTTACGTCGTTATACGCCTCGACGACCAACAAAGCAGCTGCCGAGGTCAGCCGGTCTTCTTGATGAGAAGGCTGCCTTTGCCTACCAAGATGTAAGAACCCGACAAAATTAGACTCTCGTAACCATAATTAAAGACTTGTATTAGGATCAATCGCAAAGAATCACTTCAAAATTCAGTTCAATCGCAAGCTCGCTTGTCATAACATCTAGACAATCCAATTCCATAATTGTTACAAGAGTATTGTTACAACCAATTAAAGTACAGAATTTGCATCGCATAATCAAAAGAATATATTACAACAGATCGAATCATAATTACAACTTTGAGTTCATTACAAAATGAATAAACAAAGATCTTGCATTTCATATCTCTGAAGCCTTCCTTGAAGTATTGTTCGTCCATCGCCGTCCAATCAAACTGCCTTCCTCGACTCAATCCGAATTGCCACTACCAGCTCCATTTTTCCGTCGACCGAGCATAAGACCATTCGCAAATAGAAAACCATAGCATAAAGTTAAAATAGAATAGTTTGCCGTCAGAATACAGTAGGAATCACCGCGGTTCCCAGATCAATTTAGGTTAGTTGGCACCGTGAGTATCGAGGCTACCCAAACCGACCTAGATTAGCTTAAGAACTTGATTCTCGAGTCACCGAGGCTAAACCCAAATCACCGGCACTGGATACCCGTGATACCTAAACCCAACCTAAGCGATCGGCGCCGCCTTATTACCGTAGGTTTCATCATTCTAAGATTCTCAAATCCAACACCTACGAATACCAAATTTCCCTCCAAAGCATTTGGCAAAACCCCACGTAAAGCATTAAGAAACATAGTGGCCAATAATCACCACAGAAGCCACACTTCCTGCTTAAGCCCACAAGACACAAACCGAGGGATAAGAACAGAGTAAAAGTAGAAATGAACAGGAAGCTTGGTAAAAACATTTTGCACAGCCAAGAGATAAGATCAGCCAAGTGCAATCCCCGACAAACCCTCGCCCCAAAGACACCACCAAGAACACCCAACCATTGCATCCAAAGACAAGATCGTAGGTACCAAGAACCAAGAAAGCCACCCAGATTCATTTCCTCAATCCATTCCCCACTCCAAGCCGATCTCAAGAACCCATCCCTGCTTTTCCCTCTCCCAGCCTCCCAAACCGGAAGGAGCAAGAGCCAAGACCAAGGAGCAGAAGAAGGCCAAGACTGAGGAGCAAGAGGAGGAAGCCACCAAAGACAGAAGCCAGGAGCCAGAGGCAGAGGAGAGCACCAAAGAAGCTTCAAGACTTCCATCCCCTCCTAGCCAGGGCTTCAAAGAAAAAGGTGAACCCAAATCCCACTAGTGTGCATCGCCATTTTGCACAACTTATCAATCTCATTTGCATCACAAAGCCTCAATCCATCCTCATCACGAGCAAGGATCGGGGAGTAGAGAAGGAAATGAGCCTTACCGACCATGGCGAACCACCCCATCAACCCAAAGACTACCAACCCCACCAAAGAACCCCACCATAACTAATCCACCCAAGCTTTCAACTTGAGTATTCATCAAATTAGTATAAGCATTATCATCAACCAAATCGACTAAAGAATCAACCTTAGCAAAATCAATTGCTTAATCAATCGGGTAGTAAACCGGCTTAGGGCACCGTGAGAAGAGCCGGGTGAGACCGGTCAACTGTAACTGAGTCGGAGGGCGGGCGCAAAACAGAGGCGCTGGTTTGAGCCCAGAGCGGCCGGCGGCCGTGAGGTCGGCCGCCAAACTAGAGAAAGACGAGAGAGAGAGCGAGGTGGGGGTGTGAATCAAACCCATGGAACCTCGGGAGCCGCCTGATGGTGAGCCAAGCTACGCCGAGTTGAGGAGCCAGCAGGCAGAGCCTGGGCAGTAGTGCGCGGAGGAGCCGAGAGAGAGATTGGGGAAGGGGAAAGAGACGAGAGAGAGAGAGAGCGGCCGGGGTGGGTTAGATAGGGTTAGGGGTAGTTAGGTAATTTGATAATTAGGGTTAGGTTTTTAGGTAATTTAGTAATTAGGTAAATTAGGGTTTGGGTGATTACATATGTTAAATAGGATTTTTGTAGGTTAATTAGGTTTGAAATAAATTAGGGTTAATAGGGTAATTAAAATAGGATTTTTGAAAGATCTGCTAATCGAGTCGAAGTCATGGAAAAATATTTGTAAGTTAAAATTGGCTAACCAAGAGGAATCGTGATTAGCAATTAATTATTTGAATATCACCAAAAATCACTAAATATTTCTCGGTATTCTATTTTACCGCGTTGCTTCAGAAGACGAGCTCCAGCCGACGGGCGTAGCTGATCCCGGACTCATCGACACCGACACCTACTATTACTACGAAGGCAAGCGATCCTCTTGAACATCAAGATAGCTATTTTAAATGTAAACCGTATATTGCTGTATTAGAAGTATTGCATCCAAAAATTACTTCTCAAAAATTTAAATCAAAGAATCGAGATGAAAATGGAAGAGATAAGAATGATGAAAAGAATGTGATAAAATTATGATATGGTTGGTAAAGGGATCCCAGGGCAGGGGAAGAACATGATAAAATGATGATAATGATGATGTGGTAAGAGGCGGACTCCTTTACATATGGTTATAATATAAGGACCAACAAAACTCTTACTCGGTCGATGTCAGAAATCGCTGCCAACCATTTTCCGCTTTAGCAAGGCGTAAAATGTTACCTGTTACGTGATTATGCTTTCCACGCGTATGTTATATGAGCGAGTGTGTTGAGAAACCCCAGATTAGGCAGCGCTATATGCGCTAAGGGGTGTTAGGTGAAGGTGCGTCCTACCAACTAACATTACGTAACTTCGGTGTGAAGATTCGTTCGCAACCGATTTTAACGTAATGGGTGGAAAAATTAATCACGTAACACGAAAACGCTCAGATTACGAACTTGAACCCGCATCAAAGGAAATGTTGGGGACTGGTTTCTTTTAGAGTTCGAATAGCCGGGTAAAGTGGTACAAGCTCACAAAGATGCTATACAAATCATGAATTCATGCCGCCTCTGGATTGGAGTCTACGGAACCACCAGGGTCTTTCTTCTTTCCGAGTGACCAAAGAGCATTTTTCAAGATAAAATTTGCCACCCTTATTTTAATGATTTATTTCAGAATGAGATGAGATAGAATTTGTGATAACCATCAGAGATATTGACATGAGATGCATCTTTTGCTACTAATGCTTGCTGAGTACTCTGTACTCAACCTTGCTAGTATTCTCCTTTGTAGATCCTAGTCCGGCTGGGATTTATCCCGAGTGGGACGAGGGAGTTGCAGGTGCAGATGAGACCGCAGGGGACTTGGACCCTGGCAGCGAGGAGCAGGGCGAGGCGGAAGCCTTATTTGGCGCTTGGGACGACTAGGGGACACCTTAGGCGTGGCAGGCAAGAGAGGGACTTGGTTTTATTTTGGTATTTGTAATAAATATGTGTAATCTAAAACCTTAGCTCTGTGTGGTTAACTGTTGTAAGTAAATAACAGTTTCCATCTTGTTGTTCTGCTGTGCACTTTGATAATGGCTTACTATTCGTCGGAGCGGTGTTCTACCGAGCAGACGAACAGTAATCCGTGTGGCTAAGTGTGATTACCCCTGGGGTAATCACACGGGGCGTCACACAAGAAGCTCTGGATTCCTACATGGATCGATTGACCGCTTACACTCAGTGGTGCGACGACGACAGCTGGGCTATTCTTTGTCTTCATCGTCGCTGTCCACCCCGCCTCTTCGATGTTGTGGGACTCCGTTAATTTGTCGGATGTGCTCACCTTCTCGTGGCTACGAACCCTCCGAGATGCCCCTGCCGCTCGTGGTTCGCCAGAGCACACTCTTCGCAGGTGATGCTCTTAAGGACGCCTTCTACGCTTAGAGTTTCTTTGTCTGGCGCCGCTTGACTCTCTTCGCCCTTGCCGGGCCGCCGCTACGTCTTTGCTCGCTATACGTCTTGACACTGAGTTTCAGCGTGTCTGAGTTCCTTACTCGCTTTGCCCCGAAGTTCGGCGAGGCGTTCCTAGGTTCTTGCACGCCACCTCGTGTCACACTTCGAGGCTCTTCCGTGATACGTCGCGAGAGAGACTCGTCCGAGTGGTGCCGTTTGATGCCACTCCCCTATGCTCACCGCTCGCCCACCGCTACACCAATCGCTTCCACGCCAAGACATCGCCTCCTCTAGCGGCTACCACAGGTGGTGGTGGCCGCCCTCCATCTGGCGGTGGCCGTCCTCGCTGCTCCTACTGCGACAAGGTCGGCCACATTGAGTCTCAATGCTATAAGAAATTGCGGCATATTTCACGTCGTTCTTCTCCTAGCACTAGCACCGGTGCTTCTACTTCGACGTCTGCATCGACTCCTTCAAAGGCCAGCTTCTCTCAAAGCGAGAGATAGCCGACTTGACGCCTGCTGCCACTTGCTCGGGACCCAAATATGCAAATCTGGACCCTCTGTGTATTCTGCCCTAGTCCAGGATCATGCTAGTGCACACAGTGTCAACATCGATGAACTATCACATCCATACAACGAATATAAGAATAAACAAGTACTTTGAATAACAAATAACTGTTGGGACCTTACGGTCGAGTTTTACATTTATTAAGCCATGCAAGGCTGACAATAAAGAATAAACTGTGCAGAAAAGTACCACAGGCAACTGACTGGGATCAAGACCCTAACGATCAGCCTTCATAGAATTCCTCTTCAAAAGCGGGCGACGACTCCTCCACTTCTGTTAATTGTTTATAGCAAGTATGAGTACACCGTACTCGCAAGTCATACCACAGAATGCAATTATACATGATGGCTTATTCCAAAGGAATGGCTTCTGTGGTTATTTTGCAGAAATGCAACATTTGCAATTGAATACAGATAATAGATTGAGAACATAATTGAAAACAATTAAAGAATATTAATTTAACAATTGATTTCACAAAGGACACACAGTCTAATCAAGTTATTTATACAGCTGTACAAGTTATCTCACACAGCTGACCCTTCCCAAATGTTTCATGAAAATCTACCCTTCGTGTGAAATTCCCGAGCATGTCCATGACCGAGGATGCGGCTATTCGAATAGATTGATTTAACACTCTGCAGAGGTTGTACACTTTACCCACACGATACAATCAGTGTAGCTAGCACTGACCATAACAAAACCTTTGAGAGACTTCATCTTAAACAATGACACTCCTGATGTGCTTTCCTGCCGGCCAACCGATACACACAGCGTTTGGTTACGACCTGAGTTGTCAATGTCAAGACTCCATAACTTACTAAGTTAGGCCCAAATTTCATACTAGGCATGTGGTCGCATGCAGAAGGCTCGACTCAATGGCGCACAAAGTTAAGTCCTTAATTGACCAAGGCAAGACTTTCAGTTTTAACCCAAATCACAAAGTTTAATAAGCACACAGCTCCATCAATTACACAGATCCACCACTTGCCTCAGTCTAAATCTTTTCCCACCCTGTTGATTTAGTGCAACACATGCCATCAACGAGTAATAGCACACAGCACACACAATTTTATCACACAGTTCCATATTCCATTAGTCAAATTCATAATTGCGACTCACATGAAATGATGGCATGGTTAAGCAATTTACTCGTATCTAACCAACCCACGTTGGTGCTACGATAATACTAACTAATAATGAACCAATCTACGGTGACAAAAGATCATGGCATACAATAGACCAGGTGGTTTAACAAATTGGATTAATTACTATCCCAAAAACATTTAAATAAATACTTGAAATAGAATGCAATACATTGAAACAAAGTATTTTGAAAATTGGGTTCAATATGATCAAAGGTATAACTTGCCTTGCTATAGCAATGATGATCTTTATTTATCTTTGAAGGACCGAAATGGCAACAGAGGGGGGAGTGAATGGTGCCTTAAAAATTAAGATCCTCCCCTCTCAAGTGTCCACACGACAATTCAAAAACTTACTGTTAAACAAAAGGTGTGATGTGAATCAAATCCAAAAAGTTAAACAAAAGGGTCGTTTCATTACATCGGATATCTAAGCTCAGATTGTACCTAGCGGTAGTTCCAAGATCGCGAGTAGTTCCGGTTTCATCATGGAAGTTCCGCTGCGCAGTAGTTCCGCCTTGACAATTGGAAGTTCCATTGTCCCGACCAAGAACAAGACGCGGGTTTTGCCTAAAATCCAAATACTAACTCTTGAATGCTCTTCTCTGGTCAAGTCTCACAGGACATCATCCTAACCAACATCTTGACCTCATGGAGAAGAATCGCAGACAAAGATCCATTAATCAAAGCAAAAACGGATTTCTTGAGTATTAGGCAAGAAAGACCAAAAACCACAATTAGCAAGATTCTTAGATTCTTGGCTCATGAAACTTTGAGGATATATTAGCAATATCAATAAGACTCTAGATATCAAGTTTCATGCCATCTCATAGGACAAATCAAAAGTTTCACCAAAACCCTAGATATTCAACATGAACAGAAAGAGTAAAAGAGGCATAAACAAAGAACCAAAACCTCAGGATTTCATTGATAGGAATCAAGAGATTACAGAGGCAAACACAGAGGAAAGATTACACAAATTTCAGTTCATCCTCTCCAACTCAACAAACTCTCAAAAAGCAAAACAACCTCTCCAAAGGCTCTTTAGCTAAAGCAAACCCTAATTTTCTCTCACCAAAAGTCTAACCCAACAACCAGGGGTTCACCTCTATTTATAGCCCTTGGCTAATCTGTCTCCAACCCGTTATGCCTGCTAAACCCTAACGGAGCCAGCTTCACTCGTGCTTTGCGAAATTACCCTTTCGCCTCAAGACACCTTCTCGAAGCTCCGCGATTCCTTGTTGTTCACGACTGCAACCGCCTCGAGCGCACGCCGCCTTTGACACACTTTACCGTTCTAACCTCAACGCCGCTGCCTAGTCCGGCCTCCACGTGTCTCGCCACGACTCCACCTCGATGCCCTGCAACCAACACAGACAAGAAACACATCACATAGCATTGCTCAAGATAATAGAATTATCATTTGCATTAAACTCAAACTCATTCACAACTCAAAATCCAAACTATGCTCTCTCTGCACAGTTTTGTGCACAATCTAAGCGTCCGCGACTTGTCAAGATATCGGAAGTTCGCGCTTACCATTCGGAAGTTCCGACATCTAACGTCCGCACTCCTGCATTTGTAATTCCGATTTTCGTCACCGCAGAAGACACTTGTTAGGTTTATCGGAAGTTCCGCGTTCCTATGAGCGGAAGTTCCGATTATCGACACCGAGCACAAGCGTCGATAATCGGAAGTTCCGCTTCTGGCGGAAGTTCTGATTATCGGAACTTCCGCGATTCGAAACCGGAAGTTCCGCGACAAGATGTAACTAAATCGCAAAGAATAAGAAACGCGATGAATCCAATCACAAACTATTCAACAAGGCGTCAAATACTCATCACTCGACAGGAGACCCTACTCACATGGTCTCTCAATCTCCCCCTTGATGAGTATATTGACAAACACGAAAAAGCATATAGAGAGTTTGTGATAAAGACCAAACATGGTCTAATCTAGGAGACAAGAAGGCTCAAGACCATGTTTGTCAAAAAAAGAACAATTGGAGCTTTAAATGAAAGAGCAAATTTTTCTGCAAAGCTCCAGAAGACTTTTTCTCTCCAAACTGACTTCTCCCCCTTTTGGCAATAAACACATCAAGAAGTTTTAACAAGAGGAAATGACTATATGATATTCATTTTAAGCATTAGGAGCCATGAAGATTATCCAAAATGACTATTAGAGAATTACACCAAGCCATAACACATAAGAATGCTATCAAGATCATGATAATTGATGTATAGAATTGCTAAGACAGAAAAATCCATAATCTGAGAAATGGTCCAATTCTTTAGCAAGTCAAATAAACCAAGATTGTAGTCTAGCTAAAGGTATCCAAGGATGATACAAGCCATGTCAAATACTCTAAGTGGAACCAAGAAGCATAATATTGAACAGTTTAGAGTGCTACCAGATGTAAGAAAGACTCATTTGATCAAGAACTTGGTCTGTTCGAAGATAAGCAAATTTAGCACATTTTTCTTTTTCTGAAAATTCTTTATGGTTTTATCTTAGTAAAGCAAGTCCTGGACTAGGTGCCATCCACAACTGCCTCCTAAGCTTCAACCATTTTTCAAATCTTAACCATGTGCTAGATCCCAAGCCTTATGCGACCACTCCAAGCAACAGACTTAAGGAAGTGGTCTTAGGTCATCCAAGACTCTCCCTGAGTTCAGGCCTAGTGCAATGGCAAGCAGTCTCATGAGAAAGAGTTGGTGAGATCAGTTTTTTCGCACAAAAGAGATCATTTTTGCTTTTGAAGTTTTTAGACCAACGATTAAAGATAAGTCAAGTTTCTTAACGAACTGACATAGCTTAATCTAAAGTTCAATAGAGATTCAGGACTCAACTCAGCCTACTTGACATGGCGAGAATCATAATAGGATAACTTCAACAGACTAGTCTCAAGAGCTATCATGACAAGATTTTAATTCAAGTTGAGCATTTTTTTTAATCACCTTAGCATGGCAAAGACTAAACTACACATAAAAAGTCATGATAAATCTAGCAGTTTAGCATAAATCATGGCAAGATGTAAAACAGTGAAAACAGATCATAGGGGATAATAGACAAGGCTCCATATGTTTATAATACAATGCAGGATGAAATGCACGAAAATCCAGATTCCCTTCAGAATGAGATGCACTTGTTAATTCAGGTTGAGTTATGACAAATTTAAGAACTTGAAGAACCAAGATGAACTCCCCCTGAACCAAAGGAACAAAAACGAGAAACTGGAAAGAGAAACAGAGAAAGGCAGTCCTTAGAGCATAGATAAGATATAGAGAATACTATAGCTCAGACAGATTCTTATCTACCCCATATGATTCCAGGACTATCAGCTGATCGACTAACACACTAAGAAGCAAACACTGTCCCTGTCTACCCAAGGGTGGCCCGACCCTCGCTAGAACCTATAAGAAGTGAATAAGCTCTACTTAGAGAGAGGAGAACCAGCTAATAAGCAGCATCCTAGAAGCACAAGATAAGAAATAGCAGTCAAAGCAACTTGGCAAGAGAACCACTCTAACCTATGCTGAAAGGACTTAGACCCAAAGCACTTAGATGAAATGCAACCTGAAAGGAGAAATAGCATAATTAAAATATAATACAGAAGAAAAACACAAGCTCCCCCTCACAACAGTCCATAAGGACAAACCACCCCAAGCTCTCCCAGGAGAATGGCAAAAACCGAGAGTCAGCCCAAAGGCTTGGTGAAGATATCAGCCAACTGGTGTTCACTCTCCACAAACTGGAGCACAATGTCACTCTTATCTACATGGTCTCGAAGAAAGTGATATCTGATATCAATATGCTTGGTCCGAGAATGTTGCACTGGGTTCTTGGCAATGCAAATCGCAGATGTGTTGTCACAAAAGAGTGGAACACGGTCGATTACTAACCCAAAGTCCTCGCAAGGTCGAGACCATCCAAAGCACTTGGCTACAAAGAATCGGCTGCAAAGAACGCATTCGGCCTCTGCGGTGGATCGGCAACACCGGATCGCTTCCTTGAAGACCAGAGACAAGAGAAGTGCCAATGAATTGGCAAGTGCGAGGTGCTCTTCCTATCTATCCTCTGACCAATAAATCAGACGGAGAAGGCTCCAAGAGATAGACAAGAAGAGGATGAGTACCGATACCATAGTCAATGGTAGCTCAAGGTACCGAAGATGCGCTTCACCACTGGCGGTGAGATACGCGAGGAGAAGCTCAAATCGAGCACAAAGACATACGGAGAAATGTATGTCTGGTCTCGAGGCTGTGAGGTACAAGAGAGAGCCTATCATGCTTTTGAACTCCTTTTGATCAACTGGCTCGCCGTCTTCATCTGGTCAAGTGAAATCAGTAGAAGCCATTGAGTTGACATCGCTTGCCATCACTCATGTCAAAGCGTCTCAGAGATCACGAGTGTACTTGCCTTGGTGCGAAAAAGTACCTCCCGAGTCCGCTTGATTTGGAAGCCAAGGAAGAAACTCAACTCGCCCATCATGCTCATCTCAAACTCTGAGCTCATGACATCCGAAAACTGAGAGACGAGAGCATGCGAGGAGCCGCCAAAGATAATGTCATCCACATAAATCTGGACGAGCAGAAGATCGGTGCCAAGACGGCGAATGAACAAGGTCTTGTCAATTTTACCCATCTCAAAGTCATGACTCAAAAGATAAGACTTAAGCCTTTCATACCAGGCTCGAGGAGCTTGCTTAAGTCTATAAAGAGCTTTTGAAAGCTTGAAGACATGATTAGGATACTTGGGATTTTCGAAACCTGGGGGCTGCCTGACATAGACTTCTTCCTCAATAAGTCCATTGAGAAATGCACTCTTGACGTCCATCTGGTAAAGCTTGAAGCTCTTGGAAGCTGCAAAGGCAAACAGGATCTTAATAGCTTCAAGTCTGGCTACAGGGGCAAAAGTCTCCTCAAAATCGAGACCCTCAACTTGGGAGTAACCCTGAGCTACCGGGCCTCGCCTTGTTTCAATGACTACCCCATCTTCGCTTGCTTGTTCTTGAAAACCCACTTGGTCCCACCGATATTGTGACCTCGAGGGGCTCAACAAGCGCATGCACCTTGTTTCATCAAAGTTCTCCAATTCCTCATGCATGGCATTGATCCATGATTCATCGAAAGAGCATGACAAATGTCTTTAGGCTCAAATGAGGCAACAAAGCGTAATGGAGAGAAGAGAGACATGCCGCTTTTGAACGAGTGACTCGCTCAAAAGATCTCCAATGATCTGCTTTGAAGGATGGTCCTTTTGAATGTGTCTACGAGGTCCAAAGAGATGAAGAAGTGGCCTCTATCTCATGAGCAGATGAGATAGGGACAGAGCCACTAGCTTCTGGCAAGCAGACGGCAAAGGTCGATCTCCTCGAGGTGCGGTGGAAGAAGGCACCTCAAGAGGAGGAGAAGGAACCGGATCGTAGACAACCCTCATCTCCGTCTTCCTCATCGTCCACAAAGATGGACTCGCATCGCTCTAGAGAACTCGAGATATCGTGCCTAGTCCCTGACCGCCTCATCGAAGAGTCACCTCCTGAGTTTCTACCATTTTGCTAGACTCGCAGCCTGCACTCTATAGGCACGAGAAGAAGTCGAGTTACCGTAAAGATCCCATCACAAGATCGTGATTCAACTTATCTAGGTTCCTGGACTTGTAATAAAACACTTGCAACCAAACACACGAAAATGCGAGACATCGGGCTTTCGCCCATATCTCAACTCATAAGAAGGGATGCAAGAGTGCCCTAAGAAAAACTCATTGGAAACATGGCAAGCAAGGGCGATTGCCTCATTTCAAAACTTTCTAGGTGTAGAATATTCATTGAGCATTGTCCCGCCATCTCGACTAAGGTACGGTTCTTCCTCTCCACAACGCCATTTTGCCGAGGGCGTGCGGAGAAGAGAACGGTGCTCTACACTGCCTCACCACGAAACTCTCAAAGTAGGAATTCTTGAACTCGGTGCCATTATCACTGCGAATTGCTCGTAATGCACCCGAGAGCTCAACGAAAGCCTACTAAAAGACCACAAAATGAGTAAACGCCTCATCCTTCGAGGCTAAGAAAAACACCCAAGAGTACCTCGAGAAGTCATCGACCACAACAAGAACATACCACTTCCTCCCGCCGATCGCGACTCGAGCCGACCAATCAGTATCCATATGGAGCGCTTGTCACAGTGCATCGATCATTGTTATCAGAATCGAGAGTGAGAAGCGGCAACCATCTTGCCGCGTCTTGCAAGGAGAGCAAACTAGATCCTTGACCATCTTGAGTTTTGGCAAACAACGAATGAGATCGTGGCCGCTAACTCGGGTCAAATGATCAAATCCTATATGACCAAGTCTCCTATGTCGAGGATCAAATCACGGGATTCGTAGCAATTAAACACCGGAGAGGATCACCGTAAGACTCGTAAAAATCAAGACGAAAGATCCTCCCATAACGAAATCCATAAACCGGACTACCCAAAGAATCAAAATTTTGCAATTGTTTTTTTAAAACTCACCTCAAATCGCCATCGGTGAAATGAGAGATCGAAAGCAGATTATCTTGTAGCTTACTTACTAAGGCAACATCTTTTAGAAAAATGAATCATTAATGCGCACAGCACCTTTAGCAATGACGCCCAAACAAAGCATCTCCAAAGGTGATCGTCTCATCACGGAGCAGCACCAGCTAGGAAGAAAACCTTTCCCTTCCTCGCCGGCGAACTGAGTCAAACAGAGTAAAGTCTCGATCTTCGGGTGAATCAACAGTGATTTTGGCACCCAATACTGAGTAACACCTCGAACAGATGAAGTAGTCAAGCAAGACTGACCTCTATCTACTCTACGCTCTCTGTCACTCAACAAGTCGGAAGGTGCGTGTGCGGACACAGTCGCTGGTCAATCCGATCGCTATGGAAGAGCGAGTCGAAATTCGCAACATGTCGATCTCGCCACGAGTAGCCATCTCGAAAGGGAAACCGAGATCTACCTCAAAACGACGAAAGTCACGACCAAAGGGAGCATGAGGACTAAAATCGAAAACTTCGGAAAAACCAAGTCCTCGATGTCGCCCCTAAATCATCGATTGTAGTAAACCTAGACCTCGTGTTAGTCTTAGGTGCACTCATGGTCTGGGGCTGACCCTGAATGTACCTAAAAGACTCAACACGATCTCTACGCGCGATCTTGGCGCGCCTGAAGCAATGATCAACCAAGTGTCCATCCTTCTGACAGAAGGTGCAATGATACTCGCCTTCCGAGAGGTCAAGGTACAGTGGAATCACCTTGTCATCGAGAGATCCTTTGAACAAAACCCGCTGATTTAAAATTGACTTTCTCAGTCCTGGGCTTAGTTTTGATCACACCTGGTGCTATGGTTCTGAGCACGACAGGTGGATGCTTCCTCATATTCTCATGGAAATCATATCCTAGACCCTGATTAAATCTGCAAATCTTAGATTGGTCTAGAATGAGATTGAGCTTCTTCTTGCCTCCTACAAACCTCTCGAGAGTGTTCATAAGATACTGACACTCACGAAGGAGAGAGGTGCAAGAGGAGCAGGGGGAAGAAGGAACAACAGAGGATAAGGGAGCAGAAGAAGAACCAACAGCAGAGGAAAGATTGGCTTGTGCATGCACAGCCGACTCTGGGGGAACAGTCCTACTACTAGCCAGTTGGTTTACGTCGCTAGGCGTCTCTACCAAACCCTCATGATTCTTCCCAAAGACACACATTACAAGCAGATGGTTGCTTCTCTAGAAGGTCCTTAGTTAGCTTCACACATTTTTCATTCAGAACAATCAATTCATATTTGAGTTTTTCACAGTTACTGCATGATGAGCTAACATGGTCCTTAGAAGCAAATTTGGCCAATTTGTTATTGTTATCAACTAATTCTTGAAACTGTTTGGAGACAGATTCAAGTTCAGCAGTAAGTTTGGGACAGTTCACACATGAAGCAATAGGCTCAAGGAAGAAGGCTTGTAGTTCAGTTGATTTTATGGTCTCGCCTGCTTTAGATTCATCTTTAGATTATTACAGCCTTTCACAAATCTCGGCAGATCAAGCAACATAGTATAAAGACCTTTAAAAGCATTGTCCTTATCCTCACATGAGGTGCAAGAAGTAGTTTCTACACTAGTCGATGAACTAGGTGCTACCCTACTCATTTCTAGTTCAGTAAGCCTACTAGCATTCTCCACCTTAAGCTTATCAAGCTCAGAAGTCAGACTATCATGCGAGGTCCTTAGTTTCTCCATATCACCAATCAAACCACAGCATGTATCACAATCATCACGGGAGGAAGAAAATCTAAGTGAAGTAAGCTCCCGTGATTGTTTATCTACTTCCTTCTCAAGATCACCAACCCTAGCTCTAGATCTAGCATAAAACTTTCCTAGCTTAAGAAATGCATCATTGAGCTGGTCGTAGGAGGGACCTACCTCATCGGAGTTGTCAGAGTTTGCCGTCACGACGTCGGTCCCGTTGGCCATGAAGCACATGCCGATGAAGTCGCCACCGCCCTTGGGATCTTGATCATCCTTGCCCTCGCCGCCGCTCCATCCCTCCACGTCGGGTTGAGGTCGCCGAAGCGGTGGACGCGATGGAAGAGCTTCTTGGCCTTCCCAAAGTTGCGGAACTTCTTCTTGTCTTGAGCAGCGCCGAGGGCTTCATGTTGCGGTTCTTGTCGATGTAGTCGTTCTTGCTCGGACCGCCAGTAGTCACTTTTGCCCTTCCCCACTTGGGGTAGTTTGCTCGGATGTGGTCAGGGGCCACCACACTCAAACAAATCACTGGTCCTCTTCTTCCATCCCTCCTTCTCTTGAAAGCATGGGAAAACTTCCGAGCTAGAAGGGCTAGTTGTTCATCGACAGTCGCTCTAGCCGATCATCGCTATGTCACGAGAGCGACCAGGAGAAACCGCAAAGAGAATCGTAAGAAGATCCGGAAGTGGATCGGTGACTAGAGCCATCGATCGTGACTTCGACCTTCGAGAGACTATGTCAATCTCGTGAGTCTTGAGGCGCGAGTAAAGCGCATCAAGAGTCAAGGTCGAGAGGTCCGTGGTATCCTTGATGGTAGTCACCTTCATCTCCCAAACGCAGAAATCAAGAGCCGCGAGTATCGACGAGCATTGTCCGAAGTCGGGGTATGTAAGACCGACCGCTCGGAGGTTACTCAAGATCTTGTGAAAACGCGCAGCACTCATCAAGGGACTCGCCAGGAGCATTTCAAACTTGTTGTACTCTCGCTGAACCGTCCTGCCGAATCGTTTTGATCCGGGTGGTGCCTCATGGTAAGCGCCGAGGTCACCCGGATGTCGAAAAGCCGACGTCAGATGAGATATCCGATCAAACTCGCTTCGGCTCAAACCTTGGATTATAATGTTCCTTGCCTTAGCATTGGCCTCAACATCAGGCATATTTCCCATATTGATGTTTTCATCTGCAGGAACAGCGAATCTAACCTTCACCTTCCGCCAGATGGCATACCCCTGAGCTTGGATGTATGTTTCCATTCGGCTCTTCCGTAAGGGTAATCCAGCCATCAAAGACGGAGGCTTGGTGGAATACTTGTCCGCTGCCATGGCTCACAGACCGGTTAAAGATCTATCGAAAAAGAGCTAACCGGCTCTGATACCAATAGAAGGACCGAAATGGCAACAGAGGGGGGGGGGTGAATGATGCCTTAAAAATTAAGATCCTCCCCTCTCAAATGTCCACACAGCAATTCAAAAACTTACTGTTAAACAAAAGGTGATGTGAATCAAATCCAAAAAGTTAAACAAAAGGGTCGTTACATCCGATATCTAAGCTCGATTGTACCTAGCGGTAGTTCCGCCTTGTGGTAGTTCCGGTTTCATCATGGAAGTTCCACTGCAGAGTTCGCCTTGGACAATCTAAGTTCCGATTGTCCTGATCAAGAACAAGACGCTTCGGGTTTTGCCTAAAATCCGAAATACTAACTCTTGAATGCTCTTCTCAGGTCAAGTCTCACAGGACATCATCCTAACCAACATCTTGACCTCATAGAGAAGAATCGCAGACAAAGATCCATTAATCAAAGCAAAAATGGATTTCTTGAGTATTAGGCAAGAAAGACCAAAAACCACAATTAGCAAGATTCTTAGATTCTTGGCTCATGAAACTTTGAGGATATATTAGCAATATCAATAAGACTCTAGATATCAAGTTTCATGCCATCTCATAAGACAAATCAAAAGATTCACTAAAACCCTAGATATTCAACATGAACAGAAAGAGTAAAAGAGGCATAAACAAAGAACCAAAACCTTAGGATTTCATTGATAGGAATCAAGAGATTACAGAGGCAAACACAGAGGAAAGATTACACAAATTTCAGTTCATCCTCTCCAATTCAACAAACTCTCAAAAAGCAAAACGACCTCTCCAAAGGCTCTTTAGCTAAAGCCAACAACCAGGGGTTCACCTCTATTTATAACCCTTGGCTAACGGGTCTCCAACCCGTTATGCCGGCTAAACCCTAACGGAGCCCGCTTCCACTTGTGCCGCTTAGCGAAATTACCCTTTCGCCCCTCGCCCACCTTCTGGAAGCTCCCGCATTCCATGTTGTTCACGACTCGCAACCGCCTCGAGTGCACGCTGTCTTTGACACACTTTTACCGTTCTGACCTCAACGCCGCTTGCGTCTAGTCCGGTCTCCACATGTCTCGCCACGACTCCACCTCGATGCCCTGCAACCAACACAGACAAGAAACACATCACATAGCATTGCTCAAGATAATAGAATTATCATTTGCATTAAACTCAAACTCATTCACAACTCAAAATCCAAACTATGCTCTCTCTCAAGACGATTAGGCACAATCGGAAGTTCGCGCTTACCATTGCGGAAGTTCGACACCGAACGTCCGCGCTTGTCGAGATATCTAAGTTCGCGCTTACCATTGCGGAAGTTTCGATTATCGGAACGTCCGCACTCCCAGATTTGTAATTCCGATTTTCATCACCGCAGAAGACACTTGTCAGGTTTATCGGAAGTTTCGCGTTCCCAGTAGCGGAAGTTCCGATTATCGACACACCAGAGCACAAACGTCAGGATAATCGGAAGTTCCGTTTCACCGAGGCGGAAGTTCCGATTATCGGAACTTCTGCATTCCAAAACCGGAAGTTTCGCACAGTACAGAACCAAACTGGCAGCAGCACAAACGCGATGAATCCAATCACAAACTATTCAATAAAGCGTCAAATACTCATCACTCGACAGGAGACCCTACTCACATGGTCTCTCAATCTTCAATCTTCTACTTCCTTGATCTTCAGCTCCTTCAGACGATTCCGGGCTTCAACGTCTAACGATAAAGAAAGTGCAAAACAAACACAATTCAAAAGACAAATCAAATAAACTCCAAATTGAAATTGAATGGTACTGGAAGATAGATAATGAATTTAGATGAATGTAGGAATTTGGATGGGTTCAATCTGAGATCGGATGAAGAAGATATGGCTTTTGGAAGGTCGCGATCACAGGAAATGATGAAGATAAAAAGGAAGAGAGAAGCTGACAAGTAGGGTCAAAGGAATATTCTCATAATATTCTATTCCAAAGATATTAGAGATTGGATGAGTGTATGACATGTGGGACCGACTGATATTTATGGATTTCTAGAATTAAAAATAATTCCAGAAAAAGGCAGAGAGAATGACATGTGTGACCAATAAGATAAAAGGATTTTCAAGAATTAAATTAATTATCGAAAATAAGATTAGGGTTGACATGTGGGCCACTGGTCTATGGACTTGGTCCACGGAGATACGCTAGTCCACGGTGGACCAAGCTCATGGAGGAGGGTTGACCAAAGTTGACTGACATGCGGGATCCGCATGTAATAGAGAGAAACAATTAATGTTTTAATTGAGTGGATGACAGGTGGGGTCAACATGGAAGTGAGAGGAGATATATATTTATGTATACATACGTACATACACACACACACACACACACATATATATACATATATATATATATATAGACATATATATATATACACACACGCACGTGTATACATACATATACATCAACAGGAACAGAGGCTAGCTCACGCGCATGGAGATGGATACAAGAATTCTTAGCACTGAGATGGGAAACAAGGATTAGGGAAAAAGAATTAACAGTGAACAAAGAAAATAACCGCAGAGGTCAGAGAGGTGCAGCTAACATGCAAAGCAAAATAGAGAATAAAATAATGGGAGCAGCCGAACAGGGAATAAAAGATCATAGAACTAATTAACAGAGAAGACAAAAACATGAAACATGTTCAACCGAATGCTTCAATTGGGAAAGGAACAACAGAGAAGACAAAGAAGGAAAATTAACAGGGAGGACGGGGTGCATGCGGCTGCTTCCTGATGCATTGCATGTAGATGGAAGCCAAGTAAGATGAGATGGGAAAGCAAGGATTAAAGGAAAACGCACTGGCAACCAACAGAGCACACGGCTGGCCGGTCATGGGACTCACGTACGCTATACACACATACCACATTGCACAGGGCTGATTTTGGCGTGCATAGTGGCCAGCGGACGGCGTCGAGGTGGCGGCGGCAAAGGGGCAAAACGGAAAGGAAACGACGAGCTGGACGCGATGGTGCGATCGGATTTTGGAAATACTCACCGAGGAAGCGGGAAACGCGAAGAATACGATTGGTCTGTCGCGGACGGCGGAACTCCGGCGAACTTCGGGAGATGGGGCTGGCACCATGACGTAGAGCACGACGACGCGAATCCAACGCCGTAGACGGTTCGGCCGGCGGACGTCGGGCGGAGGAGAAACTCGCTGGAGAAGGCCTTTGGGACGAACTCCGTATTCTGCGAACTGCGACGAACACAGATCGATTCGGAGGAAACCAAATCAGGGGATTGGAAGAGGACGTCGAGACGGACGCGTGGGCGCAGACGGCTCGCACTTATATGCACCGAGCGAAAAGATATTGAGATTTGAAGTTTGAATTGGAAAAATCGGTTCGGCAGAGCAACGTGCTGCTGGAAAAATGTGTGAATAGTACCGTATGGTACTGTTCACGTGGGAGGAGAGAGAAAACAAAACTGATTTTCGGATTTTAATTAAAAGGCAACAAATCGATAAGATAGAATAAATATCAAATAAATCCAAAAAAATCTCCAAAAATACCAGAAAATTCCTGGGAACACAAGGAAACCAAATAAAATAGATTTTTATTTAATTGATGTTTATATTAGTCAAACTCAATATTTTTAATTTAGAAAAATTCCAATTAAACTTTATTAATTCAAATAAAATTAGTGAAATTTTTCAGGGACCTAAACTACTCGAAAGATTTTTGAAAAGCCAAATTTTGGGACGTTACACCACTTCAGGTTCTCCATCGACAGGTTCTGCAGGTTCTGTTATTGACTATTCGGGCAATGAGAAACCACCACCTACGCAGTTAGGTACCTCCCTGTGGATCCTTGATTCTGGTGCATCTTTTGACATTACTTCTGATTCTTCCATTCTGTCTTTCGTTACACCTCTTGATTCTCCTGTCAGTATTCTTTCTTCTGATGGTACCTCTCTTTCAGTCTCTGGTCGAGGACCTCTTAGCAACTCATCTTTTCATGTTCCTTCTGTTGCTCATGTTCCTCGCTTGACCATGCAGCTTCTTTCTGCTGGGCAGATTACTGACCTTGGTTGTCGGGTCATCCTTGACTCCAACTCTTGTTGTGTTCAGGACCGCCACACGGGGGCTGTGGATGGTTCTGGCCCTCGGCACCTTGACTCACAGCGTCTCTAGGAGCTTGACAGGCTTCACATTCCTTCCGCTGCCACCGTCGCCGCCAGTCTCCGCTTTTGCCACTCCGTCTACCAGCTCTTTCCAACAGTGGCATCACCGTCTTGGTCATCTGTGTGGATCTCGTCTGTCATCTTTTGTTCGTCATGGTCTTCTGCAGTCTGTCTTAGGAGACGTTTCTTTAGATTGTCAGGGCTGTAAGTTAAGGAAACAGATTCAGCTTCCCTATTCTCATAGTGAGTTAGTGTCTCAGCGTCTTTTTGATCCTGTTCATTCAGATGTTTGGGGTCCGACTCTCTTTCGAAAGGTAACCGTCGATATTATATCATTTTTATAGATTACTTCTCTCGCCACATTTAGATATATTTTATGTCTTCTCGTAGTGAGGCCTTGTCTATCTATAAACAATTTGCTACTATGGTTCGTACACAGTTTTCCACTCCTATTCGTGTCTTTTGTGCTGACTCTGCTAGCGAGTACCTCTCTTGTTAGCTGCGCAACTTTCTTGCTGAGAAGGGCACCCTCGCTCATTTCTCTTGTCCTGGTGCTCATGCTCAGAATGGTGTCGCTATGGCTCGTACCCTGATGATTGCCGTCTGTATTCCACCTCACTTTTGGGCCGAGGCCGTTTCCACTGCCACCTATCTCGTCAACATTCAGCCATTTTTTGCTCTTCAGTGTGAGATCCCTGTTGAGTGTCTCTGTGGCCTTCCTCCAGACTACTATGCCCTTCGTCTGTTTGGCTGTGTTTTCTACGTTCTCGCAACTCGAGAATGCACCACCCTGACTGCTCAGTTTGTTGAGTGTGTCTTTCTGGGATACAGTGCTGAGCACAATGGCTATCGGTGCTAGCACCCTGTTGGTCGACGGATGCGGATTTCTCGGGATGTGACTTTCGACGAGTCTCGTCCCTTCTACCCACGTCCTGCCTCTCCTTCAGTTTCCTCTGTGGAGTCCCTGTCTTTTTTGACTTTTCCAGTTACATCCATCTCTATCTTGCCCTTGTCCACCCGTCCTACTGAGTCTCCACATATACCTTCTAAGGCCTCTCCGCCGTTGTCGCCGCCTGATTCGTCTCCTGCGGCTCCTCATGCTTCTCAGGCTCCTCCCACTCTCTTTTACACTCGTCGACCTCGTATTGAGGATCTTCCAGATAAGCCATCTTTCCTTGATGTTTCCTCTTCTCCTGATGCTCCATCTTCCCTTGATGGGTCATCATCTCCTCGATACGGTCTTCGTGATCGTCAGTCGATTCAGCCTCTGCCCATTTTGGTTTTGCTGGCGCAGCTACTCATGAGCCTGTCTCCTATCGATTCAGCATGCCATGGTCGAGGAGATTGCTGCTCTCGAGCGTACTAGTACTTGGGATCTTGTTCCTTTTCCATCTCACTTTCGTCCCATCACATGTAAGTGGGTCTATTAGATTAAGACTCGCTCTGATGGCTCTCTTGAGCGTTATAAGGCGCGTCTTGTTGCTCGTGGCTTCCGGCAGGAGCATGGTCGTGACTACGACGAGACTTTTGCTCCTGTGGCCCACATGACCACTGTCCGCACTCTTCTTTCGGTGGCGTCTGTTCGCCATTGGTCCGTTTCTCAGCTTGATGTCAAGAATGTCTTTCTTAATGGCGAGTTGCGTGAGGAGGTCTACATGCATCCGCCACCTGGGTATTATGTTCCTGAGGATATGGTCTGTCATCTTCGTCGTTCTCTCTATGGCCTTAGAAAAGCCCCTCGTGCTTGGTTTGAGCGCTTCTCCTCTGTGGTCACTACTGCTAGCTTCTCAGCTAGTGATCATGATCCTCCTCTTTTTGTCCACACTTAGCCTCGTGGTCGGACTCTTCTTCTTGTATATATTGATGATATGATCATCACCGGAGATGATTATGAGTATATTGCCTTTGTCAAGGCTCGTCTGAGTGAGCAGTTCCTTATGTTGGATCTTGGTCCTCTTCGTTACTTTCTTCGGATTGAGGTTACTTCCACTCTAGATGGTTTCTTTATGTCCCAAGTGAAGTATATTCATGATCTTCTTGATCGCGCCTCTCTCACTGATTAGTGTACTGTTGAGACTCCCATGGAGCTCAACGTTCATCTTCGGCCCTCTAATGGCGAGCCTCTTTCTGATCCGACTCGCTATCGTCATCTTGTTTGGAGTCTTGTCTACCTTGCTGTTACTCGTCCGGATATCACTTATCCAGTCCATATTCTGAGTCAGTTCGTCTCTGCTCCCACTCAGGTCCACTACAGCCACCTTCTTCGAGTTCTGCGATACGTTTGTGGGACTATCTCTCGCCATCCCTTCTTTCCACACTCCAGCTCGTTACAGCTTCAGACTTATTCGGATGCTACATGGGCCATCGATCCTTCTGATTGCCGGTCTATCTTTGCTTACTGTGTTTTTATTGGTGGTTCTCTCATTGCCTAAGACGAAGAAACGGACTGCAGTATCCCGTTCGAGTGCAGAGGCTGTGTTACGAGCTATGGCTCTCTTGACAGCAGAGATTACCTGGCTACGGTGGTTACTTTAGGATTTTGGTGTTTCTGTCACTACACCAACTCCTCTCTTGTCAGACAGTACAGATGCTATTAGTATTGCCCGTGACCCTGTGAAGCATGAGCTCACCAAGCATATTGGTGTTAATGCATCCTTCTTGAGGTCTTGTGTGTATGATCAGGTGATTGCTCTTCAGTATGTTCCTTTCGAGCTTCAGATAGCGGATTTCTTCACGAAGACCCAGACTCGAGCACAACACAGCTTCTACCTCTCCAAACTCAGTGTTGTTGATCCACCATGAGTTTGAGAGGGGTGTTAGAGATATATGTATAGTTGTGTTTTCCCCCATTATTATGAGGGGTTATTTGCATATTCGCCTCCTGTACTTGTCTATATATACTGGCCTATTGGCCCCTTGAGAATACTATTCCTAGCAATATCAACTTGTGTTTAATGAAAACTTGCAGGGTTTTTCAGTTGTTTTACACTCCCAAAACTTCATAGCTGCTACTCGAGTCAAGTCCATGGAAAAGGTATGTAGCATGTACCATTTTCTTCTGAAATTGCCTTCTAATTGAACAAGGAGTCATAGCTTGTATTTTGTCAGTTAAGGGTTTGAATGACTGGATTCTAAATGCCTGGAAGTCTTGTCCCCGCAAGACACTCGTTGCAGCTGCTGCAGTGATATCCTGCTGGAACTTGGTTAGTGTGAAGACACGCATCATGGCAGGTACAATGTTGATAGTTGATTTAATTGAAACAACTGGATCATATAAACCTCTTAAATAACTTCCATGGTGCAAAATAAAATCTAACTGCTGGATGCGGTTAAACAGTGTACAAATGCCCTCATTGATAACTTGATATTCAGACAACTTTTAGACTTTTAGTACTGGCATGCATTACTGGCAGTGGTTCACCCTTTCCCCCCTGATTTCCTACAAGAGATGGCATGCGTTTATGTTTCACTCTTTCATGTGAACACAAGCACAGGTGCTCCTTTGCTTGAAAGCGTCATTGCAGATTTTCATTCCTTTCCTTCATGATTTGGAGTGGCCCTCCAATGCAGTTGATGGCATTGGCATGTATCACAATTTGTTCTTTTATTCAAACATGTTAAAGTTTAACACTGGCATTATCTCTTTCTGCAGCCTTCGTTTCTCTAGTAGCACTGCGCTACTACTATCAGTACCCGCGAACAAGTAAGAATTCAGAGGGGGAAATACGCCGGGAGGAGCAACAAGAAGCAATGGTGCTAGAAGACTAACAAGCTTCCTCATGTGCAACCTAATGGACAGAAGCTAACATAACAAAGCGTTTGTGTTTTGTATAATTGCTGTACCACATCAAGTGTAACAGCAAAAGGGAAAAATGTGTTGCAAAACTGCAGCCTCCAGAGTTCAGAGTGCCTGAGCGGCCATGAAGCCGTTTTGTCATGGTAGCTGGTGCAACCATTTACTGGTACTGGTACTTGCTGCAGAGATAATAGTGTTCTGTGTGGCAGCTGTACCCTGGAGCATACCTGAAACTGAAACAAGTATCAAAAGTACCTACGTGTGCTGAGTAAGCCTGACTAATTGTAATGCATGTTTCTCCATTTTGTTTTGTAAATAACAAAGTAAATTCATTGCTGCTAAGTTCTTGTCGAAGCCTTCTGTGCCTGTGGTGTATCTTGCTGCTGGGCTTGACAAAGCCCAATCCCTTTTGAGCTTGAAACATCTTATCGCTTAGGGCGAACAGCTTCCTCTCAAACAAAATAAGAATAGAAAAGAAAAAAGACGGGGAACGGCAACTTCTCTGTATGGGCCAGGGTTGAGGTAGGCCGAATCTAAGTCACCTTTTCGTTTTAGTCTTTCAAGGCCCATCATGACTCTTGAGAATTAATCTTTGGACTTTGTGATGCTCCTTAACCGAATCTTACGAAGAGCCAGTACAATAGGTGCTTTCAAAAAAAAAAAAAAAAAGGTACAACAGGAGATAGCCAACTTCAATTTCTACGGGAAAATGTCTGATTTTTTTTTTAAGTTTTGTTTGCTTAGGTCACAATTTCGGCTTATCAACGATGGATGGACCGAGATATTACTTTAAATTCTCAGTCGAGGATGATCCTCCCAAACAAGGCCTAATTGAAAAAAATATATTGACAAGGCTACTTCATTGGTTGGTTTGTTTGCTTTGCTCTCTTCTAACACTCAATTTAAGTCAAGATCGGTAAGGCGGGTGAAAAAATAAAATAGAGATAGTGTCGGCATCAGCTATGAGCCAACTTCAATTCTACACGTTAACACGCGAAATTGCAGTGCATGATATGTTGATACAAATGGCACAAGGTACAAATATAGCACAATCCGTTGATATTGGGCAAATAATTGGAGCAAACATATAAAAGTCAGCAGATTAAGCGCTCACTGCCAACACGACCCATAATTATTCTTTAGGCAATTCGGAATAAATGGCTCGGCTGCAAAGTTTTGCAGTTTGAAAAATACCATTGGATGTCTTACTCACATGCAAGGACGAGATCTACATCAGCCTCACAAAAAAATAACATCTATCCAATTTTTCCTCTGGTTTTTTAGACCTCAAGATACAATTAAGCTGCTTCGTGGTTTCTCAGGCAATGCAATCGAGCCCCAAGCACCCAATCCACAGGCTCCAGACCACCTTCCTCATCACTTAATTATTGTAAGATAACACATCACTAGCTAGAACAGGTGAAGTTATCACAGCTGATTGAGTTTATGTTAGATCGATCACATGTAGTGTACCATTTCCCACTCACTACAGCCAGTGGCTGTTGGCAAAGGCATGATAACTGTTGGGTATATATTTTACCGACAACCAACTGTTGGCAATTTCCTGTCGGGGTTGCTGTGTCAGGACTGTTGGTGATGAATATGGGTGTTGGCAAAGATTGCAGCTGTTGTAGTGACTTTAATGGCATGCCTGGCACGCCGCTTACTTCATGGATTTTGCAATAAGATCAATTATGTTCATTGGCTCCCTTGAAATGTGGTCTGCTTTCTACTGTGTTTGAGTTGCTATGTCGAGTCAGGACTGACGGTTCCAGTAAAGACTAAAAGTCCAAACTGTAATCGAACCAGTCAAGAATTGGGGTTTCACAATTATGTCGTTTCGTCGTTGTTGTCCTTTTTTACCCGCAGTATGATCCATATTGCCCGCAGTATAGAGGTAAAGGGAGACAGCAGCGACGGGATCATCGATGTGCGGAGGAGCGAGTGTCTCTTATCTAGAGTAGTCATGTGGTATTAAACTTCCTACGTTTCATCACATGAAATCATGAAACCCTAATTTCGAAGCCTTACGTCCTAATTTTCGAGACATAAACCCTTAATTTGTCGAGATAATTTCAGAGCATATAAAATTCTGCAAAAATTACATAATCAAGTCCACTATGTAAGGAGTCTGGGAAAAAAAATCATAATGTTTGGACCTCATTTTTTCATATTAGAAAATTACTACAAACAGTATAATTAAATGAATTTTTGAGAAAAAAAAATCAGAATGGATAAAATTTTGAAAAAATTACACAAATAAGTAAACTATACCGGAAGGCTCCACAAAAAAATTATAATTTTTTGAGCTCATTTTCTATATTTAAAAATTTCTCCAAAAAATATTATTAAATAATTTTTTGAAAAAATGTCTCTTCATTGTGTGGGGCGGCAAAGAAGAAGGTGTCTTTGTCCGTCCCCGACGGCAACAACTCGACTCGGGGGGCTAGATTTAAAATTTTCATGTTAGAGGGATTATATTTAGAATTTTAGTGATCTATAGGGCTAAAATTATCCAGACTTCGGAAAAGTTTGCAGCTGTTGTAGTGTCTTTAATGGCATGCATGGCACGCCGCTTACTTTATGGATTTTGCAATAAGATCAATTATGTTCAATGCATAATAAGCTCCCTTGAAAAATGGTCTGCTTTCTACTGTGTTTGATTTGTTATGTCGAGTCAGGACTGGCTGTTCCAGTAAAGACTAAAAGTCCAAACTGTAATCGAACCAGTCAAGAATTAGGGATTCTCAATTACTAGCGGGAATTCTAGTGACAAAATGTATGTGTAATACAATTGTTTTCGGAAGAAAGATAAGCGCGCGCTCAAGAGGCTTTATAATGTGACTAGCCAAACTATTAATAACCAATATTAGTTTAATTAGCATTTATCTAGTATTTTTGTTTATGGAGAGAATCACCTATGACATGAAATTTTTTTTGCAAATGATTTCGAAAACTAAAATAAAAACTGGTTTGGGCTTAGGCGAAATTAGATAGTTGGTGGGTGCAAGTTTATACAAGAGGTCGATTCGAGAATATTCCAGGCCCAATGGTTCTTTTTGGAAGTCACCCAGCCAGTTAAGAACCAATATGAGAACCGCTCTTTGCTAAGCTCTACCATACAAACATAAATCTGGAGTGGGAAAAACCTAACTAACTAATTTGCAATATTTCAGCGTGGTTGTGCCATCCGGTTGTGTGGGTGTCAGAATGACCTTTTTTTTTATACCCACATGGTGCAAGAAGGGGCTTCTGGCGGTGAGTCCAAAGGACGTGAAACCTTAGCGGACACAACTACGTTGAAATGGTGCATTGTAAATGCCTTGTTATAATCATTTAGTCGCACACCTACGAAACTGTAGGAAACGGACATTAAAAGTTGATTATCCCTTGTGGGTAAAGTTGTACAACCTCTGCAGAGTGTAAAACTATTTGAATAGCCATGTCCATGATCATGGACATGCTTAGTAATGCCACTCAAAGTTAGAGTTTGGTTTTGATTTCAAAAAGATTTTATCAAATGATTTTACATAGTTATCCAACTGGGAAATTTGGGCAGAAAACCTTGATGTAGTGAGTTAGTCCGTCACCAGAAGTGCATCTTGTACTAACTTGACAATTTAAAATCAAGGAATTTTAGTTATAGAATAACTGCTTTGGAACTTAGTATAAATATTTAAGAAATATTGCTTTATGCAAAATCAATCCTATAAGCCTTCCTTTGAAAAACCAATGCATGCATTATAATATGTTATTGGGTGTAACTTGCGGAGTATATTTTTGTACTCACCCTTATTTAATAAAATATTTTCCAATGGAGAAGGACTTTGCTACTACTATGGATCTCAACGACTAGGGAGCTGCCTCAGTCGATTACCTGTGGCAGATTTGCTGGGCTCTACTACTTCTTCTTCGTCTTCCGCTGTGTTCTTTATTGTTGGCTTGTAAGCCTTTCTTGTATGAAACTCTGATTAATAATAAAGTTATGCAAATTATAGATGTTACCATATTTGTTTACTGTGTACACTAGCTACTGTTCCGGAGACTAGTGTTGTATACACAAAAGATCTGGCGGTGTTACTCGTGAATCTTACATGATGTCGACGGGTACAAATTTTGTCCCGAAGGCAATATTGAATTCACTCCATGCAATTGCATGCCCTGTCGGTTCTGCTTCTTCTTCTACTTGCTCTTCGACATTCTCCTCTACTACTTGCTCTTCCTCAGTTTCTGGTGCTTCTTCTTCGAACTCTTCATCAGCTATCAGACTTTCTCCTCCACGAGCGGCTAGGTAGTTTTCCCACTAAAGCGGTTGTGGATCCCTTGAGCTGGTGGGTAGCGAAATCCACTTTATCGTCCTCTACACATTGTGCAAGTCGAAGTTTCTGCTCTGTGTCCCAAATCCAATCTTCTGCTTCTAGCGGTTCACTTGCAGACGAGAAGGTCAAGGGTCTGGTCCTTAGGAAATCTTCTAGCTTAGAGTTGCGATTGGCTGCTTTGGCCTACTGACTAGCGAGCATTGCTTGAAAGATCTGGGTCTGCTGAAACTTGATTTGGGCCATGGTTGGATGCACTGGTAGTGGGGTGGTAGATTCGGTCCACGGTCACGACCACGGGCTCCTCCTCAGCCTACGGTACTTGTACCACATCCTTGGGCAACGACTCTCTTGGGGTCCATCTAAGAGAACAACTTGGTTTAGGATTAGAGGATTCATATAAGGGTTCACTGGCCCTCTGAGGCACAACAGAAGAACTTTAACCAAATAAGAAAAATGATTAAATGCAATACAAAGCCTAAGATGGATGCATCACATTAGTAGTAAGGGTTAAATGCTACATGACTTCCGGTACATAGCATATAAGCCATACTAAGCCATGACACCAAGATACATACTACAATATCTACTAAAAGGGAACAAAAGAAAGAAAAAGTGCTTGCAATCCAAAAGACTACCCTAGCAAGCACAACTAGCTAACCTAAACTAGTCCTGACTACTCCTCCATGGGGTGCTGACCACATGCGGCGCAGTTGCTCGGGGAGCGGGAACGAGAACGGCTGCGGCTGAAGCTGGGTGACCGAGAATAGGAGCAGGAACAGGAGAGATTGTGTCCTTGGCTGGAGTCTCCAATGTCGATGACGAGCGAGAATGAGCTCTCCAAAGTTTAAATTTGGATTAAATCCAAAAATAAATAGAGGAGAGATAAATTCTCTCTCTGATAGGTGGGGTCCATGGTTTTAACTAAATTTGATTTATTTTCTGAAAGGAAAAGGGTTGAGGGGCTGACTGGTGGGACCAAGCTACTGTGCATACAATAAGTGGCCCATTTGTTAGTGACCTACTAACATTTAACCGGTTGAAACAGGGTTTAATTGCCGATGGGCCCACATGTCAACGAGATGAAGCTTTAAATAAATGCAGAGGGCCCACTTGTCAGTGGCAGATTAACAGAAATAAAACACAATCATTACTCCCTGGATCACCGTGGTTAAGCATAATTGCCTTACTACAGTGCTCCCTCCTCTGCCGAAGGGAATGCAGCGTTGTCGTGCTCGTCGTCGGCGGCTGGCGGTGAACCGGAGCAGCAGTGCACCGATGCTAAGCGGCGGCGATGGTCGGTGAACACGCCATCAATGGCTAGGCTAGCTAAACGAAGGCACTGGAAGCATCTATGAGGCAAGGGGAACTCACCCGAAACAACGGCGGTGCTTAGGAAGCTCAAGGCGGAGTAGCGACAGGAGCCAGAGGCGGTGGTGAGGTGGTTGTCACGGAGAGCTCACCGGAGGAGAAGAATAAGAAACTCGGTGCAGCTCAGGTCATCTTTGGGATGTCCACGGCAAGCTCCTGGTGTAGGTAATTGAACCGAGGTGCTACAAGGCTCGAATGGCGACGGTGGTAGCAAAATGATCAGAGGGGAAAATAAAGGGCTCATGTGGCACACGGGGGGTGGGGGGCAATGGAGGCAGTGGGGGAGCAATTGGGGGTAGGGCGAAGGTGAGAGGACCCTTATATAGCCCTAGGGCAGGAAGGTGCCCGTTGGGCGGGATGATAGTCACGTCGGGTCTGGAGGGCGGAGCTAGGCACGACGCTAGGGGAGGCGGATGGCAGAATGCGACAGGCGCACAAGAGAGAGATAAGAGATGTGGCTAGCTTCAACGACCGTTAGCGAGATTTGCAGGCATGTGGGCATGGCGCGCACGACGAGCACGGGTCGGGGTGCTCACAACACTGCAAGAAGGGAGGCGACGCAGCACAGACGCGCATGGCGCGAGGGCGGCGATGTGTAGGCATTGGCGAGGCGGCGCACAGCGGGCGCAGTGAGAGCGTGTCGGGAGTGCACCCAGCACGACACAACGCGTCATGGTGCGTTCTATGCGGGGCCTAGAGCTGGGCTGGGCCAGAGAAAGCCGGGGGTGAGCTGGGCTGAGCCCAGGGAGAAATAGGAGAATTGAGATTTTGAAATTTTGGGCAAAAATGAGTTGAAGACTTTGAATTCAAATCAAATTTGAAACTCACTCAAACTTTTCCAAAATGGGATGTTACACCTATACAACACCGTCGACCCAGGAGACTCAACGTAAGTGACCATATCATTTTACGTTCTTTGTTGGGGATATCTAGCACGTCATTTGTTTAGTATAGTGTAGTAGCACGACACCACCACATTGTAGCCCCTTCATCCCCGACATCAGTCGTCATGGATAGCCTTGCACGGAGCTCTTCGCATCGTGCGGGTGGCTGCATAGAACCCCATTAGGGATTAGATGGTGATGTACACACCACCTAGCGGGATTGGCTATCGGTTAGCTAGCTCCGCCATGGGCCCAAACATTGCCGCCTCACGCCGCCGCCATAGGCCACCATCACGCTCGTAGCTAACACCGTCAGGGTTGGTGAGGACATAGGTTCCCATTTTGGGTCTCCTGGGTCACTCCTGAGGCCTGGATCGTCTGCGATGAGCGTGGCCAGGGCGTGCTCTTGGCGTCCCCCCTGCTCCGAGTGGATTTAGGGGAGATGCACTATAGCGTCCTGTAACCCGGTGATTAAGTCTTAATAATGTTTTTAAGTAAGATTAAGTCTTAATAATGTTTTAATAAAGGTTCAATTCAGGGGTAAGTTAATATGACATGTGGGCCCGAATCAATTAGTGCAATCTAATCAGAAACTAAAATAAGTTGTGAGTCAATGACATATGGCCCCCACCCTCTAAACTGTACTGGATGGACCTAGTCTATGGACCTATGTCAGCGACATGTGGGCCCTCGGTCCATGAACTGTTTCCATGGTCCGAGTCCGTACGAACGAGGGCCCACCTATCAGTGACTGTGGCCAATTCTAGTTGCAAAATAAATCAAAAAAGAAATGATGGCATGTGTTGAACTCGACCATAAGGTCAAAACTATTATTTGCTATTCAAATTAGTAATTTATTTTAGTTTACCAAAGTGGGCTACCACTTTGGTATTGCTTGATTTATGTATATGTTTATGTCAATTACACTTCTTTTGATAAAATTATGTTTGATAAATGACATTTACAAACTAGTACGTGTAGGACTGTAAATGATTGTGTTTTATGCAAAATTAAGCCACTACTGCCTCTCTTTTGATCAGCCTCTATCATGTATAATCTCCACTCCTTTGGACATCCTCTAGCATATAATTTATTTTTAATTTTGTGTAAAACTTGCAAGTACCTTTTATACTTAGCCGGATTGTCCACTTGTTCAGTGAGGATGATTACACTCTCGATCAATTCGTTAGCGCCGATTTTGGTGACGCTAACGAATAGCGCTATTTCTAACCCCACTCAGTTGCTTCTGGGAGTTGGGCATACTTGGCTGAAATTTTTTGTTATGATACTTTTTTTTCCACTGCGTACTTTTGTTGGTGTTTAAATTTGGCCGGTCGGACACTTGTGTAAATTATAGTCATAAGTCCTAGCTTTGGATGTCGTTATGTAATATAATGTATGCTTTGTGTATGACTGTGATCAATATTGATAAAGGATATGTGCGTGTTAGCACTAATCTTGGGAACTAACACGGGACACAAATATGAAGATTTGGAATGCTATTTGATTCATCTAAATATGTTCTCGGACTGCTGAGAATCGCCTTGGTGCATACGCCATGGAGTGGTATGCGGGTCGATTTTCTAGTTGATGTCAACCGGGTTTTCATATTTAACTTGGATTAAATTGAATTTCAGATCTTGAAGACTCAGAATTAATTTTGTATGACCTGGAGGATATAGATTACATGAAATTAAACTCGTGGTCCCCACAAAGCACATAATAACAATGATTTAATTCCATAACTAATCCTGAGAGTAAAGCTAATGGTAAAGTGCCAATTGCTAATACAACAACTCTTGCTCCATTGCCCCGCAAAGATCAACCTCATCTCTTGCCAAACTTCTACTCTCAATCAGTCCATGCATCGAATTGCAAATATGAGCAACCAATCCGGTATCAAATACCCAAGAACATGTACGAGAAGTGGCAAGATTAATTTCTATAAAATCTATTCCTGAACTGGAAGTCTTACTTTCTTTGTTCTTTTTCATTTCTGCCAAGTACTTCTTGCAATTTCCTTTCCAATGCCAAGTCTCATGACAATGGTAGTATTCTGTATCACGCTTAGGACCTGGCTTGTGCTTCTTAAGCTTATCCTTGAGACTCTCGATCTCATCTCGAGTTTTTCCTTTGCCCTTTCCCTTCCCTGAGACTTACCCTTCTTCCTGAAGCTGGTAGTCTTTTGAATCATCATCACATAATTAAAACTTTTCTTGATGCTCTCCTCATCACTTTTAAGCATGTCATGCAACTCGGTCATTGACTTCTCCATGCCATTCATATAAAAATTCAATACGACTGGCTCAAATCTCGTAAGGAGCGATTGAAGAATCACATCAGTAGTCGACTCTTGGCTAATGGGGAAAACCAAGCTTTTCTAAGCTATCAATGTGACTAATCATTTTAATCACATGAGGACTGACCAGGCTACCTTCTGATAGCCTACAAGAAAATAATGCCTTTGAGGTATTGTACCTCTCTGTCCTTGTTTGATCCCGAAACATACCTTTCAGACCCACAATCATATTATAAGCGTATGTGGTCTCATATTGCTTCTGAAGCTCATAGTTCATGGTGGCAAGCATAAGGCGGTGTACATCGACTACGTCATTGCAATACTTCTCATAAGCATTCTTTTCAATACGAGTAGCATCGGCATTTGGTTCATCGGGATAAGGATCCTCTATAACATATTCATTTTTTTCTTGTTTGAGAACAATTCTCAAATTATGAAACTAGTCAATGAAGTTGGATCCATTCAGCTTTTCTTTCTCAAGAATGGATCACAAGTTAAAGGTAATTGTGGAGGAAGTATTAGGTGCCATGATCTACAATAGAAAGAAGTATCTAAAAAAATCCAACACTATGTTTATGTAAGATCTTCTATTAAACACTTTAATAAAATATACTCCCACTATATGTTGTACGACCAGGTCTACGACCAGTTTTTCCCTCTAGCTTCATATGGTGGGTCCAAGATCCATATATCACTAAGTCCTAGTGAGTTTTGGCATCACTGCTAGAAACTTAGTTTTTTAGATAAGCAACCCTTTGCTAATCATATCTCATATGACTCTTGTTTGTTGGGTGGCATCTCTATGCCTCGATGCCCAATACTATGCCCCAATGGCCAAAACTGTTTTGATAGCATTGTCAACTTAAACCAATACTATGCATGTGGGTATCCAACACCCACCCTATCATATTAAGATAATTTATGGCACCCTACTTTGGTAGACCTACCAATTAACGATCAAAATTGTGATAGGCGAAGCAATTGGAAGGCATCAAATTTACTTATTTTTTCTTGAGAGATACCACTCTATCATGTTAAAAACATCTAATGATAAAACATGATCAATAGCATAACAAGAATAAAATAAATATTCACAGATAATCATAATAAACTGTGAAATAAGATGGCCCTTAACATGACAATCCCATCACCATGCTTCCTGTTCACCGGGCCATCATGCATGAAATCACCTTATTCATCTACTAACCAATTACTCCTAAAAGCTAGTAATGAACTACATATGATAATATCAAGAATGACATGTCAGTATGCGGACTATTATACAATAATATGTAGCTCGATGGCTATCACACAGCATGACACACAGGCTATGTAAAATCCATACATGCATCACATACACAATGGGCTATACTATTCTCATCAATCCCTATAAAAGGTGTTATGCATAGAATCCAATTCTATCGGGTGACATGAATGCATAATATTATATAACGTGACAACGATTACCCAGCACGGTGGTCCCGCTAGCTGGTTAGCGGGCGGGGTTCGAAGGGACGTGAATCTTATTCCCATGATTGAGCCATGGAAAATCATTGGATTAATCATATTAACCATATTTCGAACCAATTTGATCACCGCCTGATACGACCACGCACTGCTGCATACCCTAATGGCGGAATTTTGACCAGTAGGAGTATCATACAAGGCGGTCGTAAACAAGTCGAGTAAATTATTTGGTGCTCTCAAATCATACCTCTCGCAAACCCATCTACTATCACTGAAAATCGATCGATCTTATCAACCAATGCTTAGATCGTTCCATCCATATGAACCGATCTAGGTTACCTGACCAGATCAGTAATAAATCCAATCTACTGCTGCCATATATCAAGTATATGCAATCAATCTAGATAAAAAAAACTACGCAAGATGGCTTTGATACCACTGAAGGGATACAGGTAGGCTACACTAGCTGGTAATTAAAAAAATTCTACCACGTGAACCAGGATGCCATCCAAGCAAGAGATCATAGATCGTTACCACTAGATACGCAGCGCAGCGAAAGAAGAGTTAGAGCAGCTGTATCCAACGTAGAGCGTATCGATGAAGTGGTCATAGTAGATCGTCACCTCTAGCAATCAATCATGTTCCTTGTTTAGGTTGAGGATCGTCCTAGATCAAGACATCAACAACCGCAACAGCGTCTCTACGGTATCCACGCGTCTACGGGTGGAACACCATATACCGATGTGCTAGCACCAACTCGCACGGCGGGGCTCCCGAGAAGATGGCAACTAGGGTTTCAGTGGAGCAACTCATGTCATCCGTCTCTTGTGTCTCCCAGTAGCCTCATGCATCCTCTTATATAGAGCCCATGACGGATCCTATCCGAACACATTTGTTACAACCCGTTAAGTGTGTGACCCTATAGGTTCATCCGTAATCGGTTGTGACTCGAAAACTCTTTTTCGACCACTAGTCGTTAGCGATTCCTAGCAGGACACAATGATTCCTGAATACACATAAATTATATTGATCTATACGACTAGTTCATATTTAGTCACGACCAGTTCGTAACTCCTTACGACCAGGTTTCGACCACTTAGTGATTATGTTCGACCAGTCTACGACTAGCTCGTATCTCCATATAACTAGTCCGTATCTGTTTGAACTGAACGACCTGCTCGTGTATTCTCCATTTGCCACACGATATCTGGTTGAACCATAGGTGAGATAATTTATCATCCATGGACTATTCAATACTTTCTCGATCAAGTAACAGATAACTTCACGTGGTCGATTTTTAGACCAATAGTGGTATGGCCATGCACTTTCTTTTTTTGACCATATCGAGGGGGGTCAGAGATATCTCTTCTGTTATGTTAGGAGGAACAAATCTCATATCCAACCAGTCACATCCCTCCGCATGTTCCATAGCATACCCAAAAGCTACCTTTATAACTACTCAGTTACGGAGTAGCTTTTGACAACCCCTAAATGTACTATTATATATATAGAAAATCATGTTGATCTTATGTCTAAGAATTATACATCATCATTGCTTGAAACCAACTGATAACACATAAAATTATAATAATCTCAATAGTTTCTCAAGATGGGTCAATCCAGCACCATGTTCCCTAACATGTGTTCACATTATTGATTCGATATCCCTATATCCATGATCGGTGAAACATGGTCATCAATCAAAACATGTGCTGGTTGATAAATTACAAGTGTTTCGACTAGTGACATCCGACCAGAGATATATTTAGAACGACATCATATAAGTTAAAGAGTTTCGCCAACAAGTCGCATACTTGTTAATCTTTATAACTGATGATTCATTCAAGGAATATAACAATATTTATTCTATAACTCACAAATATAGACGTTATACAATCATCTCTATAATTGTCTCTAGGTCATATCAGAAACATTTATGCTAGTCTCGTGTTTTGATAGTATTTGTTTTGTTGTGTGTACAAGTGACCGTGTGAGGGAGTCATCATCGTGACACCCACACACCATCCTAATTCTAGCCTTTTCATATGTGAAATGACTAGACACTGTTCACAAAGTATGTCATGCATTTTTCATATTGCATCGCCAAACGTGGCTATTTTTGATATTACGTCATCGAAGGAGGCTATTTATAATATTGCATCACTGAACGGGACTATTTTGGATATTACACCGTGGAAGGGGGGCTATTTTTTTATATTGCACCACCTAAAATACATTTCAAATATATTAGGTCAAATCGAAAATCATAAATTTGTCTCTACCTCATATTTTGTTATCTTTTAAAAAATTATCGGTACCGTAGGCAATTATATATATACCAAAATTATAAATTTACTTTAATTGCAAAATAGGAACCTGTCGTCAATTGAAAATGGCGATAGGAGGCTATTTGTGCAAAAAAAAATGACTATTTAATTTTATAATGATTAACTGAAATAATATTATTTAAAAAATCATTTTTCTCACCACTCGATGCTCTAATGGAGCTGATCTGGGAGTTATTAACTGGATTAATAAGTTCAGGGCCTTTGGTTTCGTCCACTGATTCCGTTTGTTTTGACGATTACCCAGCGTTTGTATCTCGGCCTGTGCTTAGTGATGGAACAAAATACTTATTCCCTAAAAAAAATCGTTCGCCAGGCCGTTGTGCGACAAGACGAACCACGTAATCATTGTGCTCGTAATATTGTTCTTCAAAAAAAAAAAACAATTGTGCTCGTAACACTGGCAATACTCCGTTTTCGTTTTCGACACTTCTGAGTTTTGACCAAATCTTTCTTCTGCAAATACTTGCGCTTGGTAATTCCCGGTGTAAGTTTTTCCTTTAGGGCTCCTAACAAACAAATTTGCATGATACTTAGTCTACGACATGTTAATTTTTTGGTAAGGTAGAAGAGAGGAGAGAGAGAAGAAATTTAACTCTTATGCAAGTATAAAGCCTTTTAGGATACCAAGATTTTAGAATAAGCCTTTATGCATTGGAGAGTTTGTTATCAAATTTGTAGGCCATTTAGTTACAATTTGTGAGAGATTCATGCAACAAGTGAGACCATACAGTATCAAGCTTTGCTATGAAATCATTGGGATGGATGTGTCTAAAATCCCACGCAGTCACCCTCTCAACTGATGAGGACATCCCCACTATGGATACAACCGCACCTGCACAACCAATACAAGGACCTCTCACTCGAGCTTGTGCTTGCCAACTTAACTATCAGGTGAATTCATTCCTATGTTTATATATTACTGAGAATAGACCGCTACCTAATGCAAGTCATTTAATTGTGGTTAGGAACATGAGAAAGGACCAAGGAGAGGCATATGGTGTCATGGACATGCATGGAAGGTATAATGGAGATCACCACGTCACTTTGATTCCATGTCAAGCAAGAGTTCGAGTTGGGCTCATTTTGGAGTCGGATTCGGACTGCTGCGTTAGTACTAACTTCAAACAGTCATAACTTTTGTAGACGGAGTCCGATTCGGGTGTTCTTGGGCTTGGTGGAAAGCTTATTCCGACAGCTTTTCAATGGATCTAGCCTCACCTTCAAATTTATTCTGTAGACTTCAGAATCGTTAAAAGAAGATACTACATCACCAATTTGGACCAAATTGGGCTTTGTAATCATACTCAACTTGACCCATATGCTGGCGGCCCACCTAGGGGTGTGGCTACTGTTCACATGAACAGTAATCCAAGGGTTTAGTCCCACCCCGCTATTTCTGTTAGATTTGTGGCTTTCCCTTCCCTATATAAGGAGGTTGCACCCCTCTAGTTTTCTCGGATTTCGTTGAGTTAAGGTTTAGCCGCTGTGCAAACTATTGTTCATCAGTTGTGTCGAATGACCACTTGTTAAGACATCCTTCGGAATCCCACCTTATGAAATTTCATAAATATTTGCAATACATCAGATTGCGTTTTATCTTGTTCTTGCGTGTTCTTCGATTGCATGCAGGAATAGACCTTCGTGGTCAGGTTGATCGTGCTTCCAGCAGGTCAATAACATCTCGGAGTTGGTTCAACGATTGCTAAGGCACAAGCGTCGTCGTACTGTTGTAGTCGGATCGCGAGAGTCGCCTCCACCAAAATCGATATTTATCAATCTCATCGAAAGATTGGGCACCCTGTCTTCATCAAGTGGTATCAGAGCTACAGTTCATCGGTGAGAGTTTTCAGTTTTCTAGTAGTAGATTCATTTTTCATACCTAGAGTACATAAAATTGCCTAAAAAATTTCGCATCTATCATCCATACCAAGCCATTTGAGCCTTTGCAATTTTTTCTTTTCAGTTTGCTTGTTTAATCTTTGGTTGCATTGTCGTGTCTAGTTTCTGATGTTTAGTTCTACTTATTGTCTAGTTGTTCAATGTCTAGATTGCTTCTCGTGTTTTTCCTTCGCGTCGCTTAACCGTTCTTTTAGGGTTCTTAGTTTTTGCATCTAAATCAGAAAATTAGTGGGTTAGAACTCCTCTAATCTGCACCAAAGAGAGAGAGAGTGTAACACCCCAGCCCAACACTGAGCCTAGAATGCCACCACACTACTCTCTTAGCTAATAATTATCGACACACTATAAAATTACAGCAAGAAAACAACAATAAACATATCCATGGATCACAAAAGAACATGCATAATTATGGATCAAACGATAGTAAATAAGCAAGGGGAATGTAACCAGGTAAATAATCCAAAATAGCATCAACCAATGAACCCAAATTATTGAAATAAATAATCTAGTCCAAAATGTGACTTAAACTTTATTTAGTCTCTAATATGTCCAAGAGTGATCCTGTATTGAACGAAAAGTTCTTATGGCAAATGATCATGTGATTGAAGTATAGATCTAATCCATGTGCTCTACTGCTCACCACGGCGCCTCGAAGGTCACCTAAAGACAACAAAGAGCAAGGGTGAGTCCACGACTCAAGAAACACATCCATAAACAACGAACAATAATAAATCAACAAAGATTCAATAACTTCATTATCATCACAGTACTTCTATTAATATTCCCATGCGCTATCTTCTCTTTGATTCACATCCATTAATCTCATGTATCAATGCAAATCTAATCTACATGTCCACATGCACTTCTTTCGCGTATACCGGTATAGCATGAGTGAATGCTCGCAACAACATTCACTCTCAAGCCCGCTCCTCCGCAAGGATCGGGACCTCCTCCACTCCGTGGAGTTGTGATCATTCATGATCACTTGCTCATATCACAGATGCTTATGAATGCAAACATGCATAATTCATAATACTCATCATAACCAATTTTTTTATCATGTCCATTAACAATATAAATCCATACCATTACATTGCTTGCAATTAAATAAAATAAAAGCACAACAATAATGGTAATAGAAGATAAAGAAAACAGTGATCATTCATTGATCGATGTCTACCATGCACTTGCCTTTACTAGTTGCGACGCACGATTTGGCTAGAAGATGGCAACAAGTACGACGCCTCTCCTACAATAAATATTCCAATTTCAATACAAGCTACAGCATCAAGAATAGCAATCAATAGACATCGCTCCTACCCGTCCCCAAATATACCACGCTTCTCCGGTACCGAAAAGTTACCCATTGCGGTCTTAGTACTAAAACGAACGTAACTTTTGACTCGAAAGTCCGATCACGACAAACCACACAGTTCTGGATTCTTCATAAAATTCTCTATTTTTTCTTAGATTACGAAGACTTCTAATTAAATCATCTAACCCTCCGTATTTAGCCCAGAAAACCGATCTGTCCGCTTCGGAACAGCAGTCTTACTAAATTCATAACTTTTGTTTTATCCAACCAAAATGCGTGTTCTTAGATTCTACAGAACCATTGGACAATTATCTACATCTTTCATGTAGATCAAAAACTCTAATTAGTCTATTTACTATTTTTAATCCGCAGTCTACCAAAACAGCGCCGAAAGACGACAACCCCAAGGACAGCAGCCTTCCGAAAATCATAACTCGAATTCTACTTGTCCGATCGACATGATAAAATATGCTATAGAAAGATATCGAAATTATCTACAATTAACTAGTAGATGAGATTTCCAAAATTCGCCATTAAGGTAGCCGAATAAATCGTTCAACGGACAGCAGGTTAAACAAATTCATTAATCGGCCTCTCTATTAGAAAATTATAAAACCTCACTAATTAATCTAGATTATAATCTCTAATACTTACTCGGGAATTGTGATGACGCCTCAACTGCATGCATGCATCACAGGGGAATCCTTTCACACGCACGCAAGGCAGCAGAAGCACTTTCGGCAAAGAAAGATCCAACATGAGAACTTCACGCGCAACGCAGCAGAAGCCGCAACGCAGCGAAGAACGCAGCAGCAAAGAAGAAGACACGGCTCGGCGGTGGCTTCGCGCGAGTTCCAAAAAGCAGCGGCGCGCACGCAGCAGCGAGCCTCCACGCGGCAAAGCGACAAAGCGATCAAGAAGCAGCCTCCACGCGGCGCGGAAGAAAGACAGCGATCAAGAAGAAGCCTCGGCCGTTGGCTCGGCTCCACGCAGCGAATAAGCGGCCAAAGAACGCAATGATGCAGATTGCTCGGCCGTTGGCTCGGCTCCACGCAGCAGCGTAGCGGCCCGAAGAACGCAATGATGCGATCGCTCGGCGGCGCCGCAAAGAAGACACGACGCGCAGAGAGAAAATTGGCTGGCGGCGCAAAGGAACGGAGCCCCAAAAAAAATAATAGGGTTTCCAGATCCTCTATTTATATAGCTCTAAAAAAATACTGAAATTCTAGTTTTATGTACTATTTTATTTAATTGCGTACAAGCCCTTAAAGACGTGATTATTAATATTAATATTATTTTTTTAGAGTATTACATTCTACCCCCCTTAACAGAATTCGACCCCGAATTCTACTCGCCGTTCTACTCAAATAAAAACTACACTGCTGAAATTAAACAACAAAATAACACGTACCCGACGTGAACAACTCCGGATATTGCTCGCGCATGCGAGACTCCAACTCCCAAGTCGCTTCTCTCGGTGATCGTCCCACAAAGACCTTGACGTATACCAACGTCTTGTGCCTCAGCACTCGCTCCGACCTCTCCAGAATGCGCGCGGGACGCGACTCAACTGTGAGGTCTTGCTCAATAGACAGTGGCTCTAATGAAAACTTATGCTCTGGGTCTCTCAAAAACTTTCTCAGCATCGAGACGTGAAACACATTGTGAACCCCACGCATGGACTCAGGAAGGTCCAAGCGGTAGGCTAATTTCCCAATTCTTGCAATAATCGAGAACGGTCCAACGTACCTCGGGCTAAGCTTCCCTTTGGTACCGAACCGAACAATACCTTTAGTGGGAGACACTCTCAAGAGCACCTGGTCACCCACCGCAAACTCCAAGTCACGCCTCCTCAAATCAGCATAACTTTTCTGTCTACTCTGAGCTGCCAACAAATTCTGCCTCACCATGGCCACACGCTCAACGGTCTTCTGAATCCAGTCCGGACCCAAAATTGCCTTCTCTCCAACTGCATCCCAGCAAAGCGGCGATCTGCACTTCCGCCCATAGAGAACCTCAAATGGCGTGGCTCTATCTCGGAATGGTAGCTATTATTATAAGCAAACTCGCAAGTGGCAATCGGTCCTCCCAACTACCCTTTCAAGATAGAACACAAGATCGCAACATGTCCTCCAAAGTCTGAATAGTACGCTCTGACTGCCCATCTGTTTGTGGGTGAAATGCTGTACTAAGGCGGAGCTGTGTACCCAATGCACTCTGCAGACTCTCCCAGAACTTAGAGACAAACTTAGCGTCCCTGTCAGAAATAATGGTCTTTGGCACACCATGCAGTCTTACTATTTCACGCACATAAATAGGAGCTAGATCACTCATTTGAATTTGTCGTGCGAATAGGAATGAAGTCTGTGAGACTTGCTGAATCGATCCACCATTACCCAAATCGCATCCTTCCCTCGCGGCGTGCAGGTAACGCCACCACAAAGTCCATAGAGATATCATCCCAAGGCCACTGGGAACCTCCAAAGGCGCAACAACCTGCGGGGCGCTTGTGCTCGGCTTTCACTTGTCGACAAACACCACAAGAAGCCACATAATTAGCAATATCCACCTTCATTCTTTTCCACCAAAAATTACATTTGAGATCTCGATACATCTTAGTCTCACCAGATGAGCGATTATGCAGTGCGATGTGCCTCCCTCAAGATATCATCTTTGACCTCCGCCTTTTGTGGCACGCAAAGGCGGCCTTTAAACCTCAAAGTACCAGAATCGTCCATGCTAAAATCACCCTCTTTACCCTCATCCAGACGCTTCCTAACCTCCTGTAATAGCCGGTCACTCTGTTGTGCTTCCAGACACGCAGAATTGTCGACTCAAGAATCAATCGTGTCTCAACATGTGTTGTGCCCGCATAACAATAAGATATCCCCATACGATCAAAATCAGCAATGAGGCAATCTAGAGTAGCAGGAGTCGCCTTGCGACTAAGGGCATCAGCAACTACATTGGCCTTGCCTGGATGATATTGAATAGTAAGATCATAATCCTTGATCAACTCCAACCACCTCCTTTGCCTCAAATTCAGATCCTTCTGAGTGAAGATATACTTGAGACTCTTGTGATCTGTGAAAATATCACAAGGCTCACCGTATAGATAATGCCTCCAAATCTTGAGAGCAAAGACCAACCGCAGCCAACTCCAAATCATGAGTGGGATAATTCGCCGTGCTTCTTTAAGCTGTCTCGACGCATAAGCAATCACCTTACCGTCTTGCATGAGAACACACCAAGACCCACTCGAGACGATCTCAAAAGATCGTGAACCGCTTTCCGGCTCGGGAAGAGTGAGAATAGGAGAGGTCACCAACCTCTCTTTCAAAGTCGTAAATCTAGCCACACTCATCACCCACCGAATCTTACCCTTTCTCGAGTAAGTTGAGACATCGGTTTGGCGATGATAGAGAAATCCTGCACAAAACACCGATAATAACCAGCCAAGCCCAAGAAACTCCTCACCTCCTTCACACTAGTCGGCCTCTTCCAATCCACCACTGTGGAGACCTTACTAGGATCAACAAAGAATGCCACGAGGGTTAATCACATGACCCGAAAACCCACTTCAAATCCGAACTCACACTTCTTCAACTTAGCATAGAACTTGTGGTCTCTCAAAGTATCTAAAACCAGCCTCAAATGACGCTCATGATCCTCATTGGTCTTGAAATAGATAAGAATATCATCAATAAACACCACCACGAAATCATCCAGATACTCGTGCAACATGTTGTTCATGGTCTCCATAAAATGGCGAGTGCATTAGTCAATCCAAAAGACATAACTTTATACTCATAATGCCCATACCGTGGAGAAAGCGCTTCTCTACATCTGCTCACGCACATGGATTTGATTATACCATCGAGATCGATCTTGGAGAACACTTGAGCTCCATTCAACCGATCAAACAAGTCCTCAATGCGGGCAATGGATATTTGTTCTTGATTGTGACCGCATTAAGCGCACGATAATCAATACACATCGCCAACTCCCATCCTTCTTCTCGATGAATAGAACAGAGCTCCCCATAGCGATACACTACGCTGATCAAACCTTTAGCCAACAAATCATCCAATTGCTTCTTCAACTCGTCACGAAACGGACGTGCTAGTCTATATGGAGACATCGAGATGGGGCGAGTACCGGAACAAGGTCAATGCGAAACTCCACGTCTCGCGCAGTGGCAATCCGGAAGATCACCGGGAACACGTCGGATAATCACTAACCACGGAATCTCCTCAATCTGCGAAGCCACACTCGGTTTCAAAGAAGAGCTAAAAGAAGCCCGATTTTCATCACGGCGACCGGAAACAATCCGGTAATATCGAAAGAGAGCGCGAGGCGCACTCCTGAAAAGTCAAAGTCTCCCAGGCGAGGTGCGCATGAGACCGTTCTCTGTAAACAGGATATCACGGCTCGATAAGAGTGCAACCAATCCATACCCAAGATAACGTCGAGCGGCTCCATTTGAATAACTATCAAATTCGCGTGAACTTCTCTCCATCAATAATAATAGAACACCGGGACAAGCAGTAGAGCTAGCAATAATACCCCGGAGAACTAACTAACACCGATCGAGAAATCCATCGCATACTCAAGTTCGCTCTCCTAGCAAACGCCGTCGACACAAACGAAAAGGTAGCCCCGAATCAAAAGGACTAAAGCATCAAACGAATCCACAAGCAAAGTACACGCCACCACGTCAGGGCGACCCGCGGACTCATTGTGGGCATGGCGTACACCCTGTGGCGCCATGGCGAAAGAAGACGACGGCGGGGCGGCGAGAGCCCCGACAATCTGCTGTGGCGGTGCAGATAAAGCCGGTCGTGCAACCTGAGGCGGTGCCGAAGGTGGCGGCTGCCGATAGTACCCTCCGAGGCGCCCAAGCTGAAGGAAATGGCGCGGCTGTAGGCGCGATCATCATCTGGAAAGATCCTCGGCAGACCCATCAAGAAGAAGATGGCACGGGCTCCCACTTGATCACGCTAGCGGGGTTCTGGCGACACACCCACTCCTTGTGACCCGGTCGGCCACACTGACGGCAATCACCCGTCCAAGAGCACTCATCAGTGCGGTGTCCATCACCACACTTAAAGCAAAGCATGCCACGCCTACGGGACAGACGAAGAGCCGAGTACTGCAAAGGACGAGGCGCCAAGAAGAGAACGGCCTCGATCGCTTAGACTTGAAGGATCGGTCCTCCTTGAATTTCTTGGCGGTGTTGAGCAGACCCACTTCCCTCACTAGAGCTCCTCTTCTGGTCACCACCGAAACTACCGATCCACCGAGGCTTGTCGCCTTTGTGAGTCATCTCCAACTCCATGCCCCTGGCTTGCTCCACCACAGAGCAGTAATCACGGAGTGGAGTAGCTCCCAACACATGCCGGCACTCAGGTGAGACCCAGCGGAACCTCTTGGCCTTCGAAGATCATCGTTCGCTACTGAAGGGACAAAGCGAACCAAGTTGTTGAACTCAGCCTCATACTCAGCAATAGACCTCTTCCCCTGAGCAAAGGTCGTCAAGGCAACCTCCATCTTTTCAACAAAAGAGTAGGGGTAGAACTTTCCCTTGAACTGATCAACAAAGTCCTCCCAAGTGACTGGCCCTTGAGTGGCGGTCCTCGAAGACAACACGCCCTCCCACCAAATATCCGCTTGCCCTTTCAGCTGAAAGGCTACAAAACGGACCCTCTGAGGTGAAGACATCTCCAAAGCTCCAAACTGCCTCTCCATGTAGCGCAACCACCATTGCTCGACCGGTGTGCCCGACCCGTCAAACGGATCCAACCTCAACCCCATCCACTCTCGAAGTGACATCCGCGCCTCAGGAACCGGTGGATGTGCGACAGGAGCAACAACAGATGCCGCAGCAACAAGGGCTGCCGGCGCCTGTTGACGAAGAGCACGGATCTCTCCCACCAACTCTCTCAGCAAAGCGGGGGTCTTATCCTGGACCCCAATCGGAGGCGGGTCAACAAAGAACCCCTCGACTCCATCGACTCATCTCACACGGGAGGTGGCTCCACGGAACCTCGCCCGCGGCCACGACCTCCACGACCGCGGCCACCACGACCACGTCCTCTACCCCTCGGCATAGCTATCAACCACAATCAACAATACACAATGAGCTCAAAGGTCAAAATAAAATCATCCATCAATGAACAACATAGCAGGCGTAAAAACTATATTCGTACCTCTCTCTAACCTCATGCACTAGTGTGTCAAATTTTAGGTTAGTTAACCATTAGCTAATTTTAGTTGATTTACTAAACTAAAACAAATTTTAACAATTTTAGTTTGCCTATGTTGTTAATCTATTCACCACGGACCTAAAGCCCGCTCTGATACCAACTGTAACACCCAAATTTCAACACTGAGCCTAGAATGCCACCACACTACTCTCTTAGCTAATAATTATCGACACACTATAAAATTACAGCAAGAAAACAACAATAAACATATCCATGGATCACAAAAGAACATGCATAATTATGGATCAAACGATAGTAAATAAGCAAGGGGAATGTAACCAGGTAAATAATCCAAAATAGCATCAACCAATGAACCCAAATTATTGAAATAAATAATCTAGTCCAAAATGTGACTTAAACTTTATTTAGTCTCTAATATGTCCAAGAGTGATCCTGTATTGAACGAAAAGTTCTTATGGCAAATGATCATGTGATTGAAGTATAGATCTAATCCATGTGCTCTACTCGCTCTCAGTCACGGCGCCCTCGAAGGTCACCTAAAGACAACAAAAGAGCAAGGGTGAGTCCACGACTCAGCAAACACATCCATAAACAACGAACAATAATAAATCAACAGCATTCAATAACTTCATTATCATCACAGGTACTTCTATTAATATTCCCATGCAGTTATCTTCTCTTTGATTCACATCCATTAATCTCATGTATCAATGCAAATCTAATCTACATGTCCACATGCACTTCTTTCGCGTATACCGGTATAGCATGAGTGAATGCTCGCAACAACATTCACTCTCAAGCCCGTTCCTCCGCAAGGATCGGGGACCTCCTCCACTCCCGTGGAGTTGTGATCATTCATGATCACTTGCTCATATGCACAGATGCTTATGAATGCAAACATGCATAATTCATAATACTCATCATAACCAATTTTTTTATCATGTCCATTAACAATATAAATCCATACCATTACATTGCTTGCAATTAAATAAAATAAAAGCACAACAATAATGGTAATAGAAGATAAAGAAAACAGTGATCATTCATTGATCGATGTCTACCATGCACTTGCCTTTACTAGTTGCGACGCACGATTTGGCTAGAAGATGGCAACAAGTACGACGCCTCTCCTACAATAAATATTCCAATTTCAATACAAGCTACAGCATCAAGAATAGCAATCAATAGACATCGCTCCTACCCGTCCCCAAATATACCACGCTTCTCCGGTACCGAAAAGTTACCCATTGCGGTCTTAGTACTAAAACGAACGTAACTTTTGACTCGAAAGTCCGATCACGACAAACCACACAGTTCTGGATTCTTCATAAAATTCTCTATTTTTTCTTAGATTACGAAGACTTCTAATTAAATCATCTAACCCTCCGTATTTAGCCCAGAAAACCGATCTGTCCGCTTCGGAACAGCAGTCTTACTAAATTCATAACTTTTGTTTTATCCAACCAAAATGCGTGTTCTTAGATTCTACAGAACCATTGGACAATTATCTACATCTTTCATGTAGATCAAAAACTCTAATTAGTCTATTTACTATTTTTAATCCGCAGTCTACCAAAACAGCGCCGAAAGACGACAACCCCAAGGACAGCAGCCTTCCGAAAATCATAACTCGAATTCTACTTGTCCGATCGACATGATAAAATATGCTATAGAAAGATATCGAAATTATCTACAATTAACTAGTAGATGAGATTTCCAAAATTCGCCATTAAGGTAGCCGAATAAATCGTTCAACGGACAGCAGGTTAAACAAATTCATTAATCGGCCTCTCTATTAGAAAATTATAAAACCTCACTAATTAATCTAGATTATAATCTCTAATACTTACTCGGGAATTGTGATGACGTCTCAACTGCATGCAGGCATCACAGGGGAATCCTTTCACACGCACGCAAAGGCGGCGAAGCACTTTCGGCGTGAGCGATCCAAATATGAGAACTTCACGTGGCAACGCGAAGCGGCGTAACGCAAAGAAGAACGCAGCGCAGCAGAAGAAGACACGGCTCGGCGGTGGCCGGCGCGCGAGTTCAGCGGCGGCGCAAGCGCCACGGCGGCCTCCACGCGGCAAAGAAAGACAAAGCGATCGGCGGAAGCGGCAGCCTCCACGCGGCGAGCGCAAGACAGCGATCAAGCGGCGGCCTCGGCCGTTGGCTCGGCTCCACCTTGCAGCAGAATAGCGACCCAAAGAACGCAGCGATGCGATTGCTCGGCCGTTGGCTCGGCTCCACGCAGCGGCCAAATAAGCCGACCACGCAATGATCACGATCGCTTCGGCCAAGACAATGACACACTGCGCAGAGAGAAAAAATTGGTGGCGGCGCAAAGGCGGAGCCCCAAAAAAATAATAGGGTTTCGGATCCTCTATTTATATAGCTCTAAAAAAATACTGAAATTCTAGTTTTATGTACTATTTTATTTAATTGCGTACAAGCCCTTAAAGACGTGATTATTAATATTAATATTATTTTTTCAGAGTATTACAGAGAGAGAGAGAGAACACTTTGTTGTTATTTATGACTTATAGAAAACCCTAGGGCCAGAAAATAGTAGAAGGAGAAAGAGGCAACCGCAAGAACAAAATCCGCGGTAGAGAAAAAAAATACAGAAAAAAAGAGAGAAAAAGAATAGTGTCCACCTTTCAAAAAATTTAAAAGCATTCAAACTGTCGTCAAAACCAGTAAAAATTGGTGGAGTACTTCTACATATAGTCGCAAGCTTGCAAAAAAATTTTCAACAAATTTGGCCCAAGGAATCAAAAGATATAGCAGTTTCAAGATTAAACCCGACTCGGTTTCCAGTCCGAGTACGATTCCGTTTCTGAGACACCTTCCGTAAAACGGGTATAACTTTTGCATACTGTGTCCGTTTTGGACATTCTTATATTCGTTGGAAAGCTAACGATGAGGCGCATCCTGTCCACCTAAAACACTTGCCACCCTCGAGGGACCCCAAAATCGGCCATCTTCAGCCTTGAATTTGCGTCGCAAGTTTTCGGTTTCTATTTTTGCCATTTCTTTCAGTCTTCCCTTCGGAATTTGGGCTTCGCCTCAACTGCAAAGTTGTAGATCTTATCAAAACCTTTCAAACGAGCATATGTAAGCCATATTTAAAAAAATTCTTATTCATCTTTTGAGACTAGCTTTTGTTTATTGCTTAAACTAGAGGGTTGTTTACATTGCGCGTTATTCTGATTTTGTGCTCTACTTCGTGTGAACAATCTTGTGCCCTTACAAATAAGTTTGAGTAGTTGGCTAGCGTCTCTCATAGCACTTGGTGTGAGAATTTCCTTTGCTTACATCAAGTCACATTGATCTTTGCGTGTGCGTTCATACACTTCTCTGGATAGACTTTGATTAGCTAGCTCTTTCTAGGCTAGGATCAGCAACATTGACTAGTACTTTGAACATTTATTCAACTTGCATTTGCTGAATTGATTGTTGCTAATCCTTGCTACTATACTTGAGCCTTCCTAGCTACACCTATTCTATACCGTACAGGCTGATCTTCACCTGACAATCATTCCATCTAATCTTCGGAGATATGTTGACACCGCTGGTTGCTGATCACCCCTGTTGCTTGGTAAGAATTGGTAAGAATTTGATAGAAGGCTTGAGTGTGAGCGGCTTTTGAATCACCACATTCTAGTAGTTATTAGGGACATATTCTTGTATTTTGCTAACAATGGCAGGTTCTGCGGAGCGTTCGGATGAGGATATATCTCATACTCCTCGTATGAAGGGCATCATACAACACTGCTAGCGCGAAATGAACCTTCGTACGGAGGGTCTTGAGGAAGATGTTAGGGTCACGAATGAGCGACTTGCTCAACTTGAGAGCACTCAGATTGAGACAAGTGCCATGCTCGCCGCGATGGAGAGAGCGCAAGGCGTCACTAACACCTCCTTGGCGGGTATTATGGCATGCCTTGACGAAATTGCCCAGGCATCCACTACTGTTCCCCCTGCTGCCCCAGTGGTAGAGGGACAAGATGAATTTGACTACGTGACTGATACCGAGGCCAATGACATTGGTAACAACAACGATCGAATTCATCGACAGTTGCGTTTTAATCGACAAGGTATGCAACGAGGCCCCCTCCGATGTGAGGTACGTGACCACGATGATTCTTTTGCTAAGGTTAAATTCGCTATGCCCGCTTTTAATGGTAAATATGATCCTGATGGATATCTTAATTGGGAACTAGCTGTTGATCAAAAATTTACTTGCCATGAATTTCCTGAGAATAGACGAGTTAGGGCTGCTACTAGTGAATTTACCGACTTTAATTCTGTTTGGTGGAGAGGACATTGCCGTCAACATCCCAATAACATACCTAACACTTGGGAGGCTTTAAAATTGCTTATGCAGCATCAATTTGTTCCCTCATATTATGCTCGTGATTTGTTAAATAAACTACAACACTTACAACAAGGTAACAAGTCTGTGGAAGACTACTATCAAGAATTGCAAATTGGTATCTTGCGTTGTGGTTTAGATGAGAATAAGGAGGCATTAATGGCTAGGTTTTTGGGAGGGTTGAATAGAGAATTGAAGACATCATTGATTATAAAGAGTACAACTCTATTACTAGATTGTTTCATCTTGCTTGCAAAGCTGAACGTGAATTGCAGGGACGCCAGATGAGGACACGTTCTAACTTTTCTACAGGTTGCACAAACTCAAGGACGCCACGCACCTCTACTGCTCTGGCCACCCGTGCACCTCCACTGCCACCCTCCAACAACAAGCAGCGTCTCGCTACTTCAAATTCAGCACCAAGATTCTCTGAAGCAGCCAAATCAGCACCACCAGCTTCGGCAAAAACCACTTCTTCGGTTGCCTCGACAGGACGAACTAAGGATGTTCAATGCCATCGTTGCAAAGGCTATGGACACATGATGTGGTACTGCCCAAACAAGCGCGTACTGATTATACGCGATGATGGTGGGTATTCTTCTGCTAGTGACTTTGATGATGAAACATATGCAATGCTTGCAACTAACCCTACAGGACATGATGATGAATCTGGTCATAATGAGGAACACGTTTGCGCCGAAGATGCTGACAAGTATTTGAGCATTATAGTACAACGCGTACTAAGTGCTCAAGTTTCTCGTACCGAGCAAAATCAGCGCCATAATTTATTCCAAATCAAGGGCGTTGTCAAGGAACGCTCGATTCGCATAATTATTGATGGTGGGAGTTGCAACAATTTAGCAAGTATGGATATGGTGGAGAAGCTTGCTTTGCCAACCAACCCTCATCCCCACCCATACCATATTCAATGGTTCAACAACAGTGGTAAGTTGAAGGTAACACGAATGGTGAGAGTACACTTTTCTATGGGTTCATACCATGATTATGTTGATTGTGACGTTGTCCCTATGCAAGCTTGTTCATTGTTATTAGGAAGACCTTGGCAATATGATACTGATTATGTGCATCATGGTAGGAATAATCAATACTCTCTCATATTCAAATGAAAGAAAATTGTGTTGCATCTTATGACTTCTAAACAAATTATTAAAGATGACCTTGCTAGAGTCAGTAAAGAGAAGAATCAGGAGAATGCTAAGAGCGAAAATCAGATTGTAGTAAAAGAGCTTGAGCAACATAAGAAGAAAGAACCTAAATCTGCTCATGTGAAGAATAAAGAAATTAAATTGAAAGATGCTAGTTTTCTTGCTACCAAATCTGATATGACTGAATCTACTCATGTTAGTAATTCTGTTTGCTATGCAATAGTTTGCAAAGAAGCTTTGTTTTCATTTGATGATATACCTTCTTCTTTGCCTCCTACTGTCACTAACATTTTACAGGGGTACAAGGACGTCTTTCCAAAGGACATACCGCCGGGGTCGCCACCGTTTCGAGGGATTGAGCATCAAATTGATTTAATTCCCGGCGCATCATTGCCCAACTGCACACCATACAGGACCAATCTAGAAGAAACTAAAGAAATTCAACGCCAAGTTCAAGAATTGCTTGATAAAGGGTATCTGCGCGAATCTCTTAGTCCATGTGCTGTTATTGTCATTTTAGTGCCTAAGAAAGACGGATCATGGCGCATGTGTGTGGATTGTAGAGCAATCAATAATATCACCATTAGGTATCGTCATCCTGTTCCTAGGTTAGATGATATGCTAGATGAATTGAGTGGCTCTGTTGTCTTCTCTAAAGTTGATTTGCGTAGTGGATATCATCAAATTCACATGAAATTAGGTGATGAATGGAAAATAACATTTAAAACTAAGTTCGGTTTATATGAGTGGTTCGTAATGCCTTTTGGTTTAACTAATGCACCTAGCACCTTCATGAGACTAATGAACGAAGTTCTGCGTGCTTTCATTGGTAGATTTGTAGTGGTTTATTTTGATGATATATTGATATATAGCAAATCATTAGAGCAACATCTTGACCATTTACGTGCTGCTTTTAATGCTTTACGTGTGCACATTTATTTGGTAACCTTGAGAAGTGCACCTTTTGCACCGATTGAGTCGCGTTTCTTGGCTATGTTGTTACTCCATAGGGAATTGAAGTTGATCAAGTCAAGATTGAAGCAATACAGAGTTGGCTGACTCCTAACACGGTCACATAGGTGCGAAGCTTTTTAGGACTTGCTGCATTTTATCACCGCTTCGTGAAGGATTTCAGCACGATCGGTGCACCATTGAATGAGCTCATAAAAAAGGCGTGCTATTTGTTTGGAGTGTTGCACAGGAGAACGCATTCACCACGCTAAAATATAAGTTAACACATGCACCCCTACTTGAACTCCCTGATTTTAATAAGACTTTTGAACTAGAATGCGATGCTAGTGGAATTGGTTTAGGTGGCGTGTTGTTACAAGAAGGTAAACCTATAGCATATTTCAGTGAGAAATTAAGTGGGACTAGTTTGAAATATTCTACTTATGATAAGGAATTATTTGCACTATTTTGAACTTTAGAAACTTAGCAACATTACTTATGGCCCAAAAAATTTGTTATACATTCTGATCATGAATCCTTAAATCATATTCGAAGTCAAAGTAAACTTAATCGTAGACATGCAAAGTTGGTTGAATTTATTGAGTCTTTTCCTTATGTCATAAAACACAAGAAGGGAATGGAGAATGTTATTGCTGATGCTTTGTATAGGAAGTATACCATGCTTTCTCAACTTGACTTCAAATTTTTTGGATTAGAGACTATTAAAGAGTAATATGTGCATGATGCTGATTTTATAGATGTATTGTTGAATTGTAAAGAAGGAAAAATATGGAACAAATTTGTCATTAATAATGGGTTTGTGTTTAGAGCTAACAAGCTATGCATTCCAGCTAGCTCTGTTCGTTTGTTGTTGTTACGGGAAGCGCATGGAGGCGGGCTGATGGGGCACTTTGGCATGAAGAAAACGGAGGATATACTTGCTGATCATTTCTTTTGGCCAAAGATGAGATGGGACGTCGAGCGCTACATTGCTCGCTGCACTACATGTCAAAGAGCTAAGTCACAACTTAATCCTCATGGTTTGTACATGCCTCTACCTGTTCCTAGCATTCGGTGGGAAGATATTTTGATGGATTTTGTTTTAGGATTGCCTAGAACACAGAAGGGGAGGGATAGTATATCCGTTGTTGTTGATCGATTCTCTAATATGGCTCATTTTATACCATGTCATAAGAGCAATGATGCTACCCATATTGCTGATTTATTCTTTCCTGAAGTTGTTCGCTTACATGGTGTGCCTAATACTATAGTTTCAGATCGTGATGCTAAATTTTTTTGCCATTTTTGGTGAACTTTATGGGCTAAATTGGGACTAAGCTGTTATTTTCTACTACTTGTCATCCCCAAACTGATGGACAAACTGAAGTCGTGAATAGAACTTTATCTACAATGCTTAGGGCTGTGTTGAAAAAGAATTTAAAAATGTGGGAAGAATACTTGCCTGATATTTAGTTTGCTTATAATCGTTCATTGCATTCTATTACCAAGATGTGTCCATTTGAGGTTGTTTATGGTTTTATTCCGCGTGCTCCTATTGATTTAATGCTTCTCCCACCTTCGGAGAAATTGAACTTTGATGCTAAACAACGTGCTGAACTGATTTTCAAAATACACGACACAACCAAGGAGAATATAGAGCGCATGAATGCTAAATATAAACTGGCTGGTAGTCAGGGGAGAAAACATATAACTTTTGAACCAGGAGATCTTGTTTGGTTGCACTTGAGAAAGATAGGTTCCCTGAATTGAGAAAGTCAAATATGAAGCCTAGTGCTAATGGCCCTTTTAAAGTGTTAGAAAAGATTAATGATAATGCATACAAGCTTGAACTGCCTGCAGATTTTGGGGTTAGTCCCACATTTAACATTGCATATTTGAAGCCATACTTGGGGGAAGAGGATGCGCTTGAGTCGAGGACGACTCAAATGCAAGAAGGGGAGGATGATGAGGACATCCCCACCATTGATACAACCGCACCTGCACAACCAACACAAGGACCTCTTACTCGAGCTCGTGCTTGCCAACTTATCTATCAGGTGAATTCATTCCTATGTTTATATATTACTGAGAATAGACCGCTACCTAATGCAAGTGATTTAATTGTGCTTCGGAACATGGGAAAGGACCAAGTAGAGGCATATGGTGTAATGGACATGCATGGAAGGTATAACGGAGATCACCACATCACTTTGGGTCCAAGTCAAGCAAGAGTTCGAGTTGGGCTCGTTCTGGAGTCGGATTCGGACTGCCGCGTCAGTACTAACTTCAAACGGTCATAACTTTTGCAAATGGAGTCCGATTCGGCTATTCTTGGGCTTGTTGGAAAGCTTATTCCGAGAGCTTTCCAATGGATCTAGCCTCATGTTCAAATTCGTTCTGTAGACTTCAGAATCATCAAAAGAATATACTACATCACCTATTTGGGCCAAATTGGGCTTTGTAATCATACTCAACTTGGCCCATATGCTGGCGGCCCACCTAGGGGGTAGTTACTGTTCATATAAACAGTAATCTATGGGTTTTGTCTCACCCCGCTATTTCTTTTAGATTTGTGGCTTTCCCTTCCCTATATAAGGAGGTTGCACCCATCTAGTTTTCTCGGATTTCGTTGAGTTAAGGTTTAGCCGCTGTGCAAACTATTATTCTTCAGTTGTGTCGAACGACCAACTGTTAAGACATCCTTCGGAATCCCACCTTATGACATTTTATAAATATTTGCAATACATCAGATTGTGTTTTATCTTGTTCTTGCGTGTTCTTTGATTGCATGCAGGAATAGACCTTCGTGGTCAGGTTGATCGTGCTTCCAGCAGGTCAACAACATCTCTGAGTTGGTTCAACGATTGCTAAGGCGCAAGCGTCGTCGTACGGTTGTAGTCGGATCGCAAGAGTCGCCTCCACCAAAATCGATATTTATCAATCTCATCGAAAGATCGGGCACCCCGTCTTCATCATCAACTTTGGAAACAAGATTTAGTATCAAACTATTGTGAGTGTCGTTCGTTAAGATGTACCTCCTCGTAGTTTGTTTAAGTCTACTGCATTCACATAATTAAATTATTAAATTTGGAACTATCAATTCTTCGGTTAGTTATCATAGGCAATTTATTGGACCGAGTAAGTGACTAGACGGGGTGAATAGGTATTCAACTTCTTTATCACTCCAATAGCTATTAAAGCTACGAAGATCAAAGACGTACACAAGAACACAGTGAAAGTCTTACGTTGAAAGCGAAAAACCACGAGTTCAAAAACTCACGGCTGGTCTCACCATCGTTGCCAGGCTGGTTTGACCGCTTGGTGAACGGTCTTACCGCCAACTGCAAGGACAGCAACCCAGAATGATCTTAAATCGATCTAACTTTTGATTATGATATCCAAATCTTATGAGATTTTAGACATAGCTCATCAAGAAGGTCTGAATATATTTTAATTGATAATCGAGATAATCGAAGCTAAGGTTCCACAAATTTCTTGGATGATATCAAGAAAGCATGAAAACCGAGGAAAATCAACTTGATACAAAGGCTTGCTCATGGGTGGAAGATGGTCAAGATGGTCTTAAATCAGATCCCACAAATCATGGTAAGCTAGATCACAAGAAAAGAACCAATCAAGACCAATGGAACACAAAAACCCCAAAACAATCAAACAGAGAACAAGAACAAGATAGAACTCATCATGGGTAAATCTTGCTTAGATTGATTAGAGAGATTGTAGGTTTACAGTCACTGCACCATGCAGGATAAAAGCTCACATTTGACCACTCAATCTCAATGCATCTCTCTCAAACCCTAGTCTCCTCTATTTCCTCTTCTTTCCCTAAATTACATATTAGGTTTTTCATGGCTTGGATGGATGGAGGCGCAAATCTTGCACGCTCCCCTTTTATAGAAATGACTAAGTCTAGAGTGAAAATCTTATCGGGTACCTATTAAGCCCACACACAAATGAGTCTACACCCACGCATGCTTCTCAGAACAGGTGACGAACTGGGTCTACCGAATCTATCTCTTCGTGATCTCCATCCTCTCTTGACCTAAATCGTCTCTCCTTTGCGTTGTCCCATGATGCGGTTTTTTTAAAGTTACCAACCCGATATTTTAGTGAAGATACCAAAATACCACATCTTGATGTTTCTCCAAGGGCCGAGTCCAATCAATGTAAAGCAATCACATACTTCACCATGCATAGGTTCATCAATGGCTCTCTTAATGTTGGCAAGTCTCTTCCATCCGGCTCCCACTAGAACCGCTATGGCACTTGAACTGACCCCCAAGCCACTTGATGCAATCCATTTCACCGAACTCCCTCTTTAGTTGTTCCTATCCATCTTGCGTTATGTTTGAGTCCAACCACTTCACAAGGCATCCTCGATCGTTCTGGACCTCGGATCTCCTAGCCTAGTTCCAATCGTCCTCGCCGCTGACTGTAGTTGACTCTAAGCCACCTGCACAACAATAGACCAATACCTTCAAAATAATAGACCAATAAATCGATTATGGGCATATGTTCCTCGCAATTTGACCCACATTAGTCAAAACATGTATCATGCAACACATATGCACTGACACCCATAACTTTGACCTATCCCACAATGTTCACCACCTTCCCAGTGCATAAATGCGCTCTAGGAGGTTTGACCGCTGCCCCTCGGACGGTCTGACCGCCAACCTTTGGCAGGTTAGACCGCTCGTGAAATTTTCCCAAGGACTGGAAAAAGTTTTCTCCAGATATTTCGGTAAAACTCTATCTTGTTTTGCCTTGAAACTTAATTTTCCATAAAACTAGGTGCAAACATACTTCCTAACAATCCAACACACGTGTTTGATCACATTCCAAAAAATTCCCACTACTACAAAAAGGTTAATACTGGACGCCTCATCACAGACAGTTGACCAAAACCATCTGTATTACATGCAACTGTGTTATTGGCTACGCTAAAAACCATATTGGAAGATGTAATATCACAAACGGATCATGTTGTGAGAGACCATGTGAGAGGTCCTCCACTCTGAGTGATGAGTATTTGACAAGTGTGTTGATTAGATTGAGAGTTGAGGTTTTCAGTTTGACTGCTTTTACAGAAGTCGGAAAATCGGAACTACCACTGTATGGGCGGAAGTTCCGATTAATCAGAACTACCGTGTTGGAAAAAGGAACTTCCGATTTATCTGGGTTTTGCTCTCGGCTGAAGGAAATCGGAACTTCCGCACAAGGGATAGCGGAGTGTCCGAAAATTCTGACATTGTGTGTTCTCTAAAGATATTAAATCAGAATTAAATATCTGGAAAGTCGGTTGTTCCGGATATCGGAAGTACCGCAGTGTTGAGCGCGTAACTTCCGATATTCCTGACAAGTGCGGATGTTCCGGAAATCGGAACTTCATTGTAGTAAATCTTGAACTTCCGATTGTGTCGAATCTGCGTAGAAGGATAAATTGTGATTTTGATTGTGTATGAGTTTGAGTCTTATACAAATATTGATGCTATGATATTGTGCAATGCTATGTGATGTGTTTTTATGCATGTTGTTGCAGGGCATCAAGATGGAGTCGTGGCGAGACACGTGGACCGGACTAGGCGCGAGGCGTTGAGGTCGAACGGTCGGGATGTGTCAAGACGGCGTGAATCTTGAAGCGGTTGCGTAGTCGTGCACAACAAGGTGTACGGAGGCTTCGGAGAAGGTGCGCAAGGGCGAAAGGGTCTTTTCGCAAGCGGCAAAAGTGGAGGCGGTTCCGTTCGGGTGTAGCGGGCTTAATGGGTTGGAGGCCCATTAGCAAAGGCTATAAATAGGGAAGAACCACAGGTTAGGGTTAGACTTTTGAGAAGAAATTAGGTTAGCTCCACCAAAAGGGTGTGTTTTGCTTTTTGAGTTTGTGGAGTTGATGAACTGAAACCTATTGTAATCATTCCTCTTTGTGTTACCTCGTAATCCATATTTCAATCCAATGAAATCGAGGTTTCGATTACTTGATTTTGCAACTCTCTCTCTCTCTGCTCATGTTGAATATCTAGGGTTTTGTATATCTTTTGTTTCGTTTTATGAAATAGCATGAAACTTCATATCTAGAATCGTTTTGGTATTGCTATTACTTCCTCAAAGTTTCATGCTCTAAGAATCGAGAATCTCGCTTATCATTGGTTTTGGTCTTTCTTGCCCTTCTTCAAGAAATCCGTTTTTGGTTCGATTATTGAATCTTTGGTTGCGATTCTTCTCCATAAGGTCAAGATGAGGTTTAGGATGATGTCTGTAAAACTTGACCTCGAGAAGAGCACTCAAGATTAAGTAGTTTGGATTTTGGGCAAAAACCGGCGTTACTCGTTCTTGATCGGGATAATCGGAGCTTAGATTTTATGCGTGGAAATACATAAGCGGAACTTCGCGATATACACTCGGAACTACATAGCGGAACTTCCGCAATCTCGCCTTAACTTCCGATTTCGGAAGAACAACATGAAACTTGTTTTGTTATTTGATCTTGCTTCATTTACCCTCTTTAGATCTTGAGAGATATTTGTAGGTGGTTTTGAATACATTGAAGGGAGTATTAATTTTAAAGCACCATTCACCCCCTCTGCTGCCATTTCGGTCCTTCAATTGGTATCGAGCGGTTAGCTCTTCTTGATAGATCTTAACCGGTCGGTTGAGCCATGGCAACGGACAAGTATTCCACCAAGCCTCCGCTTTTGATGGTCCGGATTACCCTTCGGAAGAGCCGAATGGAAACTTACATCCGTGCTCGGGGTATGCCATCCGGAGAAAGGTGAAGGTTAGATTTGTTTGTTCTCGCCGATGAGAACATCAATGCTTTGGAAACATGGCGATGTTGAGGCAAATGCTAAGGCAAGGAACATAATCATTCGTGGTTTAAGCGTATGAGTTTGATCGCATTTCTCATTTGATTTACGCTTACGACATCCGGGTGACCCTCGATGCATACCATGAGGCACTACCCAGATTAAGGCGGTTCGACAAGACCGGTTCAAGCGTGAATCAATGAAATTTGAGATGCTTCTTTGGTGAATCTCTTGATGAGTGCTTTTCGCTTTCACAAGATTTTGAGCAACCTCCGAGCGGTCGGTCTTACATACCCCGACTCGGATAACGCTCGACAGATGCTTTCTGCACTTGATCTTCGTGTTTGGGAGATGAAAGTGACTACCATCAAAGATAGCACGGACCTCTCGACCCTGACTCTTGATGCGCTTTACTCGCGTCTCAAGACTCACGAGATTGATATTGTCTCTCAAGGTCGAAGTCACGGTCGATGGCTTTAGTCAGATCCCACTACGGATCTTCTTCCGAGTCGACACGTGGGTTCTCCTAGCTGCTCTCGTGACATAACCGATGATCGCTTAGAGCGACTTGAAGATGAACACTAGCCCTCCTAGCTCGGAAGTTTTCCCATGCTTACAAGAGGAGGAGGGATGGTAAAAGAGGAGGTCCTGTGATTTGTTTCGAGTGTGGTGGCCCCAACCACATCCGAGCAAACTGTCCCAAGCTTGGGAAGGGCAAAGGTGACTATGGCGGTCCAAGCAAGAACGACTACATCGACAAGAACCGCAACACGAAGCCCTCAGCACCTGATCAAGGCAAGAAGAAGTTCCGCAACTTTGGGAAGGCAAAGAAGTTGTTCCATCGCGTCCTCACCGCCTCGATTTAACCGGACACCAATGAGGTGGAGGGGTGGAGTGACGATGATGGGAAGGACGATCATGATCCCAAGGACGATGGCAACTTCTCCGGCATGTGCTTCATGGCCCTTGGGGGCGAACTGAGCGACAGCGAGCTGTACTCCGACTCCGACGAGGTTAGTCCCACTTACGACCAGCTTAATGATGCTTTTCTTAAGCTAGGTAGATTTCATGCTAAGTCTAGGGCTAAGTGTTCTGTGTTGGAGAAGGAAGTAGCTAGACTATCACGGGAGCTTACTTTACTTACATCTGCTCCCTCCCGTGATGATTGTGACACTTGCTGTGCTTTGCTTGATGATATGGAAAAATTAAGGACCTTACATGATAGTGTGTCCTCTGAACTTGACATGATTAAGGTAGAGAACATTAGTCTTCTTGCTGAATTAGAGATGAGTAGGGTAGCACCTCTTTCATCCACTACTGATGAGGCTACTGCTTGCACCTCATGTGAGGTTAAGGACAATTCGTTTAGAGGTCTTTATACCATGTTGCTTGATCTGCCTGAAACTTGTGAAAATTGTAATAAACTCAAGATGAACCTAAAACGGGCATATCACAAAATTGCTGAATTTCAAGCTGCGCTACTAGAGCCTATTGTTTCTTGTTTAAACTGTCCTAAGTTAACTGCTGAATTAGAATCTGTATCTAAGCAGTTTCAAGAAATGATTGATCACAGTAACAAATTGGCTCAGTATGCTTCTAAGGACCTTGTTAGCTCACCATGCAATCATTGTTATAAACTAAAATGTGATTTGGTTGCCTTGGATGAAAAATGTGTGAAGCTAACTAAGGACCTTCTAGAGACACAATCATCTGCTTGTATTGTGTGTCTTTGGGAAGAAGTCTAAGGGTTTGGTAGAGACGCCTAGCAACGTGAACCAATCATGCTAGCGATGGACTGTCCCCCAAAGTCGGTGTGCGTGCACAAGCCAATCTTTCCTCGTTGTTGGTTCTTCTTCTGCTCCCTTACCTTCTGTGTCCCTTCTTCCCTTGCTCTTCTTGCACCTCTCTCTTCGGAGTGTCGTGATCTTATGAACACTCTCGAGAGGTTTGTAGGAGGCAAGAAGAAGCTCAATCTCATTCTAGACAAATCTAAAATTTATGATTTAATCGTGGTCTAGGATATGATATCCGTGGAGGATATGAGGAAGCATCCACCTGTCGTGCTCAAAACCATAGCACTAGGTGTGATCAAAACTAAGCCCAGGACTGAGAAAGTAAATTTTAAGTCAGCGGGTTTTGTTCAAAGGATTTCGACAGCAAGGTGATTCCACCTGCAGCTTGACCTCGGAAGGCGAAGTATCATTGCACCTTCATCCGAAAGATGGACATTTAGTTGATCATTGCTTCAGGCGCGCCAAGATCGCGCGTAGAGACCGTGTTGAGTCTCTTAGGCACATTCAGGGTCAGCCCCAGATCTTGAGTGCACCTAAGACCAACACGAGGTTTAGATTTGTTCCATCTGATGATTTTGGGCAGCATCGAGGACTTGGTTTTCCGAGTTTTACGAGTTTCGTCCTCATGCTCCCTTGGTCGTAATCTCCGCCGTCCCGAGGGTAGATCTCGTTTTCCTTTCGAGATAGCTACCGGCGAGATCGACATATTATCGCACTTCGACTCGCTCTTCCATAGCGATCGGATCCAAAGAACAGTGAGATCTTTGACTTGTTGAGTGACGAGAGCGTAGGGTAGATAGAGGTCGGTCTTGCTTGACTACTTCATCTGCTCGCGTGTTTACTCGAGATTGTGTGCCAAAATCACCGCTGATTCACCCCATCTTCGAGACTTTACTCTCTGTTTGACTCAGGGTCGCCGGGCTGGGAAGGGAAAGGTCTGGATTGTAGACTCCGGTTGTTCACGTCATATGACTGGTGAGTCTCGTTGGTTTTCTTCCCTAGCCCGCGCTCCAGGTGATGAGACGATCACCTTCGGAGATGCTTCATTTGGGCGCGTCATCGCTAAAGGTCTGTGAGCATTAATGATTCTTTTATTTTAAAAGATGTTGCCTTAGTAAGTAAGTGCAGATAATCTGCTTTCGGTCTCTCGACTACCGATGACGGTTTCGAGGTGAGCTTTAAGAAAATAATTGCAAAATTCTTGATTCTTGGGTAGTCTAGTTTGCGGATTTCTCGATATGGGAGGATCTTTCGTGCTGATTTTTCGGATCTTCCGTGATCCTCTCCGATGTTTAATTGCTTCGAATCTTGTGATTTGACTTTACGGCATAGGAGACTTGGTCATATAGGATTTGATCATCGACCGAGTTAGCGCCACGATCTCATTCGTGGTTTGCGAAACTCAAAATGGTCAAGGATCTTGTTTGTGCTCCTTGCCGCGCGGCAAAATGGTTCTTCTTCACATCCTCCGATTCTGATGACTATGACAGATGCACTGTGTCAAGCGCTCCATATGGACACAGAGGGACCAGCTAGAGTGCGATCAAGAGGGAGGGAAGTGGTACGTACTTGTCGTGGTCGATGACTTCTCGAGGTATTCTTGGGTATTTTCTTAGCCTCGAAGGATGAGACGTTTACTCTTTTCGTGGTCTTTTTAGTAGGCTTTCGTTGAGCTCCCGGTGCATTACGAGCAATTCGACCGATAATGGCACCGAGTTCAAGAATTCCTACTTTGAGAGTTTTGTGGTGAGGCAGTGTAGAGCACCGCCTCGTCTCCATCGTCCCCCAACAAAATGGTGTTGTGGAGAGGAAGAACTGTACCTTGGTCGAGATGGCGGGGACGATGCTTGATGAGTACTCTACACCTAGGAAGTTTTGGGTGAGGCAATTGCTCTTTGCTTGTCATGTTTCTAACAGAGTTTTTCTTCGGGCACTCTTGCATCGCACTTCTTATGAGTTGAGATATGGGCGAAAACCCAGCGTCTCGCATTTTCGTGTGTTTGGTTGCAAGTGTTTTATTCTGAAGTCTGGGAACCTAGATAAGTTCGAGTCACGATCTTGTGATGGGATCTTTCTGGGTTACTCGACTTCTTCTCGTGCCTATAGAGTGCAGGCTGCGAGTCTAGTAAATTGTTAGAAACTCGTGAGGTGACCTTGATGAGGCCATCCAGGACTAGGCCTGATATCTCAGGTTCCTTAGAGCAGTCTGAGTCCATCTTTGTGGACGATGAGGAGGATGGAGATGAGGGTTGTTTACCCGATCCAGTTCCTTCTCTTCCTCTTGAGGTGCCTTCTTCCACCGCACCTCGAGGAGATCAGCCCTTACCTTCTGCTTCTTCTGAAGCTAGTGGCTCTGTTCCTATCTCATCTGCTAATGAGGTAGAGGCCACTTCTTCATCTCACCCCGACCTCCAAGACACATTCAAAGGACCATCCTTCAGAGCGGATAATTGGAGATCTCTTTGAGCGAGTTACTCGTTCAAAAGCGGCATGTCTCTATTCTGCTCCATTACGCCTTTGTTGCCTCGTTTGAGCCCAAAGACGTTTGTCATGCTCTTTCTGATGAGTCATGGACTAACGCCATGCACGAGGAATTGGAAAACTTTGAAAGGAACAAGGTCTGGTCCCTTGTTGAGCCCCCTCAAGGTCACAATATCATTGGGACCAAATGGGTGTTCAAGAACAAGCAAAGTGAAGATGGGTTAGTCATTCGAAACAAGGCTAAAATTTGGTAGCTCGAGGGTACTCTCAAGTTGAGGGTCTAGATTTTGAAGAGACTTTTGCCCTGTAGCTAGACTTGAAGCCATTAGAATCCTCGCTTGCCTTTGCGGCTTCTAAGGGTTTCAAGCTTTATCGATGGATGTCAAGAGTGCCTTTCTCAATGGCCTTATTGAGGAAGAAGTCTATGTCGAACACCTCACAGTTTCGAGAACCCCAAATACCCTAACCATGTCTACAAGCTTTCCAAAGCTTTGTATGGACTCAAGCGAGGCTCCCGAGCTTGGTATGAAAGGCTTAAGTCCTATCTGGCGAGCCATGGTTTTGAGATGGGTAAAATTGACAAGACCTTGTTCATCCGCCGTCTTGGCACCGATCTTACGCTCGTCCCGTTTATGTGGATGACATTATCTTTAGCGGCTCCTCGCGTGCTCGTTTCCCGCCCGATGTCATGAGCTCGGAGTTTGAAATGAGCATGATGGGCGAGTTGAGCTTCTTCCACTACTACGTAAAAGGTCATCACAGGCGGTTCAATAGCGGTCATCACGAGCGGTTTTGAACCGTCTCGAAATGTTATGTCTCGAGATAACGGCGGTTATCACGAGCGGTTGGCGCCCGTCGTGATACTAATAATCCTGAGCGGTTCGTGGTGGGCGAACCGCTCGATTATGTAGTATCATAGACGGTTCGTTGTTGGAACCGTCAGTGATACTACATAATCACGCACGGTTCCACCACGAACCGCCTCGTGATTATTAGTATCCTGAGCGGTTACGTAGTTGGAACCGTCTCGTGATAAGAAATATCACGCATCGTTTCAACTACAAACCGTCAGTGGTTATTCGGTATCACGAGCGGTTCGTTGTTTAGAACCGCTCGTGATAAGTCCTTTAACCTAATTGAATTTTTCGTATTTTCAGCTAGCCTCGAGAATTGCTAGCCATGCCCTCTGAAAACTAGCAAGTAGAAACATGTCACGATAATTGCGACAACTCAAAGTGATCATTTAACTCAAAATCAATTACAAAAGAATGTTTCAAGTATATATTGTCGCTAGAGTTACAAATTGAATTACAACCGGTCAAAGTGAATTACAATATTGAATCAATCTGTTTGAGGTCGTTCATCGGTGTCGACGGCGTGAAACTCTCCGTTGGTGTTAACTATATTCGCCTTGATGAAGCCACGAGCTCCCCTCGAATGTGCGTGACTCGTCCATCTCGAGTGCATTTAACTCTATGTTCAAGCCACATAAGCTAGCGTGAGTAAAGTAGTAAGCATATATATTTAAATTTATAATTAGGAGATAATTATTACGAGATTGACAAACACGGGATCGTTCGTCCTAGAAGCAATCAATAGTCGCATATGATGGCATACGTAGAATGCGCATAGGTGATCTCGTTTTTGCTGGCGGCACTGCAAAAATAGAATTACATATATATGCACAGTCAGTTCGAGACGCAATATTACGGAGTATGATATATGATTATTGTGTTGTAGCGCGTACCGGAAATCGCATCCTGTGAGTCAGTGTGGCGGTCGTTCCCTTGTATAAACCTCCCTCGGCAACATAGCCGATGAACGCCCTACATGATTCAAAAAGTTATCCTTGTCCATTTAAAACGAAGGAAGACTACAATAGAGTTATGTGCGGAGGAAGACTACATACACCGAGTATTTCTTTAAGAATGGTGAAGTCGTGATTTTTGTTGAGTAGAGAATCAAGGTACAATACCATGTTCCTCTTTGGCACAAGAATCAGAAGAATCCAGTGGAACCTACTCGTGTATGTCGCTATAGTCATATAAACCTATGTTGAAACGTAATTTGTATAGCAAATATTGAAGCACTTACTTCTGGTTGTAGGGTACCATTATGTACTCCACATCGTTACGAGCAAGCAATCCCATTTTTATGTAATTCTCGGCGTAGGATGCGTCTTGGTTGATTGTTTGCTCGGAGACCACGTGTGGGTCGAGAAACCCACCGGTTCTTTGATTCGACGGGCACATTTCATAATGTATCTGTACATAGCGATGAGTTATGATATTTATCGGTATCACGTGAGTGTAGAAATTGATTGCACACACTTACGATGTCGGCCAAAGATCGTAGAAGTGAGGCGTCGAGGCGATTAGGTTGTATAAGTCATATAAGTCTTGAAGCCCACGACGAAGTGGCGGGCTCGTGGAGAAAATGCTCCCTCCGTGTCGGCGGTGATTCGATATGACCCCCTTCGCTCGGTCTTGCGCAAGTACCAATCATGCAAAGCTTGACAAGCTACTCTGAGCTCTTTATTTCGCGCGAGACCAGCGGACTTCGAGGAGTATTTCACGGGTTTGGGAGGTGCCTTAATGTTCTTCGATTTCGATTTCTCCTTAACGAGGCGGTGAGGGCGTCTTCCGTGTGGCGCCTCGGGGACCGATATGGTGACACGCTTTTCTTGTCCCTTTGTCGTCTTCTCGGCGGAAGCGATGTGGCGGCCTTCAAGCTTTGGTTGAGCGGACTCATCGGCGAGGTCCTATTGGAGAGGCGAGGTCCTCTCGATATCGCGTCATTGAAGGGTCGGTCGATGTCCTTCTTGGGCCTTTGGATAAAAGTGTGCGTGGCATCCCTAGTGTTACGATTTCTTCGTTCGGGAATCTCGGTGGGATGACCATGAAATTGTCATGGACCATGTCCACCGCACTGGCGTAACCTGCGCCACCGGTGCACCGTCTTTGCCTTGCCTTTCTGGTATGGATACACCATACCCGCCCGACCTCAATAGGAATCGACCCTACTATCCTCACTTGGAGCTTGCAGGGCGTCGGCTCCTACAAAAGCGTACACAATTAGCTAAGGCGTCCTATAGGTCTATCTTTCGAGCACTCCGAGATGTACATTACCTCGATGCCGTCGATCGGTAATTGCGTCGTCATGTCGAGTATGTGTGGACGCGACGCTACTCGATGTCGGCGGGACTTGCTCCCAAATTAACAGGCGGCTTGCGCTGCATGAGTTGATTTACTTGGTTACGCAAGTTTGTTATTTGTTCTTGAAATTGTGAAATAATCACATGTTCCAACCGGCGTCGTCTGGTCCTTGGATCTCTTCCTACTCCTATATGTGTCGGAGTTGTGTGGAATCCATCCTCCAAGGTACGTAAACCCCAACTCCTCGCGTGCGACAGGGTGCTCCTTGTTTCCCGGTATGAGACAGTACATCCTTCTCCCTGTCTACTTCGAAGGAACCTTGGGAACATGCGGAAGTCAATTCTTCCTGCAAGAGAACATCATGTTATTGTAGACACCATGAAGTTATGAACTTATTAACAATTAAGTGGTTCGGAAATTTACAGACGTTGAGACACCGCCTCGTCTGCGGGTTTGTCGGAGAGATGTTGCCCAAGGCGTGGTGATGCCCTCGCTCTTAACGAGGATCGGCGCTTCGTCCGAGATCATAACAAGCGGTCGTGCAGCGATCTGCGTCCTCCGCCGCCATCGCGTGGTTTACCTGCGTACCCACGCCGTGCCGAGTCAATGGGGTGAGTGTTTGTGCTGGATAGCTCATGCGCGCACTTTGCTCCTGAAATTCAGCCGTCGTCTTCATCGCGCACGGCGTCCCATGTATCCGCGACAAAAATTGATACGTCGTGAAGGCGTCCGACCCGTGTTCACGTCTTTGCGTGACAAGCGAGCTCTTGAAGGTCCTCCACGCGTGGGACATCGCCAGCGGCGTGTGCCATCGCACTGCGTGCAGTGCGCCGAGAGGAAAGTGAGCGAGGCGAAAAGTTCATCCACAACCGGTCTCTCAGTACATCCGTTAGAGACTTCGAGTTGGGGTGGTGATGGGGACCCGTTCCTTGCAAGTACCCGCAGACGGTCCGAATCTCGCACCGCTTTCTTGGGACTCGGCGGGATCCCGCGTCACCGACCTCCGTGATCGTCATGCGGCCGAGGGCAATTTGGATATTCCTCGCCTTCTCGCTGCGTACCACCTTGATCGGAGATCGGACGCATTTGGCGGCGTCGATGACGGCGGCGAAGGCGGTGCCTCTGCCATCTCGCTTACTTGCTATCTATATAAGTTACGTGCATAATTATTACATAGTATATAAAATTGAGTTTGTACTTCAAATATTAAAAATTAACTCGTTTTGATCCATAGACCAGTCTGAGACTATACGTAAGTGAGTCATGCCGGTGTACTCCGTTAGATGATATTAAAGATAGTAGTCAATATTTGAATGTCCACAAAAGCATTCGGATCTCGGGAACCATAGGACATTTGTGGGCAAGCAATGCAAAAATTGTTTCATAAAGGCATTAATCACCATAGACCGTAGTCAGGACTATCGAGAGAGAGTTGCAAAGGAACTAGCCTTTGCCATCTCAACCCCATTGTCAATAATCTTCATAAATTGAACTAAACAACACAAATTCACAACTTGAGCTCTAAATAATGCTTAACTACTCGTCTAAAGATAGCAAAGCCAATAGACCACTCAATAAAATTATGATTAACCAGGAGATCAAGTTTGATCACGAACAATACTCAATTCTCCAATTCTTATAATAATAGAAAGAACTATACTTTTATTTAAAGCAGATAATTTATGTGTTACACACAACAGGGGAACATGCAACCCACACGAATAACATGTTAGAACAAATGAACTATCTCCAGTGATTCTATATCCAATGCATATCTTTGTGGCGCCATACTGAATGGCACAAATGAACAAGGAGATCGTATTGAAAACTCAGAAGCTACCAAAGAAATGTATACATAATGAACCCCCCAGTACATGCTATGGATGAGACTATGTAACAAACCAACAGTCAGTACAAGTGTACTACAACCAAGAGCAATTACAAAACAATAGGACTTTTTCAGTGGCACATGAGTCATACTAAACATGCATGCGTACATCTCTCTCTGTGAGCCAAATAAATATGATATATCATCTCTCTCCAAATAAATAGCACTTCAGTAATTCTTCAATCCAAATCTCCAAAAATTACTGGAATTTAAGAAAATTTGAAGCGACTGTGGCATAGTCGACCCCTAACAAAATCATGAGTTCAATATCCGCAGGAATTGTAAAAAATATTTTCAAGCTCCGAATAACCTTGTGAGATACAAAAATCAAGATTTCATTTATTGAAATATATCAGTTCCTATCTTGTCTGTTCGTCAATCGGAAGCAGGCATGGATGTAAAAAAAATTGTCAAATTCGTGCACGATTTTTGTCATAGCAATCTCTCTCCACCACGGCAATTTCTCTCGCCATTACAACCCAATTAAACACTATAGTCATTGGGCCTTGAACTACTGCATTACAAATCGAACAGTCCTTAAAAGAAAAGGAGAAACTTAGTACCTCTTGTCAAGTTTGTAGTGCTATAGTTTCCACTCGAATTGACACATAACCACAATAACACTGTCACAATCTTACATACACAATAACACTGTCAAGTTTGTAGTGCTATAGTCCTTAAAAATCAAATCTGAGCAGACCAACAACAAAACAAAACAAAACAAAAACATCTTGTTGCTTGGTGTTACCTTACGTATGTTATGTGCAAACAAAGAGTAGGTGCAACCGGGTTCGGGAGGAGGCGCGGGGTCGGGAGGCGCCTGGGTCGGGGGAGGAGGCGCCGAGGTCGGGAGGCGCCGGGGAGTCGGGGAGGAGGCGCGCCGGTCGGGAGGTGTTCGGGGAGGAGGCGGCGCAGAGGACGACACCGATAGGGTTAGATCAAAACCCTATCGGTGTCGTAACCTTATATAATCAAGAGGCATCACAGACGGTTCTCGAGGGGAACCGTCTGTGATGTTTCCACATCAGGCATACTAGAATTTTGCAAATAAGCCCTCTGTGTTTTGTGAAATTACAAAGGGGTACTCAATTTATATCATTCAGGTCCTTGGGGCCAAAAATATTTTAGATTAGACCTTAGAATTAACGCATTTTTGTTCTAACACATGGAAATCATGCAAATTAAACCCTAGAAGAGTTCTGGTTTTGTTATTTAGTATTAAAGGATTTATTTAATCACTAGAATTTGTACTCGAATGTTACTATTTGAGTAAATTGTTTATATGTTGTACTCGAATGTTTTGACTCATGTGTCCTATTTATGAGTCAAATGTTGTTGTTTTGCATGATATAGACAACATGACTCGTGTAAGAACCATACCAGAGGGGTTCCCATAGTTGAGTCATGGTTGCTTCACTATCTCTCTTGGGAGTTGGAAGTTAAAAATCACCTCGTTGCCAAGGACATGCATACCATCCTAAATAAAGATGGTATGCTTTTGCAGCAAACAAGATGGAATCAATTATTCTTGGTATCAAGTGTATCGAGTTCGTACAAGTGGAATAAAATACTTGACAATTGTCATCAATTTAAAGATCATAAGTCCATAACACATTAACACATGACAATGGAATAAATTAGTTAATTACAATGGAGTAAATTCTTAATTAAAATATAGCCCTTCATGATGATCGACGCGCATATAGCTAGCTTCCTCACTGGGTTCTTCCTCGAGCCTGATGCCGTCTCCGAAAGGTGGCAACTCGTCAAATTGATTGTATTCTTCCTCGTCCACTACATTCTCAACTCCGACAATCCTCCTTTTCCATGAAGAACTACGTGGCGCTTCTTATTTGCCTGGGTTCGGTTACATAGAAGACTTGAACAACTTGGTTAGCTTGATCACGAATGGTTCGTCTTTGTATCAGACACGTTCGAGGTCCACGGTAGTGACGCCGTACTTGTCGACCTTCACCGTGGGAGATGGACCCAACACACCAAATAGGGGATCTTGAAAAGCACGTAGTCGATCTCCCATATCTCCTCTATTTGCCCATAGTACGAGCTCCTCACCCCATCGATCTTGAATGCATCTATCACGGACACCGCCTGATACGCCTTTGTGCTCTTCCTATCTGAGCTGCCGTATAAAATGTGTACCCATTTATGTCGTATCCTTGCCATGTGACAATTGTAAATCAGCCCTCTTGCCAACCATAGCGGTATATCATCACTTGATGACCTCCAGAGTGATTCGCGCCTTTAACCATTCGTTGAACCGAGCGGTTGTGCTCTCTGGTGATCAAACCTCCGACCGGTCGGATTACGTTGGCGTACCATGTCTTTGTGCTCGTCGATGTGCGGGGACACTTGGGTCATGTGTTGCAAGACCGTGAAATGGGCTTGGCGTGCGTATCGGATCGGGAGTGATTGATTTCCTTCCGATGGTCCCGATACCATCCGGTCTCCCCTCATGGCGAGATAGAGGCACACCAATCGGATCCACGAGCCATGTAGTCGACGCAGAACTCAATGACCTCTTCGTTGCATAACCTTCGATGATCTTGCCCTCGGTCGAGATCGATTCCGTCGTAGGACTTGAGAATTCCATGTACCTCTCGAGCGGGTACATATGGCGTAGAAACACAGGGCGCATATCTTTATCTCTTTCACAAGGTGAACAATGAGATGGACCATGATATCGAAAAATGACGGAGGAAATACATCTCAAGATGACACGAGTCGTCACTACCTCGGCTGCGAGCATCTAGTCCTTGGGGATCGATGACCTTCCGAGCAATTGAGTTGAAGAAATAACACGACCTCAAGATTGCCACTCGGACCTTGTTCGGCAAGATACTCCTAATTGCAGCGAGAAGCATTTGTGTCATCGACACCACGACAATCATGCGACTTCATACCAATTAATTTCAAATCTTGCATAGAAACAAGTTTCTTAATGTTAGCGGAGTAACAGACGGGACTTTCACACCGTGCAAGCTCGCACGATTCATTTCTCTCGTCCTTGGGCCAGTGTAGCAAGTCGGGGAAGAATACGTTCGTCTGTATCGGTCTCTTTCGGTGCTAACTCGGTCCTTATGTTCATATCGACCAAGTCACGCAGCATGCGTTAACACCATCCTTTGTTTTGCCACTAATGTTGACAGAGAGACCAATCAAGCTATCACATACATTCTTCTCTACGTGCATAACGTCGATGCAGTGGCGAACTTCTAAGTACTCCCAATAAGGCAAGTCCCAAAAAATTGACCGCTTCTTCCAGATGTTCTTCTCACGGGTTCTTAATTTACGTCCCTTCCCAAGCACAACATCGATATCCTTAACCATATCATAGACCTCTTTCCCACTAAAAGCCCTTGAAGCTGAACCGTCTTCCTTATTTCCGTCGAATTGTTTCTTCATCTTGCGGTATGGGTGACTCCTCGGAAGGAACCTACGGTGACGCATATACACGATTTATGCGAGTTGTTCGACCATACACTCTCCGTAGCATCTAAGCAGTGCGGACAGGCTTTGGCTCCTTTTGTACTGAAGCCCGATAGGTTACCAAGGGCAGGAAAATCATTGATGGTGCAGAACAACATGGCGCGTAAAGTGAAGTTCTCTCGTTTGTACGCATCCCATACCTGTACCCCTTCATTCCACAGTGTCACAAGATCTTCCAGCAATGGTGCTAGGTACACATCAATATCATTCCCAGGTTGCTTCGGCCCTTGGATAAGTAGTGTCATCAAAATGTATTTCCGCTTCATACACAGCCAAGGAGGAAGGTTGTACATACATAGATTCACGGGCCAGGTGCTATGTCGGCTGCTCATGTTACCGAAAGGATTCATTCCGTCCGTACTCAACCCTAACCTTATGTTCCTCGGTTCCGCACCGAACTCTTCGAAGCTCCGATCGAAGTTTCTCCATCGGCGAGAATCGTGCCAGGTGTCTGAGCTTCCCATCTTTCTTACGCTCCTCCGAGTGCCAACGCATCAATCTTGCCTCCTTTCGGTTCGCAAATAAACGCTTTGTAGGACCGGAAAGGCGACTAGGGGGGGGGTGAATAGGCGCTTTCAAAACTTTCTCACCTAAATCAAAACCAACACGTACTTTACTCCTTTAGCTATGAAAGCTAAGAAGTTTAGTGAGCACACAACGGAAGCCTTGTGTTGAATTTGATAAGCCCCTCAAGCATACGACACAAAGGAGAAAAGAACTCAATGTTCTTCATTGGAGCACGGCGGTCGGCCGGCTACCACGGCGGTCGGACCGACGGTCAAGCGGTCGACCGGCAACTAGCCAGTGTCGGACGGTGGACGGCAATTCGACCCGCAAAACAATGATCTGAAAACACAAGGTCGAACCGCCGTTGAAGGGCTTCGGCCGGACGGTAGAGTCGATCTTGAAAAACTCCACCCAAATCCAAAGCGAAATTTGATCCAACTTTTGATTCAACCAATAAAACTTGACCAAATTTCTAGCACACCTTCCTAAAGATATTGGAGACCTATTTCTAGCGACGATCGGTCGATCCACTTCGCAGAATCGATCTCTTGAGATTTTACCAAAGAGGTGCACAAACCCTAGAAATGAGGAAATCTTGATTCAAGACTTGCTTGTGGGGTTTGATGATCTAGATGACTCTAGTAGTAATCCCACACATCAAAGCAAGGTAAAGTAGGCCAAGAGACCAAGCATGAACCTTTGAATCAAGGAAGCACCAAAAACATCCAAAGAGAGAAGAACACAAAGGGAGCAATTGATCTTTCAATTAAGCATCACAAGATTGTTCATCCACAATAGATGCTTACAAAGCCTCTCCACCAAGGAGGGCAAGAGCTCAACAAGGAGCACACTCCAAACCCTAGTTTTCCTCTCCTCTCCTCCAAACCCTAGAAAAAGGAAGAAGGGGGCTAAATGAATGCTTGCTTGGGTTTTCCACCTCTCCCCTTCCTATTTATACTAGAGAGCTAGGGTTTCCCTTTTTGGGTCTCTTACACATGGGACCCACACACAAATAACTCTTGAAGCAATCGCCGCTTCACCACGTGTAGGTTGATCGGCGGTTCTCATCGGCGCCAAGCCTCTCTTGTCAGAATCCCATCGGAACCTCCCGAGACTCGCACCGATATCCGCACCGCTGATCCAACCAAATTGCTTGAACCACCCGCTCGATCCATCTTGTCCATTCTCACACATGCTTGAGTCACACGACCTCACCGGTATCCTCGATCGTTACGGACCTCGGCTCTCCAAGCGTAGTCGATCCACTCACCGTTGACGTCGTTGACACGCAAGCCACCGCACAAACAATAGACAAACAAACCGTTTCGGGAACAAGTTCTTCACAACTTGACCCACGTCGGTTCGCAATGCAATATACATCAATAAAGCATTGAAGTCCATAGAATAACACACTCGAACAAACTCAATGCAACACTTGGCTCACCTCCAAGTATTGCCGGTCAGATCAGCCCACGGGCGGTCAGGCCGATTCATGCAGTCGGACCGCTCCCACAACGCGGTCGGACGGTCCAAACACTTAGCCAAAATTCAAGCGAGAAATTCGAAACCTTCGGAAATTTCAATCGAATAGAACTTTTGACTGGGAGCTCAAAATGATGGGACCACATCCAGGAGACTCCCTCACTTGCCTACACAACCTATTTTTGGCCCAGCTCCAAAAACACAACTTTCAAAGAAGCGGTCGGACCGGCCACCATGGCGGTCGGATCGCTCCATCAAGCGATCCGACCGCCACTGACAACCGTCGAGACCGCCAAGCTTTGACGACCTTGGAGCAAACCCAAAACGCGAGAATTTGCAAACCAATAGCGCCATTGCCAATTGACTCATCATCCCGAGATCGTGCACATATCCTCACGATATCCACAATCTCCCCTTGATGAACACATTGGCAATTTTCAAGAAAATGTGGTTTTCAAAATGAAAAGTAAAAACTTCGCCGCTTTTAGCATAAAGGCACAACTTGGTCCATAAGCAACAAAAAGCCTAGGAACCGACCAAGCTGGCTTCAGAATAGTGTAAGCAAGTGAGATAAGGCATTGAAGGCACAAAAGGATTCAATTTCCAGAAAGTAGCCAAAAATCTCACTTAGGTCCAAATGAAAGACACATTGTTCTATTTGACCTTTGATCATTGTGAGTATTCTTCAATTGCAAATCAGATAAGATAAGACAATGAAACCCAGAAACTCAACTCACCATGATCACAGATTTTCAAAAGGTTCAAAATTTTTATTTTATGAAGTTCTTTTCTATTAAACCTTGAGTATGAAACCAAAAGCTCCAACATCAAACATTTTCTTCACAATCTTTCTCCCCCTTTGACAATGAATTCATCAAGATGCATGAAAAAGAAAGAGCATGAAGGAATGACTTTATTTTAAACTTTAGTGAGAAAGGAGCCATGACCATTATACATGAAGACAGTACAAGAATTATACCAAGCCATATAAAGAGTAGACGCTATATTCAATCATGGCAAAACGTGTACTGCAAAGCTAAAACCAAGATAGCAGCAATCTGAGATTGACAGAATTAAAATCATGAAAGGTTGTTCAAAATCATAGATTCACTCAAAGCAACCAAAAATGAGTCAAGCCATGTCTATAAGTAAAAAGAGACTCAAAACAAGAATTGAGGCATTTTGAGCATTAAGAAAATTCTTTTGAAGCAAAGCTCAAGCACTTAGCCCTCTTTGGGCAATTTCTCTTTTTCTTTCTCCTTTTTTTGCTGTGCTAGATCTCAAGCCTTGCCGCGACCATCTCAAGCGATAAGCTTAAAAGAATGATCTAGGTCATCCAAAACTCCCCCTGAGTTCATGCCTAGTGCAATGGCAAGCCGTCTCATGAGAAAGGATTGGTGAGATCAGTTTTTTCGCACAGAAAATCTCATTTTTCATTTGCTTGACTTAATAAGATAAAAAGCTCATTTTTCAACTCAGAATAAGTTCAAGACTCAATTCAACTTGTAAGACATGGCGAGAATCATAAGCGGATCACTAGAGCAAAACTAGTCACAAGATCCAACAAGACATGATTTGATTCAAGTTTCTCACAGATATAAAGCTAGCAAGTCAAAAGCTAAGCCACACACGAAGAGCCATAAAAGAGGTCTAGCAGACTATCACTCGATATGACAAGGTATAGAATATAAGAACAAGTCATACAAGGATAATAATCAAAGCTCCACTGATTTTATTACACAATGCAAGACAAATGAAATGAAACATGCATTATGATACAATGAATGCAAAAAGAGCAACTTCCCCCTCAAAACAGCCCAATAGGACTAATAACCCTAACTCTCCCATAAGCGACAAAGCGCCAAGAGTCAAGAGCCTTAGTGAAAATATCATAAGTCGTTGCTCGGACTCTACAAAGTGAAGCACAACATCACCTTTCTCAACGTGGTCTCTCAGAAAATGAAATCGAATGTCAATGTGTTTAGTCCTGGAATGTTGCACTGGGTTTTTAGCAATATTAATTGCAGAAGTGTTGTCACAGAAAAGAGGAACACTTCCTAAAGATAACCCATAGTCTCGCAGCGTGGACAAAATCCAGAGAACCTGAGAGCACTGGCGGCAGCTACATACTCGGCCTCAGCTGTGGACTGTGCAACAGAAGACTGTTTTCTAGAAGACCAAGAAACAAGAGATGTGCCCAAGAAATGACAAGTGCCAGAAGTACTCTTCCTATCAACTCTACACCCGGCGAAATCAGCATCAGAAAATGCTCGAATTGAAAGAGCCGAAGAAGAAGAATACCAGAGTCCAAAGTCAAGCGTATCTTGAAGATACACGAAGATGCGCGTCTTGCTTGACGATGAGAAGCACGAGGAAGCTCGAAATCGAGCGCCACGGACATACGGCGAATTGTATGTCCTACCTCGTATTTGTAAGATAGAGGAGGAGCCAATCATCTGCGGTACTCCTTCCGGTCCACGGACTCTCCATCCTCATCGTGGTCCAAAGACGGTGGTTGTAGCAATGGGAGTAGACATTGGCCTCTTCGCTTCCCATATTGAAGCGCCAAGAAGGTCCTTTGTATACTTACTCGGTGGGCGAAGGTGCCTTCTTTCGGTTGCTTGATTTGAAGACCAAGGAAGAATGTCGACTCTCCCATCATGCTCATCTCAAATTCACTTGCTCATAGAATCGAAAATCTAGACACCAAAGCATGAGAGGAACCACCAAAATAATATCATCCACATATATTTGAACCAACAAGAAATCACCGCCATGCACGAGAGTGAACAAGGTTTTATCAACCATTCCCATTTTGAAATCATTTTCAAGCAAGAAACTCTTAAGCTGTCATACCAAGCTCTAGGAGCTTGTTTCAATCCATCTGAGCTTTAGAGTTTAAAAACATGGTTTAGGAATTTTGATTTTCAAACCCGGGAGGTTGCTTGACAAAGACCTCTTCTTCTATGAAGCCATTCAAGAAAGCACTTTTAACATCCATTTGAAAAAGCTTGAAACCCTTGGATGTTGCAAATGCTAAAAGAATGCGAATGGCCTCCAATCTAGCTCTTTGGAGCAAAGGTCTCCTCAAAGTCTAAGCCCTCTACACAGGAATAACCTTGAGCAACAAGTCTAGCCTTATTGCGAACAACCAATCCATCCTCACTTTGCTTATTTTAAAAACCCATTTTGTTCCAATAACATGAGAATCGGAAGGTCGCTCAACTAAAAACCAGACTTTGTTTCTTTCAAAATTTTCAAGCTCTTCATGCATGGCATTGACCCAAGAGGCATCGATAAAGCATGGGTGATATCTCGGGGTTCAAAAGAAGCGACAAAAGCGAGAATGTGCATGGGAATCGGGAGAAATAAACACAGAGCGAGTGACTCGCTCTTGAAGATCCCCAATCATCATTCAGAGGATGTTGTCGCCGAATGCGAAGAGGTGCTCTGGTGCGTATGGCCTCTACCCCATGAGTTGTGGAGGTAGGAGCAGAGCCACTCGGATCGTCGGTGGGGATAGGAGGCGGCTCGGTGACATTGAAGTAGTAGTAGCGGGCTCTCCACCCTCTCGAGGTAGCAGGAGGATGGTTTGAGTCTTCATCCTCGTAATCATCATCGACGAAGATGCTTTCTTGAGTCTCGAAACACTGTACACAAGCATCGGGTCTAGTACGGGACTAGCCTCATCAAAAGTGACTTCATGAAGTCTCAACAATTTTGTTAGTATCAACATTAAAAACACGATAGCCACGAGAATGAGCAGGATATCCAAGAAATATGCCATCAAAACATCTAGACTCAAATTTATCAAGATTGCCATGTTTAAGAATGAAGCACTTGCAACCAAAAATCTTGAAATGAGAGACTTTGGGAGAATGACCAAATCTAAGCTCATAAGAAGTCTTCCCAACCACAGATCTCAAGAAAACCCTATTGGAGATATAACAAGCAGTAGAGATCGCCTCATTAAAATCTCCTAGGAGTAGAATGCTCATCTAGCATGGTCAGAGCCATCTCTACAAGGGTTACATTCTTCCTTTCTACAACACCATTCTGCTGAGGAACTCTAGGAGAAGAAAACTGATGCTCAATTCCCCTATCAGTGCAGAAGGTAGAAAAAGAAGAATTCTTGAACTCTGTCCCATTATCACTCCTAATGGCTCTCAAAGCTCCAAGTATATCAACAGCAATTCTAAGGACCAAATCTTTAAAGAATCCAAATGCTTCGTCCTTAGAAGCAAGAAAATAAACCCATGAATACCTGGAGTAATCATCCACAACCACCAGCACATACCATTTCCCACCAGCTGACTGAACTCTAGAAGGACCAACTGTATCTAAGTGAAGAAGTCATCACAGTCCATCAGTCATTACCAAAGTAAGAGGTGGGTGGGAAGCGAGACACCATCTTACCATGTCTGAGGTGAGCACACAAGATCTCTGACGACCTTGACCTAGGCAAACCTCTAATCAAGTCCTTGCAAGTGACTCTAGACAAATGATCAAAACCTATATGCCCAAGTCTCGATGCCACAAAACAAGGTCATGAGAATCGAGGCTACAAGACACCTAGGACTAGAAGCAGAAGAAATGCTGAAATTTGCACAGAAAATCTTCTCAAATCTGGAGATCTCAAAAACAAGCTCACCTGAGGAATCTAGAACTCTGCACTCACCTCTCTTAAACCTCACTTCTAGACCCTCATCAAGCAGCTGAGAAACAGATAGAAGATTATACCTCGACTTACTCACCAAGCGGCGTCTTTTAGCATGAACTTGTCGTTGGCGCATACGGTGCCCTTTGCGATCCACGGTCCGGTAGAAGCATCCCCAAATGTAATCAATTCATTGCGGATGCGTGTGAGGAGGAGAACCATCTAGAATCTCCGGTCATATGTCGAGAACACCGGAGTCAACAAGCCACTTGTCCTCCTTCCTCGCAGACGGACCTAAAAGGCACAATCGAGAAAACATCCGTGCCTCGATCTTGGGTTAGTGATAAATGAGCGAGGAATCCATCTTGAGAAGCACGATGTCAGGGAGGAGCAGCGATAGTAATAGTGAAACATGATCGGGAACAAAATCATAAGAATGCACATGAGAACCACCTAGACCTCTCCAAACGATCTACCAAAAGATCGATACTCCCCTGTCTAGGTGCTACCCTGTCTCTCCTCACGATGTCCTAATCCAACATGCCTAGACCCACCAAAAGAGTCTACAAAGTTCTCTACAAATCTAGGCCTATGTGTGGTGCGATAAGCAGTGCCTAGCTCTAGAGACTACATCCGGAGAAGGGACTCCTCTAATGGATCTTAGGGCGCTCATCCTCTCTTTTCTCTCAAGTTTTGCTCTCCGGAGCGAGAACTCAACAAGATAGCCTTCTTTCTTGCGGAAGGTGCAATGGTCTTGGACCTTTTGAGGGTGCATGCAGAATGAGTGAAAGCACCTTTCTTGCGAGAAGAGTTTGAGCAAAACCACGGATTTGAAAACAACCCGGATGGCTTAGGGGTTCTAGCTCAAACAAACCATTCTTCACAACTCTAGCAATCTTAGGTGGGTTTTTCTTGGAATGCTCTAGGGGTTGAAACCTAGACCACTATTTTTCACGCTCACCTTGGATTGATCAAGAATCATGTTGAGTTTCTTTTCCCACTTGAAAATTTCTCAAGAGTCACCTTGAGGTAATCATTCTCTTTCATTAACTCCTCACATCTAGTACACTTGCTAGACTTGATTACCTCATTGTGCTTACTCTTAAGAAGGGCCACTTCCACTTTGAAGGCCTCACAAGACACACAATAGGATTCTGAATCCTACTCAACTGCTCCTTAAACTTGACTCTAAAAGCCTCTTGTATCGACTAACCATGGTTTCAACTTCACATTCAAAACACAAGAGTTAGAATCAATAACCTTTTAGAAGCGATAAAAGACATGGATCTTTCAATTTTAGCCTTTTCTTCCGTGGTCTTGTTTAAGGCTTCAATCTCAATTGTAAGCTTGGGACAATTTTCACAAGATGCAACTCTAGAGTAAATCAATGTTTACATCATCTCTTGCATCTTAATCCTATTATCCTTACAATGAGAGCATGTGTGACTAGCATCAAACTTTTGCAATTCTTTTAAGGAACTATCCAATTTTAATTCTAGCAAAGCACAATTAGAGCAAGTTAAAGGGATAGCTTCCATGGCGGTCACATCAAGAGGAATGACATCTAAACAAGCGATCTAGACTTGAAAGATTCTAGTTCATCGAGAGCATCTTTTAGTTGATTTGTGACAGAGGAATGAGCAGATTTCAAGCTTGTCAAATCTTTAAGCAAGCTAGTGCGGGAATCACAAATATCGCAGGATTGATAGATTTAAGCCTAACAACTTCAAGATTCAAATTATCAATCATAATGTCCTCCTTCCTAATCATTTTTACTTGCTTATGCAATTTACATTCAGAAGCACCAAAGCCCTTTTCATATCGGCAATAGAAGGGCATACCTCATCGGGATCACTTGAAGGATCCTCATTGTTGGAGGAGTCGCTATCGTGGTGTTCTTGGCCATGAAACACATGCCTGAAGTCATGCGCCTTCTTCTTGCCACGAGAATCACCCTCGTCGTCCTCCGTTTCCGAGTCCACATCGCTCATATTTACATTCTCAAGAGCGGCAGGACCGGTGACAAACTTCGATAGTTTGTCTTCTTGGGTTTTGCATCCTCTCTGGGATGTCTTCGTGTCTCCTTCTCCTCCTTGCCCTTTAGCTTGGGGCACTTGAGCGAATGTGGTTTGGCTCACCACATTGAAGCACGTGATAGGTCCACTCCTCCTCCTATTTCTCACCTTGTTATGCGCTCTTGTGAATTTGGTGGAAAGGAGGGCTAAGTCATCCTCGGGCAATTTCTCAAGTTGCTCATCACTCAAAGAATGTAAAGGATAATGAAAAGCGGATGAGCTAAAATCAAGAGAATCGGAAGAGCAACCCTTGGATTTGTCGACCACTAAAGCCATCGACTCTGTCTTGGGAGACGCGAGATAAAGTCAATCTCATGCGTCTTCAACCTCGAGTAGAGCTTATCCATGGTAAGCTCACTCATGTGATGTTGTCATTGATGGAAGTGATCTTCATACCCTGGACCTTCACATCAAGAGCACCCGAAGTGGCGTGCATTTTCGATTTCGAAAATACCAAGTCAACAAATACGAGATCATGAAGAATTTTAGAGAATCTTCCCACACTCATCCAAAGACTCACCGGCCTTTGTTCGATCTTGAGTAAACCTTCTTGAGCTGGTTACATCTCACTTCCTTGATCGCGATGGACCCTTCGTGATAATCACAAAGTGTCGCGGATCTCGTGAGCGAACCGCAAGTGAGCAACACGCTCAAACTCGGATCGACTAAGGCCTTGGATCAAATAATTCGAGCCTTCTTTGTTGGCCTCCACATCCGGGTGATCGTATCGTCATCCGTGGCACGACATAAGGGTTTTTCACCTTTAGCCAAATAGCGTGCCCTTGAGCCTCGATATACGCTTGCATACGAGCCTTCCAGTATGCAAAGTCAACTCCCTCAAAAATGTGTGGCTTGGTTGAATACTTGTCAGTCGCCATGGCTCCAAAGACCGGTTAAGATCTATAGAAAAGAGCTAACCGGCTCTGATACCACTTGTAGGACCGGAAAGGCGACTAGGGGGGGTGAATAGGCGCTTTCAAAACTTTCTCACCTAAATCAAAACCAACACGTACTTTACTCCTTTAGCTATGAAAGCTAAGAAGTTTAGTGAGCACACAGCGGAAGCCTTGTGTTGAATTTGATAAGCCCCTCAAGCACCACGACACAAAAGGAGAAAAGAACTCAATGTTCTTCATTGGGCACAGGCGGTCGACCGGCTACCACGCAGGCGATCGGACCGACGGTCAAGCGATCGGCCGGCAACTAGCCAATGATCGGACGGTGGGCAATGATTCGACCCGCAAAACAATGATGAAAACACGGCGGTCGAACCGCCGTTGAAGGGTTTGGTCGGACGGTAGAGTCGATCTTGAAAAACTCCACCCAAATCCAAAGCGAAATTTGATCCAACTTTTGATTCAACCAATAAAACTTGACCAAATTTCTAGCACACCTTCCTAAAGATATTGGAGACCTATTTCTAGCGACGATCGGTCAGATCCACTTCGAGAATCGATCTCTTGAGATTTTACCAAAGAGGTGCACAAACCCTAGAAATGAGGAAATCTTGATTCAAGACTTGCTTGTGGGGTTTGATGATCTAGATGACTCTAGTAGTAATCCCACACATCAAAGCAAGGTAAAGTAGGCCAAGAGACCAAGCATGAACCTTTGAATCAAGGAAGCACCAAAAACATCCAAAGAGAGAAGAACACAAAGGGAGCAATTGATCTTTCAATTAAGCATCACAAGATTGTTCATCCACAATAGATGCTTACAAAGCCTCTCCACCAAGGAGGGCAAGAGCTCAACAAGGAGCACACTCCAAACCCTAGTTTTCCTCTCCTCTCCTCCAAACCCTAGAAAAAGGAAGAAGGGGGCTAAATGAATGCTTGCTTGGGTTTTCCACCTCTCCCCTTCCTATTTATACTAGAGAGCTAGGGTTTCCCTTTTTGGGTCTCTTACACATGGGACCCACACACAAATAACTCTTGAAGCAATCGCTTTGCTTCACCACGTGTAGGTTGATCGGTGGTTCTCATCGACGCCAAGCCTCTCTTGTCCGAATCCCATCGGAACCTCCCAGAGACTCGCACCGATATCTGCACCGCCTGATCCAACCAGCTGTTTCGAACCACCCGCTCGATCCATCTTGTCCATTCTGCACCTGCTTGAGTCACACGACCTCACGGTATCCACGATCGTTACGGACCTCGGCTCTCCAAGCGTAGTCGATCCACTCACCGTTGACGTCGTTGACACGCGCAAACAATAGACAAACAAACCGTTTCCGGGAACAAGTTCTTCACAACTTGACCCACGTCAGTTTCGCAATGCAATATACATCAATAAAGCATTGAAGTCCATAGAATAACACACTCAGAACAAACTCAATGCAACACTTGGCTCACCTCCAAGTATTGCCGGTCGACCGCCCGGGGCGGTCAGACCGATTCATCTGATCGGACCGCTCCCAACGCGGTCGGACCGGTCCAAACAGCCAAAATTCAAGCGAGAAATTCAAACCTTCGGAAATTTCAATCGAATAGAACTTTTGACTGGAGCTCAAAAATGATGGGACCACATCCAGAGACTCCCACTTGCCTACACAACCTATTTTTGGCCCACTCAAAAACACAACTTTCAAAGCGGTCGGACCGGCCACCATGGCGGTCGGGCTTCCTCCGGGCGTCCGACCGCCAAGACAACCGATCGGACCGCCAAGTGCTTTGACAACCTTGGAACAAACCAGCGAGAATTTGCAAACCAATGACGCCATTGCCAATTGACTCATCATCCTGAGATCGTGCACATATCCTCACGATATCCACACGCTTCAAACGTGGGATCACAGGCAGATACCACAACATCTTAGCAGGAGGTCCTTGCTTCGCCTTAGCAGTATTCTTCCGCTTGTATCGGGATGCTCTGCACACGGACATGCATGCATGTCTGCATACTCTTTACGGTAGAGGATGCAATCGTTCGGACATGCATGTATTCTTTCTACTTCCATTCCCAACGGACAAAGAACCTTCTTAGCTTGGTAGGTCGTGCTGGGCAACACGTTTCCCTCCGGAAGGATGTCAGCTAAGAGACCTAACAACGCCGTAAAACTCTTGTCGGACCAACCATTGCTTGCCTTCAATTTCAGCAGTTCAAGCACGGTTGACAACCTTGTGTATTCGGCTGCGGCCGAGGGAACAAAGGTTTCCCAGTCCTCCATTAAGCCCTCGAATTTACAAAACTCTCTCTCACCGTAGTTCCCTTACGCATCGCGTAGCATCGATCCAGATTGTCATCATGCGATCTATCCTCATCAAAAGCACATTCCATACCACGCATATCGTTGACTTCCTCGGCGATGTCGTCATTCTTGACTTCGGTATAATCTGCTCTTCACCGTATTTGCTCCAACATGTATATCCTTTTTGAAACCTCTTCGTATTAAGTGAGCTTGATCTGCGCGGGTTGTTAAACATTTTCATATTACATAATCAATGCATGGACAAGTACATATATTTTATCCCTTCTTCAACATATCACCTTTCGTGGCTCTTCTAAAAGCAAACACGCCATTAATATACTCTTCACTCACACGGTTCTCAATGTACATCCAGTTTGGTCCATCTACACATTAGTGAGTACTCTATATTAATAAACCGCAAGTACCCTTTATAATGACCAAACACATTAGTGAGTACTCTATAGCAAATATAAAGGGTTCTGAGATCGATCGTTACCCTTCTCTCCAAAGTGGCGCAATGTGGGAGGCGGCGGATCAGTGCCGCAATGGGCGGGGAGGAGGAGGCGGGGTAACGACTCAAAATGGGAGAGGAGGAGGTGCGGGTAACAACTCAAAATGGGGAGGACGCCTTGCGGCAGGACGGTGGCGGCGGTTCAAATGGATTTAATAGAAATGGGGTGTGTCGGCGTGAATGGGACGCAGCAGTGGAGAGGTGGCGGCGGTTCAAATGGATTTCATAGAAATGGGGACTGCTCGCGGCGCTACTTATAAGCTGATATATCACGCAGGCGGTTCTTTAAAGAACCGTGCGTGATATGAACTATCACGACGGTTCTTTAAAAGAACCGTCAGTGATATCTTATATCCGAGCGGTTCGTTAAACAAACCGTGCGTGATACAAATATTATCACGAGCGGTTCGTTAAGCGAACCGTGCGTGATATAATCACTGACGGTTCGTTTAACGAACGTGCGTGATGAAAGAAGTATCACGAGCGGTTCGTTTAGCGAGCCGTGCGTAATATCCTGAGCGGTTTGTTAAGCGAACCGTGCAGCGATACTTATATATCCTGAGCGGTTAACGAAGAACCGTGCGCGATAATTATCCTGAGCGGTTCCTTTTGAACCGCCTGCGTGATGAGTGTCTAGTATAGCATGTTACGTAGTAGTGTTCCTTGGCTTCCAAATCAAAGCAGACTCGGGAGGGTACCTTTCTTCATCAAGGCAAATACACTCGAGACCTCTGAGGCGTTTCGACATGAATGATGAAAGCGATATCAACTCCAATGGCATCTCTGGTGCTCTGGATCCGGATGAAGGCGGCGAACACATTGACCAAAAGGAGTTCGAGGAGCATGATTGGCTCTCTCTTGTACCTCCACGGCCTCGAGACCGGACATACACTTCTCTGTGTGTCTTTGTGCTCGGTTTGAGCTTCTCCTCGCGTATCTCATCGTCGGCGGTGAAGCGCATCTTCGGTACCTTGAGCTACCATTGACTATGGCATCTGGTACTCTTCCTCTTCTTGTCTATCTCTTAGAGCCTTCTCCGTCTGGACTTTCTTTGGTGTAGGATAGATAGGAAGAGCACCGGCACTTGCCAATTCATTGGCACTTCTCTCGCCTCTGGTCTTGAGAAGCAATCCGGTGTTCTTGCGATCCACTGCGAGGCGAAATGCGTTCTTTGCGGCCGATTCTTTGTAGCCAAGTGCTGGATGGTCTCGACCTGCGGGATTTCGGGCTATCTATCATTGCGTTCCACTCTTACGTGATAACACGTCTGCGATTTGCATTGCCAGAACCCGATGCAACATTCTCGGACCAAGCATATTGATATCGAGATATCACTTTCTTAGAGACCATGTAGAGAAGGGTGACATTGTGCTCCGGTTTGTGGAGAGTGAGCACCGGTTGGCGGATATCTTCACTAAGCCTCAGGCTGACTCTCGGTTTTAGCTCTGCGAGGAGAGCTTGGGGTGGTTTGTCCTTACAATTCTTTGTGAGGGGAGAGTTGTGCTACTCTTGTATTATATTATATTATATTATATTATCGCTTACTCCTTCTGGTTTCATTTCTTTTAATATTTGGGTTGAAGTCCTTCCAAAGATAGGTTAGAGTGTTTCTCTTGCCACATTGCTTTGTTGCTACTTCTTGTCTTGTGCTTCTAGGATCTTGCTTATTAGTGTCTCTTCCCTCTCTAAGTAGAGCTTACTCACTTCTTATAGGTTCTAGCGGGTCGGGCCACCCTTGGGTAGACAGGGGCGTGTTTGCTCCTTAGTGTCTGTGTAGATCGACTAATAGTCCTAGAATCATATGGGGTAGATAAGAATCAATGCGGCGATAGTTTTCTCTATATCTTTTCTATGCTCTAAAGGATTTGCCTTTTGGTTTACTTATCGATTCTCGTTTTGTTCCTTTGGTTCGGGGAGTTATTCTTGGTTATTCCATACTCTTAATTTTGTCATAACTCAACTTTGAATTAAAAGATGCATCTCATTCGAAGGGAATCGAATTTTGTGTATTTCATCAAGCATTGCATGATAATCAAATGGAGCCTTGTTTATTATCCCTTATGATTTGTTTTCACTATTTTACATCTTGCCATGATTTATGCTAAACTGCTAGATCTATCATGACTTTTTATGTGTAGTTTAGTCTTTGCAATGCTAAGGTATTTAAAATGCTAAACTTGAATTAAAATCTTGTCATGATAGCTCTTGAGACTAGTCTGGTTGAAACTATCCTTTTATGATTTTCGCCATGTCAAGTAAATTTGAGTTGAGTCTGAATCTCTTTTGTACTTTTGAGTAAGCTATGTCGGTGTGTTAAGAAACATGACTTATCTCTAATCAACTGGTCTAAAAACTTCAAAAGCAAAATGATCTCTTTGTGCGAAAAACCGATCTCACCAAATCTTTCTCATGAGACGGCTTGCCATTGTACTAGGCATGAACTCGGGGGCCTTGGATGACCTAAGATCACCTCCTTAAGTCATTGCTTGGGTGGTCGCATAAGGCTTGGGATCTAGCACATGGCTAAAAAAATGGTTGAAGCTTAGGAGGCGGTTGTGGATGGCACCTAGTCGAGCTTGCTTTCTTGAGATAAAACCGTAAAAGTCTTGAAAAAGAAAAATGTGCTAAAATTGCTTATCATCAAAGAGACCAAGTTCGGATAAAATGAGTCCTTCTTCAATGGTAGCACTCTAAAGCTGCTCAATGAGTCTTCTTGGTTCAATTTAGATTATTTGACATGGCTTGCATCATCTTTGGATATCTTTAGCTAGACCTCAAACTTGACTTATTTGACTGCTAAAGAATTGGATCATTAATCATTATGGACTTTACTGTCTTAGCTCTTCTATACATCGATTGTCATGATCTTGATAGCATTAAATACGTGTTATGGCTTGGTGTAATACTCTAATAGTCATTTTGGATAATCTACATGGCTCCTAATGCTTAAAATGAAAATCATATAGTCTTTTCCTCCCTTTTCTACATATTGATGATTTTATTGACAAAGGGGGAGAATGATTGTGAGAAAAAGCTTCTGAAGAAAAGCCTTGAGTTTTGTGCGAAAATTGCTCTTTCATCTCATCTCAAGTCTTTTTCTTTGTGTCAACTTGGTCTTGTGCTTAATTACTCTTGTTTAGACCACTGGTTGTTTGTAATCTCAAACTCATCTTATGCTTTTTCGGTAATTGTCAATATACTCATCAAGGGGGAGATTGAGAGACCATGTGAGAGGTCCTCCACTCTGAGTGATGAGTATTTGACAAGTGTGTTGATTAGATTGAGAGTTGAGGTTTTCAGTTTGGGTATGTTTACAAATTTGAGTCGGAAATCGGAACTACCGTTGTGTATGGGCGGAAGTTCGATTAATCAGAACTACGGTGTTGGAAAAGGAACTTCCGATTTATCCGGGTTTTGCTCTCTGTGAAGAAATCGGAACTTCCGCACAAGGGATAGCGGAGTGTCCGAAAATTCTGACATTGTGTGTTCTCTAAAGATATTAAATCGGAATTAAATATCTGGAAAGTCGGTTGTTCCGGATATCGGAAGTACCGCAGTGTTGAGCGCGAACTTCCGATATTCTGACAAAATCTGGGATGTTCGAATCGGAACTTCGGCGTAGTAAATCTTGAACTTCCGATTGTGTCGAGCGTGCGAGAAGGATAAATTGTGATTTTGATTGTGTATGAGTTTGAGTCTTATACAAATATTGATGCTATGATATTGTGCAATGCTATGTGATGTGTTTTTATGCATGTTGACTGCGGGGCATCAAGATGGAGTCGTGGCGAGACACGTGGACCGGACTAAGCGCGAGGCGTTGAGGTCGAGCGGTCGGGATGTGTCGAAGCGGCGTGAATCTTGAAGCGGTTGCGAGTCGTGCACAACAAGGTGTCTGGAGGCTTCGGAAGGTGCGCAAGGGCGAAAGGGTCTTTTCGCAGCGGCAAAAGTGGGGCGGTTCCGTTCGGGTGTAGCGGGCTTAATGGGTTGGAGGCCCATTAGCAAAGGCTATAAATAGGGAAGAACCCTGGAGTTAGGGTTAGACTTTTGAGAAGAAATTAGGGTTAGCTCCACCAAAAGGGTGTGTTTTGCTTTTTGAGTTTGTGGAGTTGATGAACTGAAACCTATTGTAATCATTCCTCTTTGTGTTACCTCTGTAATCCATATTTCAATCCAATGAAATCGAGGTTTGATTACTTGATTTTGCAACTCTCTCTCTCTCTTCATGTTGAATATCTAGGGTTTTGTATATCTTTTGTTTCGTTTTATGAAATAGCATGAAACTTCATATCTAGAATCGTTTTGGTATTGCTATTACTTCCTCAAAGTTTCATGCTCTAAGAATCTGAGAATCTCGCTTATCATTGGTTTTGGTCTTTCTTGCCCCTTCTTCAAGAAATCCGTTTTTGGTTCGATTATTGAATCTTTGGTTGCGATTCTTCTCCATAAGGTCAAGATGAGGTTTAGGATGATGTCTGTAAAACTTGACACGAGAAGAGCACTCAAGATTAAGTAGTTTGGATTTTGGGCAAAAACCGGCGTTACATTCTTGATCGGGATAATCGAGCTTAGATTTTATGCGTGAAGTACATAGCGGAACTTCGCGATATACATCTGGAACTACATAGCGGAACTTCCGCAATCTACTGCCCGGAACTTCCGATTTCCAGAAGAACAGCATGAAACTTGTTTTTGTTATTTGATCTTGCTTCATTTACCCTCTTTAGATCTTCAGAGATATTTGTAGGCTGGTTTTGAATACATTGAAGGGGAGTATTAATTTTAAAGCACCATTCACCCCCCCCCCCTCTGTTGCCATTTCGGTCCTTCATGTTGAAAACCATCTTTGATATTTCGTAATATCATAAATGATTTTTTTTCAGAAACATCTATGATATTACGAATTATCATAGACAGTTTTCAACATTAACCATCTGTGACTTCCTATCCTCATCACAGACAGTTTGTATTAAAAACTATTTATGATAATCTCATTTATTACAGACCCAACCCTCACAGATTTGTCTTAAATTCCAGCTCTGTTCTCGCTGCTGCTACTGGAGGTGGTGCTTTTAGGTGATTTGGTGAAAGGAGACTTCGAATTTGGGAAGAGAGTAATTGTAGATCTAGCTTGGTAATTTATTCTGACTATCGATTGTTAGTAATTCGTTTTTTGCATTATATTCCAGATCTAGCTTGGTAAAGAGAGAATTGAAGATGGTTTAGATCTAGCTTTTTGTGTTGTTTTGCAAGTGCTGACTTCTTGCCATCTAAAGTTGGGTGGGCTGTCTATAATGTGTTTATGATGAACAACCTGATCCTAGGCGGCATGATCGAATTTTGGATTTTATTGGTGTTAATGCCATTGATTACCCACATATTACTGCACTCCTATTGTAATGCATTGCTATTTTTTTCAGTTCATTAGAAATACATATTTCAAATGACATATCAAAAGTTGCATCTATAGTATACTAATTAATTAATTTAATATTTAACACAAAATTGTTATATGCATTGGGTAGATGGACCAAAACTGGATGTATGCTAGCAACCGTGTGAGTGAAGAGTATATTAATGGCATGTCTGCTTTTACAAGAGCTGCCGATGAGGATATGTTGAATAAGGGGGTGGAATATATGTATTGTCCATACATTGACTACGAGAATTTGAAGATGCTTAAGAACCGAGCGCGGATCGAAGCACACTTAATTCGAAGGGGTTTCAAAAGGGGGTTTACACGTTGGACTAGTCACGCTGAAGAGCAAATTATAAAGGAAGGTAGTAGTAACGACATCGCCGACGAAGTCAACATATACCACCGGATGATGTCGATTGTGGTTCCGATTCGGATAGGCTTCAAGATGACAATCTGGATCATATGCTTCGCGATGCAGAAGTGAACTGTGATGGGAGGGAGTATGTTAAATTTTAGGGCTTGATAGAGGGCTCGGAGAAACTTTTGTTCCCGGGATGTAAGCCGGAATACATAAGGTTGTCTTCTGTGCTTGAACTGCTGAAATTGAAGGTAAGTAACGGTTGGTCTGACAAGAGTTTCATGATGTTGTTAGGTCTCTTAGTGGGCATACTTCTGGAGGGAAACAAGTTGCCTAAAACCACCTACAAGGCCAAAAATGTTCTTTGTCGATTGGGAATGGAAGTATAAAGAATGCATGCATGTCCATCCGGTGTGCAATGCATCCCGATACAAGCGTAAGAATCAATCAGATGACGTCGAGAGAATCAAGGTGAAGAAAGGACCTCCTGCTAAGTTGGCGTAGTATCTTCCTGTAATTCCTCGTTTGAAGCGGTTTTTTGCGAATCAAAAGGATGCAAAACTGCTGCATTGGCACTCGGAGGAGCGTAAGAATGATGGAAAATTAAGACACCTGCTGATTCCACCCAGTGGAGAGACATCAATAGGAGGTTTGCAGACTTTGGTGCAGAACCGAGGAATATATGGTTTGGATTGAGTACAGATGGAATGAATCATTTCGGTAACATGAACAACTGGCATAGCACTTAGCTCGTGACTCTCTGTATCTACAACCTTCCTCCTTGGTTGTGTATGAAGCGGAAGTATATTTTGCTGTCGATACTTATCCAAGGGCCGAAGCAACCTGGGAATGATTTTGATGTGCACCTAGTACCATTGATGGAAGATCTAGAAATACTGTGGATTGAAGGGGTACATGTATGGATGCATACAAATAAGGGAACTTCACTTTACGCTTCTTGTTGTTATGCACCATAAATGATTATGCTGCCCTTGCAAACCTGTCGGGCCAGAGTACAAAAAGGGCCAAAGCCTGTACTCACTACTTAGATGATACCGAGAATGTGTGGCTGAAGCACTCGCGTAAAACTGTGTACATGCATCACCATAGGTTCCTTCGGAGGGCTCACCCATACCGCGGGATGAAGAAACAATTTTACCTAGAGGAGGATAGTTCAGCTCCAAGGCATTTAAGTGGAAAAGAGGTCTATGATATAGTTAAGGATTTAGATGTTGTGCTCAGAAAGGGACATAAGTTGATGACCCATGAGAAGAACATATGAAAGAATGGATCAGTATTTTGGAACTTACCTTATTTGGGAGCACCTTGAAGTTCGCCACTGCATCGACATCATGCACGCAGAGAAGAATGTACGTGACAGCTTGATTGGTCTCTTACTGAACATTCATGACAAAACAAAGGATGGTGTCAACGCACAACTTGACTTGGTTGATATGGATATCAGACCTTAGTTAGCACCGATAAAGGACGAACGTACCTTCCCCCTGCTTGTTACACTCTGTCCAAGGCTGAGAGAACTGAGCTGTACTAGTGCTTGCATGGTGTGAATGTTTTGTCCGATTACTTCGCCAACATGAAGAAACTTGTTTCGATGTAATATTTGAAGTTAATTAGTATGAAGTCTCATGATTGTCATGTGCTGATGACACAAATGCTCCCTGTTGCAATTAGAAGTAGTTTACCGATCAAGGTCCAACGGTTATGCAACCGAAGAGGTCATTGAGTTCTACGTCGATTACATGGCTCAGGTCGAACTGATAGGTTTGTCTTGATATCGCCATGAGGGGAGGATCGAGGGTATCAGGACCATCAGAAGGAAAGCAATTACTCCAGATATGGATGCATATTCTCAAGATGATTTCATGGTCTTGCAACACATGACTGAAGTATCCCCGTATGTCGACCAGCACAAGGACGTGTTTCGGCAACAGAACCTGGAGCGATCGGATATTTGGATCACGAGACAGCACAATAGTCAGTTCAAACAATAGTTAAAGGAGCGACTCGCTGGGAGCATGTCAAGTGATATGCTGACATGGTTGGCAAAAGGGTTAACATTTATAGTTATGACATTGCAAGGATATGACATAAATTAATACACATTCTATACGTAGGCTCGGGATATAATTAGCACTAACCAGAACAGCGGTGCCTGCATAGATGCGTTCAGTACCGATGGCGGAGGAGCTCTTACTATGGGCTCATGGAGGAGATTTGGGAGCTCGACTACGTGATTTTCAAGATCCCCCTGTTTTGGAACTGTTGAGTCCATCTCCAATAGGTGAAGGTCGACAAGTACAGTGTCACTACCGTGGACCTCGAACGTGTCGGATACAAAGACGAACCATTCGTACTTGCTAACCAAATTATTCAAGTCTTCTATATAACCAACCAGGCAAATAAGAAGTGTCACGTAGTTCTTCATAGAAAAAGGAGGATTGTTGGAGTTGAGAATGTAGTAGACGAGGAAGAATACAATCAATTTGACGAGTTATCTCCTTTCGAGAACAACATAAGGGTTGAGGAAGAACAACGTGATGAAACTAGCTACAAATGTGTCGATCATCATGAAGAACTAATTTTTAAAGATTGAATAATGTGTGTATTGCATATAAGGGTTGAGAATGTGTCATATGGGGAGTTCCACAATGTAGATTGAACTTGATTGGGATAAGATTGAATTTAATGGTACATGTGTGTATATGTGCTGAATGATTAATTTTAGTTAATTTGAGTTAATTGATTTGTACTGTGAATGGACGTGCTTGTTTCTGAAATGAATGTGAATTGGATGTATACATATACTTCTTGTGTTTCTGCTTATTTCAGAGGGCATGGCTAGCATTTCCTGATGCTAGCCAATAAATAGAATTAGGTTTACCAATACAAAAGAATATCACATACGGTTTCATCTACAAATTGTTTGTGATAGTCTATTACAGACGGTTTCATCTAAAAACCATATGTGATACATAAGCTATCACAGACGGTTCCTTAGGATAAGCCATCTGTGATACATCAGATATCACAGACGATTTCATCTACAAACCGTCTGTGATGCACAATCTATCACAGATGGTTATTATTTGAACATGTTGTGATTTTATTTATCGCAAACTGTTCTACTTTAGAACCGTTTATATTCGAACTCTAGGGTTTGCCTGCGCCCCCTCACTCAAACGATTAAGTTTCTCTAACTCTCCCTCCTCCCCTGAGCCCGTCGCCGCCGTCCTCGACACCTCCTCCTCCTCGAGCCCAGTGCACCTCCTCCCCTGAGCCCGCCGCCTCCTCCCCGAGCATGAGCCGCCACCTCCCCTAACCCGGTGCCCCTCCTCCCCCGAGCTTGGTGAGCCTCCTCCCCTCCCCCAACCAAGCGTCGCCTCCTCCTCCCCCGAGCCTGGCACGCCTCCCCATTGACATCGTGCCCTTCAGCTCCGGTGCTCCCTGCTCATCCTTCTCCTCGACGCCCAAAGGTAACCAATGCAATTTGGTACAACTTGATACTGCTACTAGAATATATTGCAATGTGGTGTGGTGGGCTTGAGATGAATGTTGTGTGATGATAATAGTCTTGTACAATTTTTTTTTTTGATAATCGGGTTTGGACTTGAGCTTTAATTGGAATGTTTACTACTGTTGATTTATCTTTAGCATTTACTATGTTACTTTCGCTTGATTAATTGGTTGAATCTGCAGGTTCTGTGATCCTTAGTAATTCAAAATACATGATATTCTGTCAGTCAATTGAGCTTATTGTTGAACTTGTTAAATTGTGATCTTTTATACTGTTAGTAGATCAAGTTTTGTTGGCTGACTGGAGTATTTGTTTTGGTGATCATTTTGATTTGATCTCCTATTGGCTGAAAGTATTATCTGTTGTCTTTTGTTTAAAGATCCTATCGGCAGATAAGTAAACCACTATTTTTTAGCTTAAAGTTTGAATTAATATTGTCAAATTCAATTAGTGAAGAGTATAGACTAAAGTAGCGAGTAGGCCAAGATTAAATCTTGTGCAACTCGACATCTAAGAGCAATATCAAAATGTTAAATCTTATATTTATGTTGATTTCATTTGTTCACATGATGTTTGTGTTGAGCATATTATTCATCTTAAATAACTTAGAGGATTTACATGTTTATATATCAATTATGTCAATGTATTGGTCCTAATTTCTTCCTTACATATCCCAATTATTTACTAATTGGTGTGTATACCCATACACATAAATATCAAATCTTATGATAATATGTTCATGTGTGCCAGAACTTCTATTTCTTGTGAAGATGTCTTCCGCTCATTCTTCGTCATCGTCACATCATGGGTCTGATGCGCCGTCCTTTGGAATATCCAATCGCAGTAGAAGAAGAGGAATATGGAAAAGGCCTAAAGGCCGATTTACCATCATGAAGGTCGTTGTGTCTGGGACAACTGCCAATCCTCGCTGAGTAGTGTATATATTCCGGGGAATGGTCGACATAGTTGCACGGGAACGGGTCAACATGACCTACAATTCGTGGAAGGAGTTGACCAAAGCTCAGAAAGGTGAGCTGTTGACGGATGTTTTCCGATCGTTCGAGATCCCGGAACAACACTAGCACTCTTTACGATGACACGCTTTGCTACAGGCATGCAAAGCGTGGAAGAACTTCAAGAGCACACTTGTCAAGAAATACGTGGACAAGGATCTGACGCCCTTCCAGAAGTATCCGTTCATGGAAGAGCACTAGCAAGATTTTGTGGCGAAGAAGACGACAAATGATTTTAGGAGTGAAACTGCGGCGCACAGGGCCCTCCAAGCAAAAAACACGCACCCCATAGACTCGGTACCACTAGGTATGCTGGTAAAATCCCGCAATGGAGGGATCAGGACCAGTAGGAAAACCGTTCGGATGCCTCCTCGCCATTTGTCAGAATCCCTGATGAGCACGCCCGAAACTGGCTAAGAACCAGGTCATCTACCCTATCTTCGGGGGCCATTTCCTTTCCAAACCCTGGAGACGAGGAAGTGTCCGAGCGCTTGGTAGGATATCGAACTACCTAGTATGTAATTACTCCATAACTTCATAGGAAGTGGAATAACATGTCGGGCTATTACAGGAAGCGCTGAGTGCACAATCTTCCCAAGGCTCATTCCAGTCAATCAGGAAAAGAAATATACTCTCTGCGGCCTTAGAAAACAATGAGCACCCAGGTCGCACAAGAGACATTGGTCTTTACGTTCATTGGAAACATGGATTTCGATAGGACTCCGAAGCGTACCAGAGTAGGAAGAGAGCCAAAGCTGAGTGCGATGCAGGGCTACGAGAGGAGATTCATGAATCCCTCAGAGATGAGATCACTGAATCCTTTAGAGATGAGACGCGACGGTATATGAAGAGTCCTGAGGAAAGGTTTAGGAAAAAATCAGTTACAAGCCCCTACCCCTACTGTGCTAGCCAGCCCCCAACCTTCCGAGTAGCTTTGCCTCCAACCCTACCGCAAAAGGCGATCACAGATTTCATGTCGATGACATCCTGGTAATAATTATTATGTCTGGAATGCTCGATCCTTTGATAGGCCTGTTGGAGTAGTTAATTTTGTATCGTTATGTAGATGGCTACGAAGTGCAAGCTCCAAGTGAGATATGCCTCTGTTGTCCTAGATGCTACTTGGGGCCAGGTGTATCCATCCAGTGCCGGGGCTTTGGTACACGGTGTAAATCTAGCGTCGGGTTTCGCAAAAGTGAATATGGACGTTGTTCATGCCAATTTCGCGGTCGTCCCGCTATAGATTCCCACAAACGACGAGGTCGTGACTCTAGGCCAAGCCATTGGAATATTCATCTAATGGCCCAAGAGGGACATCTACTTGGAGCTACCTACTCTGGTGTCAACTTCACAGGAATGTCCTGCAACGATGTCAAGTCCATGGGAGCTACCTGCACTAGAGTTACCTACACTGGAGCTACCTACACCAACGCGGCAAGGGCCCAGTGCAGCAGATGCATCTACACCTCGTGCTCGGTCGACTCTTGGGGAGTCCACCTCTAAAAAGCAGGGTAGTAAGGGAAAATTGAAGACGGTCGACTCCTGTTCTAATATCCCTTTCTTGCCGTTGGCCCGAAAATTCGTGCTAGGCGAGTCGTTGTTCGAGACAGTAGAGTGCACCGTACCCTAGTAATGGCTTGCATGAAATTGCATCTATGGTATATGGAATAGACAAACAAAACAGATGGACAATGATGCTCGGGTGTCAACATTAAGTTCAACAATGATCATCTTAACCACATGTCATCTTAACCTCATGGTTCAAGACTGTGTCTTCACGGTGACCTTCGAGTACTTTTTGTTTCTCTTCAACCTCGACATCCCACTCATGCGATGTTGGATACTGTAAGTGTGTACAATCACGGTCAACGTTCGTGTAATACCGATAAATGTTATGTATAACTTCTTACTTGTGTGTGTATACATGATTTATAAAGCTGAATTAAGGAATTCACCAGTAGGCTTTCTCGACCCACACTTGGTCTCCTCGCAAACCATCAAGGAAAATGCAAAATATATCGAGGATTATATGACGGAGTCATTCCTGGCTCACCGCAACAAGGAATTCATACTTTTTCCCTACAACCAGGAGTAAGTGTTGCACTAGTGGCTATACTTATTGATTTGTACTTTATAACCAACACAAACTTAGGTTTAATGACCAGGGCGACATACCTGTCTAAGTTCCACTGGATTTTAATTGTAATTATACCAAAATGAAGCAATGTAATATACCTAGATTTCCTAAAGAGGGCCGCATGCGACTTCACAATTGTTCGATAATTAATCGATGGGTAAACATATTTCCTCCATAGATAACTCTATTGTAGTCTTTTCTTGCTTTGCAATGGCTAAGACTAACTTCTTGGAATCACGTAAGTCGTTCGCCGTGTACTTTGCTAAAGGAGGAAAATGCAAAGGAAGAATCATGCGACACGATCTAAATTTCACAGTATTTGCTAGTGCACATTAATCGTATATAACACTTCGTAGTAATATCTCTCGAACTAACCAATTCTATTTTTGTTGTGCCACCAACAGCCGCCGGCCTGTAACAGCTGTGGATACTATGTTTGTCACAACATGGAACTACTCATCGGTTCCATGATGACCAATGATACTCAGGTTTGTCAATCTTGTAATAATTATTTTATACTTATAAATTTATATATGCACGAATTTAATCTTCCGAGCGACAGGTTGCGAGCATCGATACAATTGCGTTGGAACTGGGCCAGTTCGTAAACATTCGAGGACAGTTTGCGGCATTCTTGAACCGTGAGGTCATAAATCCATATGGGAAGTTCTACAATATAGATTGAACTTGATTGAGATAAGATTGAACTTAATGGTACTTGTGTGTAAACTGTACATGCATGGTTAATTTTAGTTAATTGGTTTGTTAAATTGATGTACTTATTTCTGAAATAAATATGTATTGAATGTATATATGTACTTGTTGTGTTTCAGCTTGTTTCAAAGGGCATGGCTAGTATTTCCTGATGCTAGCCAATAAATAGAAACAGATTTAGCAATACAAAAGAATATCACAAATGGTTTCTTAAGACATACCGTCTTTGATACATCAGATCTCACAAACGGTTTCATCTACAAACTGTCTGGGATAGTTAACTATCATATACGGTTCCGAGTTAATAATCGTCTGTGATGACCTCATATCATTGCTGACCTATAAACTCAGACGGTTCACGAAACTATCTGTGATGACGTTTTTGAACCGTCTGTGAAGATTTTTTCTGTAGTAGTGTCCGCTTTTTATCTCGGGTTGGTATGACTGTTACTTTTGGCTGGTCTAACCGCTAGCCTTTTGCTAGTCTAACCGCCATCCCCGGGCTAGTTAGACCGCCTACAGTGTCGGTCAGATTGCCTATAACCTAAAAGTTAGCGACACTTCGCTAAACTGAGAATTTCTCCTAAACACCTCTACATTTATGTTAATTGCTTGAACACACTAAGATTAGGTTTCATACACATGATGTCCACACAATTTCATCACACTGTATTTAACAAATGATTACATAAATACACGTGCACCGGTTAAAACACGCACCGGTTAAAAGTTAAGTATTCCTAAACGGAGAATATGTGCATTGATACCCGAATGAACGCGAGTAGAACAAGGACAGGCCGAATCGCCGTCAAATAATAAGAGGGATCGATCTCTACTGCTAGTACAACTCTTTATTCGATCCAGCTCCCCATCCTTCATCATGTGTGGCCGTGCAACACTGCAACTGCAGCTAGCTGCGCCCCCCTGTGTTGTGTGTATCTGGGTTAGATTGACTGCGACATTAGTTCATCCATGGGTTGAGGTGGCCAATTGGCGGTCCTGGCCTGGCACGATCTCGTATAAGCACAGTTCATTTAGACACATGTCCGTTTAGTCTGTTACTCAGACGGGTGTGCCGTCGTGGATAGACTGAAGCACCGAACCAAGCACGATACATAGTTTTGGGCACGGTTAGCTCCCCAAGCCGGAGCTTATCCATTTAGCCTATTTGGCATGAAAATTTGAATAAAATATTAAAAGATACTAATATATATATATATATATATATATATATATATACACACACTTATAAAATGAACTATACAAGATTCAAAAATTACAAAAACGAAAAACGAGACTAACAAGCTAGGCTGTCCGGTGTTAGACCCGATACTATTTGTGTCGGATCCGGCCAGACCACTAGACCGACGTCTCAACCCAAGCACGCCACGAGATGTCGGGCTGAACTGACACGACCCATTTAGTTAGTGGACGATATCATGTCTGACCGAACCAACAATAAAATACTTCGGATAGCCCAACTCTAATCCAAGGCACCCTGCTAGCTCAACCAGCTCAACCGACACTTTCTCAGGAGTGGACTGCTTATTAAGTGGTGTATTTGCACCGTTATTACCACAAGATCCCGGCCAGTATGATTAGGCTACTGAATTGATTAATGTTCACCAACATGTGTTTGCTGAGCTCCCTCCCCATCACTTGCAACGCCACCTCTGGGTTCTGGCTAGTGGGTTGCTTGCATAGTTAGCAAACCCGGCCCGGGCCCAAGGTCCGACATAAAAAAAACAACGATGACCAGGTGCAGAGCCCACCGGTTCGACTAGTGATCCCCGGCGTCAACGGGTCAATCACTGGGCAGGGTGATAACACTGGTTGCTCGTACGGTCGTACCCAAGATCACCCATCGAAATTTGTGCAATTGCACTATTGGTAAAGGGGAAATCTAAGCATGCATCGATTAGTGGTGGCCAAACAGGCGTTTATACCGTTCTGGCCCGTGGACCAAGGTGCCGACTAAGACACGACATATTGGCACCTCAGCGGCTCTTCCTCTGTCCAGTGCCCGACTATCAAGTCCCAACGGTTCTGGCCTCCAAGCCACCGGCCAACACTTCGCCCGGTTGGCCGCCTACGCCGTCGGTCACTACCACGCAGCCCGACCAGCCCTTTTCCTCGGCAGTTATCAATTTGCCCGATCACCTCCGTGCTCCGCGCCCCCTCTGCACCGCCACCTACCCTCCCTGCGTCTAGCCATCGCCGCGCCGCACCCAGGCTAGGCTCATCAACTCTTCAGCGTCGCGCCCGACCGCCGCCGCTACCTCCTCCTTCGTCTCCGCTCCCGCCCACCACTCCCAGCCTCCTTCTTCGCACCAGTCGCTGCTCCCGGCCTCCTCATCCTCCCCTCCGCGCCGCGACCGACCTCCCCACGTCTGACCGCCTCCGTGCCCAGCGTCGCGCTCGCCGTCTTCCGTCGCGCCACCTCCTCCTCCTCCACGCCACCTAGGCACCTCCTCTCCTCTATTGTCATAGCGGGCTACCATGTCATGCCATGCTCGGAGCAGCCCGTCACGGCAATGTGCGTGTCGTGCGCGGACCCTAGAACAGCATAGGTGCTCAAGCCTAGCTAAAGTCTGGGCCGTGATATGCCTAGGCTAGGCCAATAGTATCGTGTTTCCAGCCAGCCCGACCCATATGGCTATCTTTACATCCACGTGGGCTGAATTGGCAGTGGCTTTTTCTAAAACACTAATATTTTTGCTATATTTACATAAGCAAACTATACTAGTACTAATTTAAAGAATGAATTGGAATATTTTACTAGAATGGATATCTCTTAATTAACTTGTTTACGCATTACAGCACAACACAACAACAAGCAAACCATATATTTGTTATTTCTAATTTATAAATAATATTCAAACCAGTAAAAATAAGGGGTGATCTTTAGCAAACGGAGGGGTTTTCTCGAAAATGCTTTGGTCATGGAATTCTATTGCCACATCCCACATTGTCAATTCAATGATTGTTATTTTGCTTCAAAAAATGACGCTCTTTGATTGACCAAGTGATAGCTGTTAAGAAACCGGACCCAGGACCGGAGAGTCTTGGCCCAGTTGGACTCATCATCCACCCTGGAGTTTATAAATAGAGGGGGACCCCAAGAGTATTGTAATACAATTTTGAGAAGTAATAAAGCGAAGCCTGAAGTCCTCTCATATCTCTGTGTTCTATATATTGTTGTGTTCTTGATTCGTTCTTACGTTTCTGAATATTGTTTACGAGGTAATCGCTTGGACTGGACTCGCCAGCGACGATTACTCAACACGTTATTAACACGATCGACTCTTCTCACATCGAAAGGTAACCGTCGAAGAACAACACTCGTAGATTGAATCGTTTTTCTAGATTGCTTTCAATTTTGCAAATTTAGCTTTCTAGATTGGTTTTTCTACAGTGCAAATCTGTTCTAATCTACCGCGAGCCAATTTGAAGTCACCGACACAATGTCGATCGGTAGATTGCATGAAATATCGGATGTCGATTGTACCGTAGATTGAAATTACAAATATGTTTTAATCTACGGCGAGACTACTAGAAGTCACCGATCAGTAATTGCACGAACGAAAATTGCATCACATGAATAATTTTTTTTCCTTAGATGGACAATATTCACAAATGTAATCACATATGAATAGTAAACAAGAAAAAACGGCTGACAAACGGCCTGCAGCCGTGCGCCGCCGACCGCCCCTGCTGAAGGATCGCGGGAAGGCTACGATAGCACTAAACAAAAATTAGCGCGCCACCAAGGAATCTCCGCTAGTAATAGATCACGAGATTATCACTAGACGCGCTAACTCGTAGCGGAAGTAGAGTCGATGTAGCGAGTTGATGCGGTCGTAGTCGTACTCGCCGCGTGTCTTCTCCTCCGAGTAGTCGTACTCGCCGCGTGTCTCCTCCTCCGACTCCTGTGATCGTCACGAGTTGTGGATCGTCCTAGTGCTGATGCTTCGCAACAACACCTCTAAGGTATCCACACGTACAGGGCAGGGGCACCACGCGCTGGAGTGCTAGCACCGGCAGTGTGGTTGAGGAAGGCGTTGCTATTAGGGTTTAAGGAGTTCTTCAAAATGATCGTCATTCCACCCCTTGCCATCGCCCCTCTATTTATAGGCATCCATGATGGGTCTCGAACTTGAGACCCATTACGAACTCGAGGCCTACAAGAATTTGGATCACCATCCAAATTAAATTCTAGCCTTTAAGTGTGCGACCCTATAGGTTCATGTGCAATCACTTGTGACTCAGAAACTCTTTTTCGACCACTAGTCGTCAGTGGTACCTAGCAGCACATAATGATTCCCAAACACACATGGAATACTGCCACTGTTTCATGGAAGTCTTGCAAGTAGACCATCTTAACGAGGTCAACAATGGAAGCAGAACTCACAGCATTAGATACTGCCACTGTTGAAGCTGAATGGCTTCGTGATCTCTTGATGGATTTGCCGGTGGTTGAAAAACCGGTACCGGCTATTCTGATGAACTGTGACAATCAGACTGTAATTGTCAAGGTGAACAGTTCTAAGGATAATATGAAGGCATCAAGACATCTGAAAAGGAGATTGAAATATGTCAGGAAAATGAGAAACTCCGGAGTAATAGCTTTGTATTATATCTAAACAGCTAAGAATATGGCAGATCCCTTGATAAAGGGTTTATCACGGAATGTGATAGACAATGCATCGAGCGAGATGGGTTTGAGACCCACGTGAGTTATACCATAGTGGTAACCCATCCTATGTGATCGGAGATCCCGTGAAATAGGATTGGCGAAACAAGCTATTGGTTAACTGGGAGGAGAGTATTTTATAAACCCACTTCATTGGAGATGCAATTCTCTCCTAAATCTGTATGACAGGTTGATTTTCTCTTAATGTGTTCTGTGGCTTGTTTAAGCAAAGATGATGTCCTACAGAGCAATCTTGAAAGAACACACCTATATGAGCCCGACTGCTAGTCACAGTCTATGAGATATGGTAATCTCCAGGAAGCTCATTTTCGTAGGGGTGGCTCCACCGGCCACAACGCCCAGGCGAAGCAATCGCCAGAACCCGGCTGGCAGCCCCCGGGTGAAGTCCTGCGAGGCCCGGAGCAGCAGGACCTCCGGGCCACCTCCGGGGGTGGACCCAAAGCCTCCCCGAAGGGTCTCCAGAGCCCCAAGAGGCCCGGAACAGCAGGACCTCCAGAGCGGAACCGAAGCCTCCTCGAAGGGTCATCGGAGCCCCGCGAGGCCTGGAGTAGCAGGACCTCCGGGCCACCTCTGGGGTGGACCCGAAACCTCCCCGAAGGGTCCCCAGAGCCCCGCGAGGCCCGGAGCAGCAGAACCTCCGGGCCACCTCCGGGGTGGACCCGAAGCCTCCCCGAAGGGTCCCCGGAGCCCCTCGAAGCCCAGAGCAGCAGGACCTCCGGGCCACCTCCGGGGTGAACCCAAAGCCCTTACTAGCGATCCTGGACCGGAGGCACCAACAGGATAGACCAGGCCCAGGAGCGCCCACCATGGACCAAGGCCTAGGCATAGGGGGAGAATGTCCCTACAGCCCCTGTGCTCACAGTATTGTCATAGCGTTAGAAGGGTAATGTACAAAACTCTCTCACAAAGAACTATAAATAGGGGGTCACCCCCTCCTGAAAAAGGGAGAAAAAATCATCACGAATTCCCCACAGTGATAACAATCATCTCGTTCTTGTCACTGGCTAGTCCCCTTTCCTGAGGATCCCCGGAGCCCTTCTAGGCTTGTCCGGGGTCCCTCCTTCTCTTACTGTATAATTCGTTTTTTTTACCACGACACTCATGAATAGGCCAGGAGTATGACTTATATGCTCCAAGCCACAGGGATGCCTGACAGCCTAGTATCAGTTAAGGACTTAAAATGAAACTTATTCACACAAAACTGCCAATTCAAGGCTTAGTCTATTGTGCAGTTGTGGATAAGTGTAGCTTTTGTTCTAGATGGATGTTCAACCTTAATCGGTCTCCATCGAAACACTGGTATATTAAAATAATACTATGGATCAAGGCATTTGACATGTGTCTTTGAGATCTGGTGGGGGATTGTTGGAATTAATACGGGCTAGGCCCAGTTTTAATTCTAATTAATTCCTGAAAAATCTTAAAGGCTCATGTGCACGTGCTAAAACTACTTAGTCCCACATGGAGAGTTGAAGGGGAATTACACCACTTTATAAGGTGAAATGTGGTAGCCCCCCTTGTGGAATTGGAAAGAGCCAACACACTCATGCGCTCGCTCGCTCGCCTCGCCTCGCCGTGCCGTGCCGTGCCGTGCGAGTGCGAATGCGTCTGATCGAAACGCTCTGACTCGTTTTAATGGCATTAGCAAATGATTGGTAGTAACGGTTCAGTTACTAGTGAATAATGGCTTTATTTATTGACCAAAGGCAAGAGCTTTGTCATCTAATTTAGAAGGAGATAGCACAAGACCAATTTCGGAAGGGAAAACACCAATCAGCATATACTAAAGCCAATTAAGTAAGCATCGCTTGCTCTTTTCCTTAATCTCCTTGGTAGGAAATTGTACTACTGTGTTCCATACTACCATCGTCGAAGAAATGACTACTAGTTCTGAGGTTAAAATAGAGCAGCTGGCTCACTGTCCCATGTCACCAACAGTTTTACGTACTGTCGCCACGTGCACGCGGCAACCAATACACGTACCGTTGTCGCGCTCTGGCACTGGGTCCCTGGGCACGTTCGCGTGTGCACTACCGCACTGCCACTGCGCCTGCTGCCATGCTCGCTTCCGTGGCCGACCATCGTCCGCTTCCCCTTGCACGCATACATACATAACATGCTGCACGCTGCAACGCAACAAGCCAACGGCGACGTACCACAACAAGTCGCCGTCGCGTCGCATGGCCGCCCACCCGCGGGGATTCAATGCTACCTGCGGCGCCTGGCCGCCCCGGCCCGCCGGCTCAGGTGCCGGCCCCTAGATCTGATCCCGCCTGCAGGGAGGAGCCGGCCGGCTCAGGTATCCCCAGATCTGATCCCGCCTGCAGGGAGGAGGACGGCGTCGGCGGCATATGCAGCAGGTCGGTGCACGAGTTTGCTTGCACGGTTGGGGTTTCGTTGCCGTGCAGCCGTTGCGGCAGGGGCCATGCACTGCACGCATGCGCGCGCGCCGTCCAGAGCTGCTGAGTCAACTTACATGTTAAATCCATGAGATGCATGCATGCACGTGCGCGCGGCGATGCATGCGAGCCATGTCTGGAATTGCTCTATCATTGCCACCAAAGCTGGTTAAAACCACCCTTTGGTAATCCATGATCAATCGATGGGGCGAAACCGCTCGGTACTGGACGGGACTGCGATTCTGCGAAGTAGATTTTTCAACAATTTAATCTTTATATTTTCTTTTATTGATTTTGACCTCTTAATTTAGAGTGAATTTCAAAAACCACAGGCTTTACAAAAAAAATTTAAAGAACCAGGTAAAAAGTTTTAAAAACTACAGGTTTTTTTGTATCATGTTGTGTTCCATTCAACGGGATATGCCATATGAGATCTTTCTGTTCGTCGTACTAACAAGTAAGTAGGCCTAATTTATCAACTTCATTTACAGAATTTAGATCCACCTATCAACCATGAGGAGCAGTGTGATATTCGGTTATGAGACGCTAGTGCTTTGACATAAGGCGAAGATAGAGAAGGCCTAAAAAGGAGGGTGGGCAAAGTTCAAAGATAGACCTAATCTGTAAATCTAATTATATCCTCTTAGACAGGAATGGAATCGTGCAAATCTAGTTTTTTTAGTCCTTACGTAAGAATAAGTGAATACGTGGTTCCTTGATAAAAATTCCAAAGCCTGCGGTTTTTCGTTCTTTCCTCGAACCATGGGTGTGTCAAATTTACGATTTAATTTGATGGCTCGGCTCGCCAATGGCTGCCTAGTGGGGGCTCGTCGCCTTGTGGGCTAGCTAGCGACCTAGTAATGGCCTATGGGCTTCAGATGGACCGCAGAGTGCTTTTTCACTTTATAGGCAGTTAGTTATGGACCGTGTATCCGTACGAATATAATATTTTTAAAATATTATTTTTAAGGCTAATAATTTTTGTAACTTTTAGCTCCTAACTAATATAAATTTGACATATATTTTTTAGTTTGAAATTATCTCTCAAAATTCTAATTTTTTTAAATTTATACAATTTAATTTTTTGTATTTATATTAAGTGACAAATATATATATTTTCGCATTCGATTTTTAGTGAGTCCATATTATAACGCTATAGATTTAACGTTAACCTTAAGATCTCATGTAGAAATCCGGTCATATTAAATTCTCATGTGTTCGGAAGTCATTATTTAGTAAGTATCTGCATCCTATACGGTTATTTGGTGAAGCTATAATTGGATGATTAGGATTTTTCCTTTTCTCTAATTAATATGGGAATTTCTAGTTTTTTTTTCTTTTTTTTCTGATTAATGTGGGAATTTCTACCATATTATAAATTGGATGGTTAGGATTTTCCCATTTTCTCTAATTAATGTGGGAATTTGTAGCCTTTTTATTTTTCTCCGATTAATGTGAGAATTTCTACCTTTTTACATCCTAGGATTAATATCGGGGCTTATAGGACAGCCTCCAATTAGTATAGATATAGATAGATAGCTTTTATAAATTGGATGGTTATGATTTTCCCGTTTTCTGTAATTAATTTGAGAATTTCTAGCCTTTTTATTTTTCTCCGATTAATATGGGAATTTCTACCTCTTTACATCCTAGGATTAATATAGGGGGCTTATAGGAGAGCCTCCAATTAGTATAGATATAGATAGATGTGTGAATTTATACATTTTTACATCCTAGAATTAATATATGGGCTTATATGAGAGCCTCCAATTAGTATAGATATAGATAGATAGATAGATTGGATGGTTAGGATTTTTCCTTTTTCTCTGATTAATGTGGGAATTTGTAGTCTTTTTTCATTTTCTCCGATTAATATGGGAATTTCTACCTTTTTGTCTCCTAGAATTAATATGTGAGCTTCTAGGAAAGCCTCCAATTAGTATAGATTTTTCTCTAATTAATGTGAGAATTTCTAGCCTTTTTTATTTTTCTCTGATAAATGTGAGAATTTCTAGCTTTTTACATCCTATGATTAATATGGGGCTTATAGGAGAGCCTCCAATTAGTATAGATATAAATAGATAGATAGATAGATAGGATGGTTAGGATTTTCACTTTTTCTCTGATTAATGTGGGAATTTCTAGGCTTTTTTCTTTTTCTTCAGTTAATGTGGGAATTTCTATCTTTTTACCTACTAAGATTAATATGGGAGTTTCTAGGAGAGCCTCCAATTAGTATAGATAGATAGATAGATACATAGAGGCTTATAGGAGAGTCTACAATTAGTATAGATATAGATAAATATATAGATTGGATAGTTAGGATTTTCCCTTTTTCTCTAATTAATGTGGGAATTTGTAGTCTTTTTTGTTTTTCTCCGATTAATGTGGGAATTTCTACCTTTTTGTCTCCTATGATTAATGTGGGAGTTTCTAGGAGAGCCTCAAATTAGTATAGATATAGATTGATTGATAGATAGATAGATGGGGGCTTATAGGAGAGCCTCCAATTAGTATAGATATAGATACATAGATAGGTAGATAGATAGGTAGATAGATAGATAGACTGGATGGTTAGGATTTTCTATTTTTCTTTGATTAATGTGGGAATTTAAAGCTTTTTTTTTTCTTTTCTACGATTAATGTGAGAATTTCTACCCTTTTGCCTCTTGGGATTAATATGAAAGATTCTAGGAGAGCCTCCAATTAGTATAGATATAGATAGATAGATCGATATGCCATTCAGTGCTGGGCTAAGGCGCGTGGGAAGGAATGGAAGGTGCCGGATGCGATCACAAAAGTTGTTTAAATTTAGCGTGTAACTATTTTTCATCTTGTGCAATATCAATAAAGAAGGCTTATTCGTCAAAAGAAGAGGTGATGGAAAGATATAACATATCAAAAAAAACAAGATGCAATATTTCATTAAAGATTATATCTCAAAAAAATCTCAGAACGCTTTTAGTAGTCACAACATTTTTCTTGCAATATTTTTTTTTCAAGGGTCACATTTTTTTTTCAATATCGTAACATCAACAATCCACTAGTTTGCAACAGACGATCGGTTGCTGCAATATTTGAGCCTAACTTATAAAATATTCTAATTTCACATGTGCCACAATGAACAATACTGGAACATTGAGAAATTCTTTTAAAACAATACCACAGTTTATGCAAGATTAAAAAATTATAGTTCAACATCTCAAACAACCTCTTACAACAAAAAGAAAACAGAACATACAATCGCATAGAAAAACGAACCAACCAAATCAATCAGTCAATCACGGTGCGTACCAAGCAAGAAACCTCATGCGCACGGCCAAGCAGATCCCTCCCACCCCCAGCGGTGGCCAGGAAACAACTAACCAGCCACGCGGATCCGATCTTACCCACGCGCCATACGACATGGAGCGGGTGGGATCAATCACAGGAACAACAGATTTGGGAGGAAGACGGTGAGAGGCGGACCTGTGTCACCGATGATGATGTACTTGAAGAGGTAGGCGCACGACATCTTCGATCTTGGCGTCGCGAGCAGCAGCGAATTGCGAAGGATTCTTTGATTGGTAAGTAACCCGGTTAAACATGGAAGGGGGAGAGAGATGAAGGGGAAGGGGAAGGGGAAGGGGAATGGATGTGAAGTTCAAAAGAAGCTAGAAACAAGGGAGTCAAAAAGCTAATCACACGTAGGCCAAAGGACATGTCGCACGAGGACAAGTAAGGCGTTCGAACTTTTTTTCTTACTTTTGGACGTGTGCCTCCAAAGATCATCCTTAAATTTATGGTAATTTTAGTGGGAACCAGTGGACAGCGCAAATAAAATGACTTCACAATTGTCTCACGTAACATGTGATTTGCAGAAATCGAATTCTAGCTCTGAATTAGCCAGAAACCGATATGCCACATTGTTGGATAAGATGTCAGGTCACCTCCTAGAAGACGAGATAATAAAACTGCAATGTGCTTGGAGATTAAAAAAAAATGCAAGACATTCAGTGCTAAAACTAAAATACACTAATAAAGCAAGCTACGGACTACGTCCTTGAGCTGTTGTTACGAAAACTCTATTTTTAATTGTCTCTCACGCAGGTCCATATCGTATGAGGTGATTTACTCGATCGATCGAATCGAATCGAAAGGCGGATTGATCCCATGGCACGGGTGTGACGGGCGGCATTGGCAGTGGCAGCTCAGGAGAGGATCTCTCCATCTGATAGCCGCGAGCGATGGTTTTATGTACAGAGGTGTCCCTATCAGGAGATACTAGTGTATCAGGGAGCCAAAGCTGATGTTGTCGAGCTTGAGCTTGTCCTATCATTCGTAATTTCGTATGCGTGCGGTGCACCTGTACACGGACCGGCCAGCTCGCTAACTTCAGGTAGACAATAAATGCACCACGCGATCCCGTTGCTGTAGCACTAGATCCGCTCCGACCATATATCCCAGGGACCCAATAATGTACTGCTGCTGCTACGACAACGACTGTAGCGTGCGATTAGGCTGGGGTGGGGGGATGCCCTCGAAAGAATGCGTTTCTGCCCTTTGGAAGCGCCATTTGTGGAGCCAGCCTGCGGACTGCCATCACATTATTCCTTCTTGATATCCCATACAAGGGTGCAATCAGTGCAGTGAAAAGGACACCCTTAGCGACGCCATGAAACGAGGTTATATATATATATATATATATAGGATTAATATTTTTTATTCTCGGGTGTAGTTACTCCTATTTCTGATATACCACTTAAAAGAATTTGGTATATTTTTTTTTATCACTTTGGGGGTATACTCATATACTAAATATAAGATACTACAGTGCGAACCATACGAAAAAATTGCAAGAGAGTCCATAGTTTTAGTATATTTTATAAATACCTTCATATTCGCGTATAAAAAGAAGTATGTCTAAAAAATTAAACATATCACCTCTAAAAATGTATAAATACCACATAAGTAGTGTTATATACTCGTAAACTACACATACATATTATCAGTTGCGCAAGATACTCGCTACGTTGTGAGATGCGGAATAGGGAGCAACTACACCTGGGAGTGGCAAAAAGGATGCACCACTGCATACTTGTGTTGTGTGGATAGGGGAATTGATCCCGAGTTGGAGGATTTTCAGTTGTCTGAATTTTTTTTTATCCATCAGTTATCTATAATTGTATAGTACTAATTTTAAAATTACAATACCAAGTTATGTGTAATTTTAGCACAGATCTATTGTAACTTTTAATTCTATTTTTGTTTGTATTTGTAGGGTTCACATAGATTTATTTTTGTCTAGTTTAGATTTTCTTTATTTGTAGGGTTCACCTACATTTACCTTTGTCTAATTAAGAATTTTTTTTATCTCAACACAAAAACTTGTGGTATCCATTAGATCAAAATCCTACGGCTAATAAAGGTGACTTATGGATAAAAAAATTTCAGTCACTTGAAGCATAGACATTCTCAATTGATTTTTTAAAACCATTAGAAGTGTTTTGATATTTTATGCTCCTTACCTATGTATTTATGCTCGCTTAGTTTTTTATTATTAAATACTCCGTTTTGATTATTTTAATAATATCTGCCTATTTTCCCACTTTTTGCCATACGAAAATACCGAGTTGTCCTCGGCAACCCGCCATCCTCCTCCTCCTCCTCTCTCTCTCCCCTTCCTCCCTCCTTAAATCCTTCCTCGCCAACCTCTCGCTCCCGCCGCCGACACCTAGCTCCCACCGCCTTGTCGACACCTCGCTCACCGCCTCTCCGCGCCATCGCCAGAGAATGCCACCGTCGACGTCTCGCGCCAAGCTGAGGAAGGCGGTGGCACAACCAGAGATGGACGAGGTAGAGCTGGACAACCCGAATCTGGGCCCCTTCCTCCTCAAGCAGGCGCGCGACGCCATGGTCTCCGAGGAGGGTGAGCGGGCGGCGTGTTTGCGGTGATGTAGGTGCAGTATCGCCGTGAGTGAAGGATCTAGACCCGCCATTATGAGTTAATAGAGTATTTTGGTGATTAATGATAAATCTATTTGTGAGACTAACGTTTTATTGTTATATCTAGTGTGTAGTCTCATTTGGATATAAAGGTAAAATTCAACGAGGTATGCATTAGACTTTATACTCTTATATATTGTTGCATTCCTTAGATCCAAAATATAGGTTGAACTCAACCATAAGTTTAACTTGAATATGTACATATGTTCCTATTACACATTTGTGTATGCACACATTTAGGGGGAGTTCACTCTATATTTGTGTATGCACTACCTCAAGATCAACGTCGGTAGTACCGTTCTGCACTTTTCAACGGCTAGTTTCTCATCTGATATAGTCGTTACTATGCTTGTCGTGCAGGTGCGGTAGTACCGCTTGTGTTGATTTTTAGCAGATTCTCTTCCAACGGCTAGTTTTTGTGTGTGAGCTATATATACCCACCTTGGCCGGTTGGAAAATAATCTTTGGCACCTCTATTGAGTTCCTTGAGCAAAGATCAAGCCTCTCATCTCTTATGTGCATGTGTTGCACTTAGTGAGCTTTAACACTTGATTAGTTCAAGTGAGAGTTGAGTCTTGTTACTCTTGGTGTTTGCCGACACCTAGACGGCGTGGAGGCGTCGTGTTCGGTGATCTTCTCAAGAAGATTGTGAGAAGACCCGGTGTGGTTGTGAATGGTTTGGTGCTCACCATCTCCGGAGTGGAAGAAGAGCAACCCCGAGTGGATCGAGCTGTTAGTACATGTTAGAACCGGTTCAAGTGGTTGGACTTACCTCGGAGGTGTTGGCTTAATTCGTGGAGCCGGTCCAATTCATTTGCGCTTACCTCAACGTGGACTAGGGGAGACCGGCAAGTCTCCGAACACCACGACAAAACATCATTGTGTCATCTTGATTTGATCTTGTGCTTTACTTTGAGCAATTTACATTACTTGCTTTAATTGCTTGTATATCTTTGTATGATTGCTCTCATTCAATTGTATTCATTTTGTTGGTGCACTTAGTTAAGCCTAGTTGTTTTATGTTTTAATTATTGAAAACCAAAGTGTTATTAACATCCATATTAAAATTAGTTTTAGCTAAAGAGATTTTTAAAACCGCCTATTCACCCCCCTCTAGTCGGCCTCCTCGATCTTACAAGTGGTATCAGATCTTGGTCTCTCATTTATTAGATTTAACCATCTAGAGAGTAAAGGATGACCACTAGTGATATAGTGCACCTAGGTGAAGCACCTCAATTTGATGGCACAAATTATGATCATTTAAAAATCTGCATGTCGTGTTATTTTAAGGCCACGAGCCTAAAAATATGGAGGATTGTAGATGTAGGTTTTTCTCATCTATTGGATCATCTTGCTCCAACTATTGAGGAAGAGAAATGCTTACATTTTGACGCTCAAGCAATTAACGCTTTATTTAGTGCTTTGAGTGTAGAGGTGTTCAATGAAGTGTGCGACCTCAAGAGTGCTCATGAGATATGGACACAAATTCAAGACAATTATGAAATGTCCACCACTACAAGTGATGATTGCACAAAAGGATGGATGTCAGAAGAAGAATGCTCAACTTCTAACTCCGACAATGACGAGTCCTCAACTCCATCCACATCACCTCATTGCTTTATGGCAAAAGGTAATAATGAGGTAAATAAAAATGATTAGTCTACTTATGATGAGTTGATGGACATACTCCACGAGCTTAATGAATATTTAGGAAAGGAGAAATTAAAATTTAAAGTTTTGAAGAAAGAATATGTCTTACTTCAAAATAATTATGATGTTTTAAAAGATGAACATGAAGCTCTCCTCCTAAATAAACTAACAAGCTCTAAAGAGGATATAGGCATTGCATGTAATTTATTAGATGATATGTCATGTATAGCTTCTAGCTCTTGCATTTCATCTAAGGTTGGCATATCCACTTCATGTGAAGATTTGCTTGATATGCCTTGTTGCTCAAAAATAGATGCTCCTATTTCCTCTATGTCTTGTGATACTAACCTTGTAGAGGAAAACAAAGAGTTCAAGGCCCAAGTCACCAAATTGAAGAATGACATGGCAAGAAGCTACAAAGGGAAGGCCACTCTCGATGAAATATTGAGCAAGCAAAAATGCTTGCAAGATAAGAGTAGTACTGGCTTCACTCCAAAAAAAAGAGAGAATAGCAAGACAAGGCCCAATACAAGACACACGAAGAATGTCAAGTGCCTTGGTTGCAACAAGATGGGCCACTATGCCTCGGTGTACCCTAATCAAATGGATGTCAAGACAAGACATTTAAAAATGAGACAAACCGGCAATGAGCAAGAAAAGAAGACAAGTAGGGGAAGCAAAAGCCTAACTTGCTACAATTGCCCAGAAAAGGAACACATTGGTAAACAATGTCCCAAATGTATCACTTATAAGTCTATTATTTATAATAATGATTATTTGCTTAGGAAGGATATTAATAGCAATGTGTTTTCTAGGAATGTTAGCTCACATAAAATTATTACTAGGGCCATTTGGTTGTCCAAATTAATTGTGGCTAACATTCGTGGACCCAACTAAGTATTAGGTACCAAAATATACTTAAATGCTTAATAGGTACTTGGAGAGACATTGTATGTTTGGTTCACATGAAGAGGTGGATTCCACCATATGCAAAATTGGAGCCAACCTTAAGGATGATCATATGATATCATAAGCCAATGCCATTTCGGTATCTTACATTGAAGTATCTAACCCTTTATGCCTTGTGTAGGTTGTATTCATGAAAATCATATTAAAAATGGTGTTCTTAGTCTTGTTCATAATGTTCATTATTAAAATCTTGAGTAAGATGGTAGGTGGCACATTAAGAGGGAGTGCTAAGTCATATACATGTATATCACATACCTAAATGTGCCCAAATTGACTAAGTGCTAGTATTATTTTCAAAATTGAACCTTTTTAGCCAAAAGTCAAAATTTCATAAATATTAGTAATTATTTGAAAAACTAGTTGCATAATGTATACAAATGTTTTTCAAAGGTTTTTCAAAGGTTTTGATTCAAGAAAAATCTATTTCAAGTGAAAATGAGTTTCTAGCCAAAATTCTAGATCATAGTGGTTCAAGAAAAATCTATTTCAAGTGAAAATTGAGACCTCATGAACTCAATTATCCGACCCATGACTTGGAATTAGCTGCAGTGGTTCATGCACTGAAGATTTAGCGATATTATCTCATCGGTAATCGTTGCGAGGTGTACTCAGATTACAAAAGTTTGAAGTATTTGTTCACCCAGCCAGATCTGAACCTTAGACAAAGAAGATGATTGGGATTGATCAAAGATTATGATTTGGGTCTCCAATATCATCCGGGCAAGGCTAATGTTGTTGCCGATGCTCTCAGTCGTAAGGTTTATTGCGATACCTTGATGCTCAAGGAGCAGCAGCCCGCCCTCCGTGAGGAATTTCAGTGGGTCAACTTGGGAGTGGTTGAGTATGGTTTCCTCACTAACTTGGTTGTGCGACCAACCTTGGTAGATCAGATCAAGGCTGCTCAGCAGACGACTGAAGGGGTGAGTCGAATAAAGCAGAACATCAAGAACAGAACAGCCAAGTGCTTCTCTGAAGATGACAATGGTGTTCTATGGTTTGGAAAGCGCCTTTTTGTTCTGAAGGACATGGAATTGCGGAATTGCATCCTCCGCGAAGCCCATGACTCTCCTTTGTCCATCCATCCCAGGGCCACAAAAATGTATCAAGACCTCCGTCAGAGATTTTGGTGGACCCAAATGAAGCGAGAGATAGCACGGTTCGTTGCCGAGTGTGACGTTTGTCGTCGTGTGAAGGCCGAACATCAACGTCCAACGGGTTTGCTTCAACCATTGCCCTTGCCTGAATGGAAGTGGGATTCTATCGGCATGGATTTCATCACCGGTCTGCCCCGTACCTCTAAGGGAAATGATGTCATATGGGTTGTCATTGATCGACTAACTAAAGTGGCACATTTCCTACCAGTGCGAACCGATATTCATGTTGGTCTGTTGGCAGAAATCTAGGTATCCCGCATTGTGAGTTTGCATGGGGTACCGAACACGATCATTTCTGACCGTGGATCGCTCTTTACCTCTCGATTTTGGCATAGTTTGTAAGAGGCTATAGGCACCCGTCTTTCTTTCAGCACTGCATATCATCCTCAAACCGATGGTCAGATCGAAAGGGTCAATCAAGTATTGGAAGACATGCTCCATGCATGTGTTCTCTCTTATGGGAAGAATTGGAAGAAATGCTTGCCGTTCGCCAAATTCTACAACAACAACAGCTTTCAAGCTAGTCTTGGTATGGTACCATTTGAGGCCTTATATGGGAGAAAGTGCAGAACCCCGTTGAATTGGTCAGAAACCGGTGAAAGACCATTCTTTGGCCCAGACTCAATCAATGAGGCCGAAAGTAAGGTTCAGTTGATTGGAGACCGACTGCGTACGGCTCTATCTAGGAAAAATAGCTATGCGGATCGTCGCTGACGTGAGTTTAGCTTTGAGCCTAATGACTTTGTTTATCTCAAAGTCTCTCCTATGAAGGGTCATCAACGTTTCAGCGTTAAAGGCAAACTAGCCCCTCGATATGTTGGACCTTATCGCATCGTTGAGAAGAAAGGAGCAGTAGCCTATAAGTTGGATTTACCCACTGCACTTGAAGGTAATGTAATACCCCGGAAATGGATCGGTAATTAGAGATACAGTCGGAGGAGTAAACTGCAAAGAAAGGAATAAAAATTCTGAGAAAAAGAGGGGGGTTTTCGCATTTTTACGACAACTGGGCATGTCATGCCCAGCGGCCCAAGAGGGGGAGGTCACCCAAGGGGTGGCCAAGGGAGGGGGAGGCGCCCCAACCCTAGCCGCCTCCCACTCCTCCTCTCCCCATAGAGCCGCCACCCCATTCCCCTCCTCCCCGGTGTTTCTTGCTGCTCTTTGACGGCGTCTTGCTTCTTGGAGATCCCGGTGTCGCCCTAAGCTTCCCCGGCCGTCTCCTTCCAACGGCGCCGCCGACCGTTCGCCGGCGATCTTGTGGCCGGTCTTGGAGAGGGAAAGGAGGAGAAGGGAGGGAGGTTCTTGGGACTTGGATCCACGTCTCCCTGCAGATCTTCAAGGGTAACGAATGTTTTTAGTGGTAGTTTGATTCGGTTTTATTGATTAATGGTGGATTAGATCTAAATCGGGTTCTGTTCTGGAGATTCCAGAACGCATCCGTCTCCTTGCGCGGCAAGTTTCAACCCTTTAGAGGTCGAATCTCGGGTTGACCTCTCCTAGAGATATGTTCCTGATTTCTTTAGCTTTCTTTTAGCACCAATATCACGTGATTCCACCCAGTGGTTTAGGAGTTATGAATTTTTAACCGAACACTGCTCTGTCTGTCATAAATTTTGGAGACTGTTGGTTGGTCTTCAGTTTTGTTCTAGATAGAGACAGATTCAGGGAGGCCACCCAAATAGGTTTTTGAAGATACTTTCTCCATGATTCCATATTGATAAAGATCATCTCCATAGGATTTATAAACTGAAAGTTACAGACTTTTCTTTACGACTGTTCTGAATTCTGGATAGGTTTCTATCGGTGTCTTCTTGGGTAGATTAGTCCTCTGTTTTGGCCGAATTAGAGGATCTCACCAACTAAAGTTTCGTAGCCTGGTTCATTAGGAAAAGATGAGCACTAGTTTCAGGTCTTTAGGAATTACATATAATTAATGGTGAATTTTATCGTACAACTGACAGTAGAGTAGTAATCTGGTCTTTTTGGTGAAGTTGACAAATTGAACCCTTGGTTGTGTCGGTTGGTTAGAGGGTATGATAGGACACGTGTAGATACGTCATACCTTTTTATTCTTATTCCGTGTAAATGCTTGTGTAGACGGTGAGGCGGTGGGAGGAAGGACACTTTCGTTGCTTCCTAGTACGTCGCAGCACGGAAGGCAAGTACTGGTTTTTAATTTATGTTGTTTTCAAGGGAATGCATGACGATGTGGTGAATTTATGATTGCTATTGCGTTGTGCTCATGATGTGGATAGGTTTCAATATTTATGTTTCTTGAGATACATGATTCATTCCATTCATGCATGTTTCGTTTCCGTCCACGGGAGTGGAAATCTGATTAAGTCCCATCAATTCCAGAATGGGCATGTAAGACCCACCATTCCAATGTGGGCAATGTTGGACACCCGTATTAAACGTTCTTCATACGGTATTTGAGGTCCCCGTACTTGGTTAAGTACGGGCTTAAGTGAACACCGACGGTTGTGTCACTCACTATACCGGTATATGTTGTGAGCAGTCCATTCCTTCATTGCATAATACCATTTCATTCATATACATTTGAGTTCAAAGGTGTTTTGCACAAACAGATTGTGGTTTGCTTTGTTCGCTTTATGATTCTGTCGTTTGTTTAAGTACTTGCTGAGTCTTTGGCTCATCCTTGTTTTGTGTGTTTTATTTAGGTAAATGAGGAGAAGGGAAAGTCCTTTTGAGGGGTAGTCCAGCACGCTGCACATCACCTTTATCAAATAATAAATATTATTGTTATCCTTCATTCATGTCAACTATTCGTTAAGTTCCCAAATTGTAATAATCCAGTTTGGGTATCGCTCATCGTACGTTTTTATTATGAATGTTTCTACTCCCTCTCATGTTATTGTTAATGTTTGTCGTTGATTCTTATGGATTCTTATTAATTAAGCTTGATTAAATCGTTATTGCCGTACATTCTTAGTATTTATTAGTTTTGTGTGATATCTTGGCTTCCGAATAGCCAGGGTGTTACAGCTGGTATCAGAGCGGGCTTTAGGTCCGTGGTTAGTAGAAAAGTATTAAAATGACACACTGTGCACAGTAGGTGGGGTTTGGGAAATCCATTGCTTCCGCATTCCTAGTGATTTGGTTCATTATGTAGTACTGTGTAGAATTGTCTCTGTACTATCTCTCATGTTGTTAATCTGTGACATGATGTGGTATCCTATATCTATGAATTATTCTATGATTGTCATGAGATGATCATATATATTCAAAATTGATTGCATTAGCTATGCGTATCGGTAGAGGACGTTGAGCAGTTGAGTTCGTGGTTGTTGTCCTGAGTTTTGCCAGGCTACACCGCTGTTCGTGGTATGAGAGTAGAGAAGTTCTTACCCCTGTTTCATAGTTCTGTGTTGAGCTTGAGCTCATTGTTGAAGTTGTTGTCTTTCTCAAATTTGTATCTGGTTTCTTGGTTGTAGTTTCTTGTAGTTCGTGAATTTCTTTTGGAAGGTGGGTTATAATGAGGTGGGCAAGCTCCAGTAGGTTTCTGATCGTTCTTTGAAACAGTTATTGTACTTTCGACTATTGTGATATTACTGCTCCGCGTGAGCATAGTTAAATTGCAAGATTTATCTTTTCACGGAAGTTATGCTTTACCCCTGTTGGAAAATTTAACTTATTTGTTCGCTTGGAATTTCGGCGTTGGAAGATTTCTTTTGCAAAGTTCTTTATTAAGTGTGCATTGGTCTTGCATATTTCTTGTGGATTACTTTAGAAAATCGTTCTCTTCCTTGCATTCTGAACTTGACAAGCTCCTGTCCGGTGGTGGTTGATAAATTTCTCTTGGGTTCATGATGCATGGTAGATGAGTTTCATTGGGTCTTTAATGGTTCTCTGAAACCATTGTTGTCTTCGATTGTTGAGTTGCTTTTACTACTGGTGATTTTCGTCAATTGGTAATATTGCTATTTTCATAGTTGTTCCTTCTTTCTCATTGGGAAAGAGCAACTCAATTACTCGTTTGATAGTTTGAATCTTTGAGAGTTTTCACGCAAGTTCGTTAAAACAAGAACGCGTTTGGCTCCATGAATTTCTTTTGGATCATTCCGCATGTTGAAGTTTAATGCATTTTTTTCTCTAAAGAAAAATGTTAAAACCCTTTTGTGGTGTTGTGTCAGAGGTTTGTTTAAGCTTTGCGGTTTTCGTTCTAGGTTTCTTTTCGAGAACAATCCCATTTAATGCTGGGGATTTCTAAGCCACACTTTGTCTTGTTTCCTTTAGAAGGTTTATTGATAGAATAGTAATGTAAATTGATTGTTACCAGAAATGTATGTTATTGCTCTTAATGAAATGTTCAGTAATGTGAGGGTAATGTTGACTCTTTTATAGAGAAAGAAGTTTGACCGCCTTTCTTGATGTTTCTACAATGATCCAATTTTAAGTTTTGTGTTCATGACCTTTTGGGGGTTCAAGTTTTATATGGTGAACGAAGTTGCCGCGTAAAATGATTTGTTGCAAAGTTATAATGGTCCTTCGTTGAAGTGAGCGCTTTGATCTTGAATGCTCGTTGTTCTTATTTGTTAAGGTCTGACATTCTCTTCTTGTGAGGCTTATGCTTTTATCTGCGGACTCCACTTATGTACTATGAGTTCTGTGCTTAATTGATTTTTTCCCCTTTGGCCCTGTGTTCATTGCGAATTGTAAATGAATGTTTGGTTAGTGAACATCGCTTCCATTTGTTTCTTCTTTTGAAAAAGAATCAACCCATTCTTTTCACGTGGATCTTTCGAAGTGTTTTCTAATTGTTGTTGTGAGATTGATGTTAATAGTTGTAGTAAGTTGATCGCCTTTGGTGATATCGTTCAAATGAAAACATTTCAAGTTTAGCTTTCGTGGTACTTTGGAGCTCTTGAATCATTTGGTAGCTAAAATTATTTTTGAGTAAATTGAAGTATTGAAGTTATCCTATTGTTTCTTAAGAGTTTTGTGTGATTTAGTCCTAAAGGCCCCTTGGTTTGAGCTCGCAAAGTGAGGTTGTAATCAAAGAAATTTTTTGTCAATTTCGTCGAGAATCCGTTTGCTTTCCGTGAAGTACTGAAAAAAATATGTTACGAGTGTTATGGCTGAGGTCATTTGGATCTCATGTTTCAGGAGTAGATGAACTGTTCCGAACAAATTGAGCGTATTGAAGAATTTTATTGGTTCTTGAGTAGTTCGGTGGGTTGGACTAAAGAACTTACCTTGTTCTATGTGGCAAGGTGTTATTAGCTCAAGGGCTAAATGCTATGTTAAAGAAAGAAGTGCAGTAGAAGTATTTGAGAATGTGAGTCAAGTTTTGTAACATGTGGTTATTTGAATCTTGCCAAGACTTTCTGCTCTTTCTGTTCATGAGATGTCGAGTTTCAACCGTAATGTCATTTTCCTTATTAGTTGTTACTTGTTAATTCCTTTTTTGAGGGAGGTGTGCCCTCAGCTGTGAGTTCACCTTTTATTTCTTTTAAGTTCCTCCTTACTGGATTCTTTCTTTTGGTTTCGTTCTCGCTGTGAGGAGCAACGCTTTTCTGTTTGACGAAGCTTGTCCTTATTTGCCTCTTTCTTTTGAGAAAGACCCAGCACATTTTGTTACAAAGTTTTGCAACGCGTATATTGGCCTCTGTTTGGTGGTGGCTAAGTTTTGGCAGTAGTGATATTTTGCTATCAGGTTATTGGAGGAGTAGTAGTATGTGAATTGGTTTTGATCTGTATCTCTTGGAGGAAAATTTGATTCACAGGGAATGTTTGGTTTCAAAGTAGACCTGAATAGTGTTATAGCTGAGTAGAACCTATGGCATAGTGAAATTCCAGAACTTAAGTTCATGTTGAAAGGTCGAGGATTATCGAAGGTATGGAAACCTTGATTAATTTTATAGAGTAACGCAATTGGATAGTATTGTGAGATTGTGTGGGTGATTTCGGATGATGTCAATGAGTGAGGATGTTAGAATTGTAGGAATGTCAGATATTTAATTTGATGATTTCACTATCTGTTATAAAAAAATTTGTTGTAGAGGTTTTGGAAGTTAGATCTGGACTTTGCATTCTTATGCTAGACCTTTGGTCACACAATGATTAGGTGTAGAGAAAGTGGAATAATGGAGTTTCCTGAACAGTATAATGATAATTGATAGAACCCTTCTGATGTAGTACATGATTGTGCGGGTTAAGAATTCTGAGTTGTTGTACTTGGAAATTGGAGGAAATGTGATGGTGTGGAACCTATTCTGTGGTGCCTTGAACGCCTTCTATTAAATCGATTTTGGTTAGTAGAATGAATTATCTAGAGTATTCGGTGGATTCAATATAGCCTCTCCAAAATTGTGTGGATGATGTCCTTCGGTTTGATCATAATTTGAGGATGTTTAACTAAGAGGTTTAAACGCAGGTGATATGCGATGAATTCGAATTTCAAGGTTCGAGAGAATTTTTATTCCTAGAAGAGAGAAATTGAGGAAAATGATGTTTCATCGGATAATGAGGCGTTTTCTTGATTCTCGTTTCAGTTTTGTATTGTTGACCAGTGTTTTCTGCAATTTGAGTCAGCGTGGTGTGGGCATGTTTGATCCCTTCCAATTCTGATAAACCACAAGAAGTGTTTGGTTTTAGCATTCGAGTGATTTCTCCTTTGGTTGTCGTGGTGTTCATTTGTAAACTGCCTACTTAAAAAAAAACCAAACCAAACCAAAGATTTGTTTCCGAGATGAATTGTCAAATTTGGGATTTAATCTTTTAGCGGAGATTTAGCATTACGTGGTTGCGATAAGGACTCTCTATGTCCAATTGGATGCTCTTCGTTCCTGAAACTTGTAGAAATTGGGAAGTTAGCATATCGTTTTGTCCGTCTCGGGTTCATTCGCGAAGTACACAACGTCTGTTGTGTTCTGGGCTGAGTGAGCAGCTGAGCCATTCAAAGTTTGAGATTTAGTAAAAGACGTTGACCGTCAAGTAAGGTCTTACCTTCGATCCTCTTCTAATGAGTGAACCTAGAAAGTTCAGGTTGAGCGTTAGGTCGATGTCGCTTTACGTTTTTGTGTTGTGATTTCTCTGGTCCGAGAGGGAGGCCACTTCAGGGCTAGAGTCTCGCATGTGCGAGTAGTATTTAGACTTGTTCGTTTCTGATATGTGCTAATTCGTTGATTGCAATTCCGTGATATTTTTTTTAATCATGTATTCGTTTCGTTGGTAGAATTCAGGGTCGAATTCTGTTAAGGGGGGTAGAATGTAATACCCCGGAAATGGATCGGTAATTAGAGATACAGTCGGAGGAGTAAAATGCAAAGAAAGGAATAGAAATTCTGAAAAAAAGAGGGGGTTTTTTGTATTTTTACGACAACTTGGGCCGCCTGCTCTATAACTCGGTCTCCGTCGCCTGCTAGCTCTCACTTTCCCTCTCGGTGGCCGAGGGAAAGGAGGCGAGATCTTGGCTCTCTCTCGGGTAAGCTCCGTGCCTCCGCCTCCTGCTTCATCTCCGTTCCTCCCTGGTTCCATTTTTGCTAACGAGAGTCCCTGCCTTGGCTTGCAGCGCCCGGGACACCGTCAAGCTCTCTGCGGTTGTAGAGCTCGCACCCAGAGCCGCCGCCGTGCCAACTCCGTGTCCGGTGAGTTCCATCCTCGCCCAAGTGCGTCACCGGCCGTGCCTTGGCTTGTTTAATCTTTCCCCTCACTCTATTTTGTCGTTAGTTCACAGGAGCCCGGGAAATTCAAGTTTGTTCCAGTTGTCGGCCGCAGAGCTCTGTTCTTCCCCATCTCCGGTGTGGTAAGCTCCTTGCCGATTTCTTGCTTGCACACCATCTGTGGATAGCTCTTGAGCTGTCTCCACTGATCATTCCCCGTCTCCTTCACCAGAGCGAGCTCTCCTCAGTGAAGCACCGTGCCGCCGTTACCCTTCTCGACGCTGGCTCAACTCCGACCTCCTCCAAGTCTCTCCCTCGCTGAGGTAGTCTCTCTGTGCCTTGTTGATGCTGTGGCACCCGCTTCCTTGGACGCTGCTGAGCTCGTTTGTGCCGTGCACGTTTAACCGTAGCTCCTCGCCGCCTCTCTCCGGTGCGCCGCCGCCTCGGGCCGGCTCAGCCACCGTGAGTACCACCATTAGGTGCACAATAGTATTGTGGACCCGTCCATGTTCATAGCCAGCGCCGCCGTGCCCGGGAAGGCCGACGAGAGTCCGGCAAAGCCAGGATCGTATTGTCGGATTTCTGACAGAACTGTAGCAAGGTCATTAAGACCAAATCCCGTTCATTAACTGCTAATGATTGCTTAGTAGTTAATGGCTGTCTTTAGGTTGGTTTCTGTGTGACTGACGTGTGGAGCCGAGCACAGTAAGCGAGGTTTTAATCCCGGCTGAGTCGTTTAATGACATGTGGGCCATAAGGTTTAGCACACGGACTGGGTTCTCGTGGACCGGCCGTGGACCTGTGAGTCTACGCACTGTTCCGTGAGCCGTGAGTATAGCATGTGGACCCCACCTGTTAGGCCGAAAATTCTTTTTGGGTTTTAAAATCTGTAAGGCACTATTCAGGGGGCCCACGAGTCAGCGACCGTGGCTAGGATCGGCTGGGTGTAAAAACCCTTTTATGTTTTATAAAATCTGAAATTCTTTATTTATGAACTGAAAAATGCATTAACTTCAAAATTGCATAAGTAATTCATTTTAGCTCCGAATTTGATGATTCAAATTTTGCCAGATTTATTTTTGCATGTACTTTATTATAAAAATGGTTTGAACCTTGTTACTGTTCCATAAAATACTTTTGAAAAAATTACTTTAGGTTTAATACTTTTATTGCTCTAAAAATTATTTCGACTTCAAAAATGCATAAGTATTTCTATGTAGCTCCAATTTTAGTAAACTCAATTTTGTCATGTTCCTCTATTACTGTAATTTATTGTAAAATAGGTTTGGGCATGTTTCTATCTTTGAAAATCTGATTTTACAATTATCTTGTGCACTACTTTCTTGTCTTTGAAAAATCCTAAAAAATTCATCTTAGCTCCGAATGAGGTGAATCATTTTTCGTTGATCATCTCATGTGATGCTCTGTCTACCATAAAAATTTCATATACACCACCTCTCTGAAAATTTTCACTAAAACTTTCAAATTCGGATAAATAGTGACAGCTAGTAATTTATTGGATTTTCTGAAAAACTGACGTTCTAACTGCCATAATTTTTGCATGGAATATCCAAATTAATTGATTTTTATTGCTAAATTCATATAAAAGCATGATCTATCTTCTGTGAATTTTCATAATTTTTGGACAAATTTGTATTTTTGGGTCTTTTCAGTATTATTCGTTCTTATTGTACTTTCGATTCTTTCGAATAGGTTCCGACGACTTTATTGATTACACGAGTAATCCTCTGCAGCAAGAAAGTTATCTCCAGCAAGGCAAGCAGTTGTTTTCATTTGATCATATTGATCCCATTACTTTCAAAGTCTATTATCTTGTTTGCAAAGTGTATGCATGCATGCTCTATTTTATTGTTAAGTTATCAATCAAGTAGTTGATTCTACAGTTGCATAAACTGTAGTTATATGTTCATCCTCTACCACTGAGCCTAGGATTTTTTTCGCTGTGATTTAGGGTTCAATGGATGGGCTCTAATCACTTTACTTATAGTTTGCGAGTTGATGTTGCTTAGAAATGCTTAGAACGGTAGAATGGGGATCATCGCTTCGGCGATGGTCATTTTATCATCACTATAATTATTTGAGTATAGATACTCATGTATGTAATTGTATTTAGAAAAACTAAAACTGAAAGTGAAATATTTTAGACTTGGGCACATTGGTTTGATGGTGTGGTTATTGGGTGTATGAATGGTGCCCAAGTCAACAAAGACCGAACATCTTGGACACTAACCTAAGCGTTTTTGTGTGCTAACCACACGAGGGTATTGGGAACCCCTCTTGACTAAGTACTTTGGGAGGTATTAATTATTGAAGTCGCTGGTGCTATGAAAAAGAGAATGTTTGTTTTGGGATGAGAGGGATGGGTTCCTTTCTAGGTTCGCCATACCCAGGAGCACCCGCAGTTGCTTCGTGTAACACCCTGACTATAAGGAAGTCAAGATGTCACCTACAACCACTACTCTTTAGAAGAATAACATCAAAACCCATGACAAGGTGAAGCAAGTAGTAAGATTATACGGAAACAAGAATTCATCATCAAGTTTAATCAAGGGAATGGAAATAAACAATTATGAGAGATACGATAGTTATGACCAAACTGGCTTATTACAATTCAACACAAGTCATAATTAACGACAGTAAAAGTCCTCAAAATGTTTGGTTTATGGTAGTGAGTGCATCGTGATGAACTACCCACCACAAGATCATTCTTCCTTGTCATTTACCTAAATACGACAATAAAGCAAGAATGAGCCAAAGACTCAGCAAGTAACGGTATGAAACAATCAAACATACCACGAGCAATATATCACAATCATAATTTGAACAATTTACTGGAAACGAATTTATGAATGGATGAAGTGGAATGATGCATTGAAGGAAATGGACATATTGCAAATATACCGGTATAGCGAGTGAAACACCGTCGGTGTTCACTTAGAGTAACCGTATGAAGAACGTTTCATACGGTAGTCAACGTGGCCCACATTGGAATGGTGGACTCACGTAACGTGGCCCACATTGGAATGGTGGACTCACGTACCCATTCGGAATTGATGGGATTTTCAAGTGCCCATCTTTGGAATTGATGGGTCTTACAAATGTAATTTATGCATGTCATGATGTGAATTCATGGCAAGATTGAATAATACTCATAAATGAAAAGGTACACATGGCATTCATCTACAAGTACGAACAAATATATTCATTCATTCACACATCACATAATGCACCAATCATAGTATACGATTACTTGCGGTATATCAACATCATGAATAAAGCACAAGAACATTCATGTAAACAACATATCATTATGCATTCTTTTGAATTCAACACCAGTTGACATACAGTACTTGCCTTTCGCGTTGTGACTCGATAGCAGGCAACGGAGGTGTTCCCACACATGATGCCTCGCCGCCTACACAAGAATGTTCCCAAAATAAGAACAACGATATAACACTGCTACGGTGTTCTACAATATCCCGACTATCCAATATACGCATAGACCCTAATTGAAAATAAACTATTCAGCCAGATTTCAGCCCTTCTGAGCAGCGGTACGAGAAAAAGCATATTTAATTATCTAGAACTCGAAACGATACGAAAGCAGTGCCCAATGAAACATAACGCACAACACTACGAAACTCTAGTTGGCGGGATCCTTTGATTCGGCCAATACAGAGGTCTAAACAACAGATTTAAACACTAGCAGTTATCTGCCCAGAATTCAGAACAGTGGCAAAGAAAATATCATAACTTTCATTATACAGATCCAATGGGGGGGATATTTATCAGCTTTGAAAGATAATTTAAAGGGATACAATAACTTATTTGGGTGGAGGTTCTGGAAATGCCTCTAACTAGATCAAAACCTAGGATCAAGCCGACAGATCTTTCTCGTCAGACAGACAGAACAGCGTGCACTAAAAAAATCATATCTCCTAAACCGTAAGGCGGAATCAAGTGATCTCAGTGGCTATGGAAAGTTAAGAGTCGTGGCTACAATTTTCTAAGAGATGGTCAGATCAAAAAACATACAGATCTTACCCAAATCTGACGAGCAACGCGTTGGACAAAACAGATCTGGTAACTCCTCTTGGCCGGCCCTCCAAATGTCGTCTCCTCGCCTTCCCTCCAATGGACCACAGCAAGGAGCTTCGCCGGGGAGGGAGGTGCTGCTGCTGGGGAGGTGGTGGCGCAGGGCAGGTGCAAGGGGAGCCGGGGGTGGCGGCCAAAGGCGAGGAGGGTGGCGGCTTGTGGGGAATAGGGAGAGGGAGTAGTGGGGCTAGGGTTTTGGGGTGGAGAAGCCCCCCTTGGCCGGCCACTAGTGGGCTCCCCCCCTGGGCCGTGGCACGCGGCCCAGGTTATCGAATAAATGCAGAAAACTCCTCTTTTCAAGAATTTCCACTTCTTTCATTGCCTTTTCTTCTTCTGGCTGATTCCCTAATTACCCGATTAATTTCCAGAGTATTATAGGAGGCCCAAGTTCCAAAATCTCCCCAAAAAAACCTTGAGTTTTCAATTAATTCCATCACCCGAAAATATTCTCTCTGATCGGTATTCGGGGTATTACATTCTACCCCCCTTAACTGGATTCGACCTCGAATCTACGGTGATCTACCCAGCGAAAAATTGCGATTGAAATATCGACGATAAGCACGCACGAAGCGGACAGTCCGGATATCGCCGCGCGCGTGTGACTCTAGCTCTCAAGCGGTCTGTCTCTCGAACTTAGAGAAACCCGCAACACAAAGACGTAAAACGACGTCTGACCTAACACTCAACCTGAACTTTCTAGGTACACTTATCAGAAAAGGATCGAAGGTAAGACCTTACTCGATGGATAACGCCTTTAACTAAAACTCAACTTTGGAATGGCTTCGCTGTTCACTCAGCACCAGAACACACCAGACGATACATACTTCGCGAATATACCCGAGACGGACAAAACATTATGCCCACTTCCTAATATCTGCAAGTTTCGGAAACGAAGAGAATCCAACTGGAAATAGAGAGTCCTCATCGCAACCATGCAATGCTAACTCTCCACTAAAAGGTTAAATCCCAAATTCGACAGTTCAATACGAAAACAAATCCATTTTCTAAATAGGCAGATTACAAATGAACTCCACGACAGCCAAAGGAGAAATCACTCGAAGGCCCAAACCAAATACATGCGATTTGTCTGAATTCGAAAGTATAAACATGCCAACACAGCCCCAAGTCAAATTGCAGAAAACACCGGTCAACAACACAACCCAAACGAGAATCGAGAAAACGCTTCACTAACCGAGGAAACATCCTTTTCCTCAGTTTCTCTTTTCCAGGAATAAACTTTCTCTCGAACCTTGAAATTCGAATTCATCGCATAGCACATGAGCTTAACCTTTTTAATTGAACATCTTCAAATTAGGCTCAAACTGAAATACATCATTAACACCATTGAGGGGAGGCTCCATTGAACCCTCCCCGAATACTCTAGGCATCTCGTTCTACTAATCAACATTAATTCGATTGGAGGTACCCAAAACGCCACATATTGATCCCACACAATCACATTACCTCCAGTTTTCAAGGATAACTCAGAATCCTCAGTACATATGCTCAAGTACTACATCAGAAAGGTTCTACCAATGATCATTCTGTAATACTCTGAAAAAAAAATAGTGTTAATACTAATAATAACGTCTTTAAGGGCTTGTGCGTAATTAAATAAAAAGAATTTGTGAAAATAGAATATTTCAGAGTTTTTAAGAGCTATATAAATAGATTGTGGGAATTCTAGAAAAACCCTAGCAGCTTTTCTTTTCTTTTGTTTTTTTCCACCGCCGCCGTCAGCCATTTTTCCTCGTTTAGCCAAATTCTTACGGTCGCTTGCGCTTGCATTGCTAAGTCTTTGCCTATTTGCCGAGTGCTTCTCCTGTACTGGATCGCTGACGGCCGGTCTTCTTCTTCTGAGCCATTGGATCGCTCATAAGCGTTGCCGTTGCCGCCAGTTCTGTCTTATTCTTCTTCTGATTTCTTTGGCTCGGCCAGATCTGCTGCTTATTGCCGTCTTTCTTGCCTACAATGAGCCACACATCTGCAGTCTTTCTTGCCGCGTGGGCGCCTCACTGGTTAGTGACGCTCGGCCGGCCGACTTGGGCAGGTGCGTAGAACCTTGTGTTCCTTTCTTTTTTTTCCTGGTTCCTTGCACAGCCACGGCTAATAATGGGTGCTGCAACTTGTGTGTACGGCCTTGATTAGCTAATCAATGGAAGGTGCCATGCATGCATATGATTAGTGGAACTAATTGGTTTTTTAGACTGAGTTAGAGTTGTGACTAGAAAAAAAAAGTATACTGTACAGTGGAAGATGAAGATATGAAACTAGTTGGTCCGTAGCATTGCTTGCACGCAGACTAGAATGTTTGGTCGGAACAGTGAGGGGGAATAATATGATGTTTGTAGTCGGAGATATCGATTAATAGATTTGTTTAGCCTGCTGTTCTGTTGAACGATTTATTCGGGTACCTTAATGGCGAATTTTGGAAATCTCATCTACTGGTTAATTGTAGATAATTTCGATATCTTTCTATAGCATATTTTATCATGTCGATCGGACAAGTAGAATTCGAGTTATGAATTTTGGAAGACTGCTGTCTTTACGGTTGTCGTCTTTCGGCGCTGTTTTGGTAGACTGTAGATTAAAAATAGTAAATAGCCTAATTAGAGTTTTTGATCTACATGAAAGTTGTAGATAATTGTCCAATGGTTCTGTAGAATCTAAGAACACGCATTTTGGTTGAGTAAAACAAAAGTTATGAATTTAGTAAGACTGCTGTTCCGAAGCGGGCAGACCGACTTTCTGGGCTAGAAACGGAGGGTTAGATGATTTAATTAGAAGACTTTGTAATCTAAGAAAATGTGGATAATTTTATAAAGAATCCAGAATGGGGTGGTTTGTGGTGATCGGACTTTCGAGTCAAAAGTTACGTCCGTTTTAGTACCAAGTCAGCAATGGGTAACTTTTCGGTACCAGGGAAGCGTGGTAGATTTGGGGACGTGTAGGAGCGATGTCGATTGATTGTTGTTCTTATGATGCTGTAGCTTGTATTGAAATTTGAATATTTAATGTAGGAGAAGCGTCGTACTTGTTGCCATCTGCTAGCCAAATCGTGCGTCGCAACTAGTAAAGGCAAGTGCATGGTAGACAGCGATCAATGATGATCACTGTGATTCTTTATCTTCTATTACCATTATTGTTGTGCTTTTATTTTGTTTAATTGCAAACAAAGAATTGGTATGGTTATATCTTTGTTGATAATCATGATGAAAAGTTAGATATGATGTATATGATGGAATTTGCATTTTCATTCATAAGCATCTTTGCATATGAGCAGGTGATCATGAATGATCACAACTCCACGGGAGTGGAGGAGGTCCCCGATCCTTATGGAGGAACGGGCTTGAGAGTGAATGTTGTCGCGAGCATTCACTCATGCTATACCGGTATACGCGAAAGAAGTGCATGTGGATATGTAGATTAGATTTGCATTGATATATGAGAATATTAATAGAAGTACCTGTGATGATAATGAAGTTATTGAATGCTGTTGATTTATTATTGTTCGTTGTTTATGGATGTGTTTGCTGAGTCGTGGACTCACCCTTGCTCTTTTGTTGTTTTTAGGTGATCTTCGAGGGCGCCGTAACTGAGAGCGAGTAGAGCACATGGACAACACATGATCATTTGCCATAAGAATCTTTTCATTCAAAATTGGATTACTCTTGGACATGTTAGAGGTTGAATAAATTTTAGGACAACGTTTTGGACTAGGCTATTTGTTTCAATAATTTGGATTCATTGATTGATGCTATTTTGGACTAATTACCTGGTTAGATTCCCCTTGCTTATTTATTATCGTTTGATCCATAATTATGCATGTTCTTTTGTGACCTATGGATATATTTATTGTTGTTTTCTTGCTGTAATTTTATAGTGTGTCGATATTTATTAGTTTAGAGAGTAGTGTGGTGGCATTCTATGCTCAGTGTTGGGCTGGGGTGTTACACATTCCACTGCTCAGAAAACACCAATATCCTACTTTCTCTACACACAATGATTGTGTGACCACTGGTCTAGGATAAAGAAAATGCAAAGCCCAGATTTAACTTCCAAGACCTCTACAACAAATTTCTCTTATAACAAATAGTGAAATCATCAAATTAAATATCTAACATTCCCACAATTCTAATATCCTCACTCATTAACTTCATCCGAAATTACCCACACAATCTCATAATACTATCCAATTGCGTTACTCTATAAAATTAATCAAGGTTTCCATACCTTTGATAATCCTCGACTCTTCAATCATGAACTAAAGTTATGAAATTTCACTATGCCATAGGTTCTACTCAACCATAACACTATTCTGGTCTACTTTGAAACCAAACATTCCCTGTGGATCAAATTTTTTTTTCCTCCAAGAGATACAGATCAAAACCAATTCACATACTACTACTCCTCCAATAACCTGATAGCAAAATATCACCACTAACAAAACTTAGCCACCACTAAACAGGGGCCAATATATACGCGTTGCAAAACTTTGTAACAAAATTCGCTGGGTCTTTCTCAAAAGAAAGAGGCAAATAAGGACAAGCTTCGTCACACAGAAAAGCGTTGCTCCTCACAGCGAGCACGAAACCAAAAGAAAGAATCCAGTAAGGAGGAACTTAAAAGAAATAAAAGGTGAACTCACAATGAGGCACACCTCCTCAAGAAGGAATTAACAAGTAACAACTAATAAGGAAAATGACATTACGGTTGAAACTCGACATCTCATGAGCAGAAAGAGCAGAAAGTCTTGGCAAGATTCAAATAACCCCAGGTTATAAAATTTGACTCACATTCACAAATACTTCTACTGCACTCCTTTCTTTAACATAGCATTTAGTCCTTGAGCTAATAACATCTTGCCACATAGAACAAGGTAAGTTCTTTAGTCCAACCCACCGAACTACTCAAGAACCAATAAAATTCTTCAATATGCCCCATTTGTTCGGAACTGTTCATCTACTCATGAAACATGAGATCCAAATGACCTCAGCCATAACCCTCGAAACATTTTTTTTTCCAGGACTTCACGGAAAGCAAACGGATTCTCAACGAAATCGACGAAAATTTCCTTTGATTGCAACCTCACTTTGCGAACTCAAACCAAGGAGCCTTTAGGACTAAATCTCACGAAAACTCTTAAGAAACAATAGGATAACTCCAATACCTCAATTTACCCAAAAATAGTTTCAGCTATCAGATGATTCAAGAGCTCCAAGGTACCATGAAAGCCTAACTTGAAATGTTTTCATTAGAACAATATCACCAAAAGCGATCAACTTACTACAACTATTAACATCAATCTCACAACAACAATTAGAAAACACTTCGAAAGATCAACGTGAAAATAGTGGGTTTATTCTTTCTCAAAAGAAGAGGCAAATGGAAACGATGTTCACCAACTAGATAATCATTTACAAATCGCAATGAACACAGGACCAAAGGGGAAAACCAATTAAGCACCGAACTCATAGAACATAAGTGGAGTTCACAGATAAAAGCATAAGCCTCACAAGAAGAGAATGTCAGCCCTTAACAAATAAGAACAACGAGCATTCAAGATCAAAGCGCTCACTTCAACGAAGGACCATTATAACTTTGCAACAAATCATTGTACGCGCAACAACCGTTTACCATATAAAACTTGAACCCCCAAAAGGTCATGAACACCAAACTTGAAATTGGATCATTTTAGAAACATCGAGAAAGGCGGTCAAACTTCTTTTTTTTCTATAAAAGAATCAACATTACCCTCACATTAACTTTCTTCAATGAACTCAGTAAAGATGATTCTGTTCTCCAAAATACCAATCGGTGAACCAGGTCCTCTTAATCAACAAGTGGGATAGGACCCTTACAAAAAGAATGATCTTGTCAATAATATCGTGTACAAGTAGCAAAGAGAGCTCAGCAATCAGAGAGACAAGAATTGTTTTGAAAAACATCTAGGGACCAATAGGAACCCGTAGCCAACCAATTTGTTTGATTACCATCTCCGACTTAATCACCACAAGGCACCCCAAAAAAAAAGGTTTTAACACTAATCCTCAGAAAAGAGATGCGTTAAACTTCAAGACGCGGAATGATCCAAAAGAAATACATGGAGCCAATGCTTCCTCGTGATAACTAACTTGCAACATAAAACTCTCATTATACAAACTATCAAACGAGTAAACGAGTCGCTATTTTCCAATGAGAAGGAAGGAACAAACATGGAAATATCAATATTTCCAACCGTCGAAGATCATTTAAAATAAAAGAAATTCAACAACTGAAAAAAACAATAATATTTTCAGAGAACCATTAAAGACCTATTGGATCTCATCAACCACCATGAATCATGAACCTAAGAGAAATTCATCAACTACCACCGGACAAGAATTTGTCAAAATCAGAAATCAAGGAAGAGAACCACTGTCTAAAGCATCCCAAAAGAAATATGCAAGATAATTGTGCACTTGATAAAGAACTTGCAAAAGAAATCTACCAATGCCCGAAACCCCAAGCGAACACACGGGTTAAATTTTCCAACAGGGGTAAAACAGAACTTTCGTGAAAAGGTAAATCTTGCAATTTAACTACGCTCACATGGAGCAGAAATATCACAATAGTAGAAAGAACAATAATTGTTTCAAAGACCGATCGAAACCTCATCAGAGATTGCCCACTTCATTACAACCCTCCATTCAAAAGAAATTCACGAACTGTCAGAAACTACAACCAGAAAACCAGATACAAACTTGAGAAGGACAACAACTTCATCAATGAGCTCATGCTCAACACAGAACTATGGAACAGGGGTAAGAACTTCTCTACTATTACAACACGAGCGATGGGTGTAGCACAGCAAACCTGGGACGACAACCACGAACTCAGCGCTTGACGTCCCGCTACCTATACGCATAACTAATGCAATCAATTATGAATATATAGGATCATCTCATGACAATCATAGAATAATTCATAGATATATAGGATATCACATCACGTCATAGATTAATAACAAGAAAGATAGTACAGAAGCAATTCTATACAATACAACATAATGAACAACATCACTAGAAATGCGGAAACAATGGATTTCCCAAACCCCACCTACTGTGCACAGTGTGTCATTTTAATACTTTTCTACTAACCACGGACCTAAAGCCCGCTCGATACCAATCGTAACACCACGACTATAAGGAAGTCAAGATGTCACCTACAACCACTACTCTTTAGAAGAATAACATCAAAACCCATGACAAGGTGAAGCAAGTAGTAAGATTATACGGAAACAAGAATTCATCATCAAGTTTAATCAAGGGAATGGAAATAAACAATTACGAGAGATCGATAGTTATGACCAAACCGGCTTATTACAATTCAACACAAGTCATAATTAACGACGATAAAAGTCCTCAAAATGTTTGGTTTATGGTAGTGAGTGCATCGTGATGAACTACCCACCACAAGATCATTCTTCCTTGTCATTTACCTAAATAAGACAATAAAGCAAGAATAAGCCAAAGACTCAGCAAGTAACGGTATGAAACAATCAAACATACCACGAGCAATATATCACAATCATAATTTGAACAATTTCTTCGAAACGAATTTATGAATGGATGAAGTGGAATGATGCATTGAAGGAAATGGACATATTGCAAGATATACGGTATAGCGAGTGAAACACTGGTCGGTGTTCACTTAGAGTAACCGTATGAAGAACGTTTCATCACGGTAGTCAACGTGGCCCACATTGGAATGGTGGACTCACGTAACGTGGCCCACATTGGAATGGTGGACTCACGCACCCATTCTCGAATTGATGGGATTTTCAAGTGCCCATCTTTGGAATTGATGGGTCTTACAAATGTAATTTATGCATGTCATGATGTGAATTCATGGCAAGATTGAATAATACTCATAAATGAAAAGGTACACATGGCATTCATCTACAAGTACGAACAAATATATTCATTCATTCACACATCACATAATGCACCAATCATAGTATACGATTACTTGCAAGATATCAACATCATGAATAAAGCACAAGAACATTCATGTAAACAACATATCATTATGCATTCTTTTGAATTCAACACCGCTTGACATACGACTTGCCTTTCACGTTGTGACTCGATAGCGAGCAACGAGGTGTTCCACACATGATGCCTCGCCGCCTACACAAGCATGTTTCCAAAATAAGAACAACGATATAACACTGCTACCGGTGTTCTACAATATCCCCTGATTATCCAATATACCGCATAGACCCTAATTGAAAATAAACTATTCAGCCAGATTTCAGCCCTTCTGAGCAGCGGTACGAGAAAAAGCATATTTAATTATCTAGAACTCGAAACGATACGAAACCAGTGCCCAATGAAACATAACGCACAACACTACGAAACTCTAGTTGGCGGGATCCTTTGATTCGGCCAATACAGAGGTCTAAACAACAGATTAAAACACTAGCAGTTATCTGCCCAGAATTCAGAACAGTGGCAAAGAAAATATCATAACTTTCATTCTACAGATCCAATGGGGGTGATATTTATCAGCTTTGAAAGATAATGTAAAGGGATACAATAACTTAGTTGGGTGGAGGTTCTGAAAATGCCTCTAACTAGATCAAAACCTAGGATCAAGCCGACAGATCTTTCTCGTCAGACAGACAGAACAGCGCGCACTAAAAAAATCATATCTCCTAAACCGTAAGGCGGAATCAAGTGATCTCGGTGGCTATGGAAAGCTAAGAGTCGTGGCTACAATTTTATAAGAGATGGTCAGATCAAAAAACATACAGATATTACCCAAATCTGACGAGCAACGCGCTGGACAAAACAGATCTGGTAACTCCTCTTGGCCGGCCCTCCAAATGTCGTCTCCTCGCCTTCCCTCCAATGGACCACAGCAAGGAGCTTCGCCGGGGAGGGAGGTGCTGCCGCTGGGGAGGTGGTGGCGCAGGGGAGGTGCAAGGGGAGCAGGGGGTGGCGGCCAAAGGGCAGGGAGGGGTGGCGGCTTATGGGGGAATAGGGAGAGGGAGTAGTGGGGCTAGGGTTTTGGGGTGGAGAAGCCCCCCTTGGCCGGCCACTAGTGGGCTCCCCCCCTGGGCCGTGGCACGCGGCCCAGGTTATCGAATAAATGCAGAAAACTCCTTCTCTTTTCAAGAATTTCCACTTCTTTCATTGCCTTTTCTTCTTCTGGCTGATTCCCTAATTACCCGATTAATTTCCGGAGTATTATAGGAGGCCCAAGTTCCAAAATCTCCCCAAAAAAACCTTGAGTTTTCAATTAATTCCATCACCCGAAAATATTCTCTCTGATCGGTATTCGGGGTATTACACCTCGGCTGGGCCGGTGCGTCCGACTCAACGTGTGGGTCCTTAGTGGGAGCCTATAACGGCGGTTCACTACGGGTTAACCCCCATACGTGCGACTCGTAATTAGTACAATCCATTGGAAAGCGTCTCGTAGGACTTAGCCTTGCCGGCATACCTAAGGAAGTGTGCTCTATTGCATGGCAAAAAGGTGGTCTGACATGTGGGTACATTGGTACACCGCTGCAGGGTATAATCTATTCGAATAGCCAAGTCCTTAGTTATGAACATGCTTGGTTAGGTCTCTACAAGAGATAGACTCAACAGTTTTTGATAAAACATGATTTTGGGTGGTACGAATGGGTAATTCGTGCTGTGTTGTGGTGGCTATTGGAAAGTCACCTCTAGGATGTTAATTATGTTTATAATCGTTGTCTCCCTATTATTTAATCAATTAGAAACAGATTTGTCAAATTGCTTTCAATCTATTACTTATTGCAAATGAAGTGTTGCTTTTTGCGTCAAATGAACCATATAACCTCCTCCTTTGTTTCAGCTTGCATGTAGCTATGTATAGGCTTGTTACTTGTAAGTCTTGCGAGTACTTTTTGTACTCAGTTGCTTTGCTTAATTGTTGCAGAGGATGTTGACCCCCAAGGGGTTAACTATTGTGAGACCGACTTCGACTTTGCTCTCGACGACTAGCTTGGGCGTTTCCAGTCAGTTGCCTTGTGGGTAATGGCAAACCGTTGGGCTTTTGTTTATCACCATCTTATGGCTTATGTTTCTGTAACACCATAGCCCAACATGAGCCTGGGATGCTACTAAAATAACAATATCATAAATACAAATATAAGACACTACAAAAAATTCGGCAGAACCTCCTTTGTATAACTAAGTTTACTGGAGATTCCAATAGGTGCTTATAAAATTATCACTATTTCAACATCCAAAGTTCATCGAAGCATTCATAAATAATCTACTCAGCTAAAACATAAGCAAGCATAATTAAAATTTACCACTCTCATTATTACAAATAAACCAATGCATTCAAGTATAGCCAAAGTTAATCCTTAAGCAGTTTGCTTGTTATAAAGGTACTGTAATACTCCGGAAATGGATCGGTAGAAAGAAAGAGGTCGGAGAGAGCGAAAGAAACTATTTTCAGCGGAAAATTCCATTCGTCGGGGGGGTTTACGTTAATTTGAGCAACTTTGGCGCAGTTCGCGACCAGAGGCCCATTAGTGGGCCGCCCACCCACTAGTGGCGGCCAAAGGGGGCACCACTTCCCCCCAAACCCTACTCCCTTCCCCCTTCCTCCCCAAGCCGCCTCTCCTCCCCCTTGTGCCGCCCCCTCACTTCCTCCCTTCCCCCTAGGCGCCTCCCTCTCCATTGGTGGCTGCCATTGGAGATCCCCGGAGCTGCACCCCCGTCTTCCAAGTGTTCCTCTTCGATTCTTCCTCCGCCGGGCGATTTCGTTCCAATCGGGTTCGTGGAGTTGGAGCTGGCCAAAGAAGGAGAGGGGAAGGCTTTGGGAAGTGGTTCCTCATCGTTCTTCGGGTCTACAAGGGTAACGAGAGACCCCATCGCTGTTTGATTGCGTTAGAGTTGTCAATTTCATGTTTTTGGTAGAATCGCGTATTTCTGTTAGTAGATCGGTTCTGTACAGTAGGTTGCAACTCGGTTTTGGGTGCCTTAGAGGCAGAATTGGATGATTTCGCCTTCTATAGTTTTGTTCCTTATTTCATTAGCTTTCTTTTGGCACCTGGATCACGAATTTTGACCCAGTAGATTAAAAGTTATGGCTGTTTTACTACGCGCTGGTCTGTCTGTCAGAACTGAGGGGTTTAGTGAGTTGCACCTAGGTTTTGATCTAGTTAGAGTCAGAATCAGGTCGGCCACCCAACTAGGTTTTTGAAGATAATTTCACCATGTTTCCAGGCTGATAAAAATCACTTTATTTGGATCAGTGGTTTAAAAGTTAGAGCAATTTCTTTAGGGCTGATCAGATTTCTGGGCAGACTGCAGTTGTAGTTTTCAATGGATGGTTAGACCCTGTAATGGCCGAATTAGAGTTTACCCTCAACTAGAGTTTTGTAGCCAGTTAAGTTAAGAAAATTTGAGCACTGGTTTCAGGTCTTTTGGACTTACGGTTTTTTATTGGTGAATTTTCTAGTAAAACTGCCAGATTAGGGTTAATTGAAATGGTTGGGTAAATTGATCAAATTGACTTTTATTTGGTTAGTTTGGCTAGAAGATTGAGGAGGACACGTGTAGCATCGCAATATTCGTTGCCCTCATTTCGATTATATTTTATTGTAGGCGGTGAAGCGGTGAGTGGAGGGTATCACAATTACCTCCCAACCCGTTGCTAATGGCGAGCAAGTAATTTGTATTCCATGTTTGATGTCACGTATGATGTGTGAATGATTGTTTACATTTGTTCGTATATGTAGATGAATGCCATGTGTTCTTTTCATTTATGAATACTATTCCATATTGACATGTGATCATCATGACATGCATACAATATTTTGGTAAGACCCATCAATTCCAAAGATGGGCACTTGAAATCCCATCAATTCCAAGATGGGTACGTGAGTCCACCATTCCAATGTGGGCCACGTTACGTGAGTCCACCATTCCAATGTGGGCCACGTTGGACGATCGTATGAAACGTTCTTCATCGAATACTTTAAGTGAACACCGACGGGTGCTTCACTCGCTATACTGTATATGCTACAATATGTCCATTTCCTTCAATGCACCATTCCACTTCATTCATTCATACATTCGTTTCAGTATATGTTCAAATTGTGTTTGTGATATATGGCTCATTGTATGTTTGATTGTTACATACGATTACTTGTCGAGTCTATTGGCTCATTCTTGCTTTACTGTCTTATTTAGGTAAATGACGAGGAAGAATGATCTTATGGAGGGTAGTTCATCACGATGCACTCACTATCATTTATCAAACAATTTGAGGACTTTTATTATCATTAATTATGATTTGTGTTGCAATGTAATAAGCCCACATGGCCTTGTTTACTTATCTTGTTTGACTGCTTACTTCCATTTCGTTGATTAAGACTGGAGGATGAATGCTTGTTTTCATATATTCACAATAATCGCTTCTTTTTGTTATGCTACTTGATGTTATTCATTTGAAGAGTAGAGATTGTAGGTGACATCTTGACTTCCTTATAGTCAGGGTGTTACAGGTACGGTCTAAATGATAATTATATTTTCAAGAATATGTGGTAGTGAGTGCAACCAAAGCAACCCTACTCCCTCCCATGCATGCCGTCCGCAAACGAGGTACCTAAAAACACAACATCAGCAAGAGTGAGTCCAAGACTCAGCAAAGTACAAATAGCAAGACAATAGCCAACACAACTGTAATTAACAACATCCATCCACATAACCCAATAAGAAATATGTCTCATGCTTATGCGATGCAAACTGTTCAAATGCACTTTTCTTTCTCTCTTTTGCATATACCGGTATTGCGGATTGTGCATCCGTCGATGCACACCCATGCCTGTGCCTTCTAGCACAGGGACCTTAGCCCATACTCCACAAGTATGGGGACCCAAAAGCCCATCATATTCATGACGTGGACCTCAATTTATGCTTGGTCACCATGTGAACATGCCTCCAATATGATATCATGATGCACATGGTCAATACTTTAAATCATCATGCATACATGAAACTTACGCATACTTCTAGCATTTACGGGCATTAATGTCCATAACATTCGAGCATCCATGATTAACATAATATACTCATAACATAGTAAACATGAACAAATGATCACACACAATTTACCACTATCAGACTTGCCTTAACCACGAGAGAACGAGGGATGTATGTAATGAGTGCTCCTCGCACCGGTCCACCACCGAATAATAGTTATAACACATGCTAAGACACAACAAATGATCAAAACAACCTATATAACAACAACCATGGACTTGCAAAACTCCTAACTCGATCCCGACCCCAAACTCCTAAACGTCGATCTGTCCCCTCGGTGGACAATCAACTTCAAAAATTCATATCTATTAGTACAGGGGTCCAAATAAGATGTTTTTAGACTTTCTGGAAAGATAATTAAATTATCCAACTAAGTATAGTTGGTGAGCCTTGCTGAATCGGCGAAGTAATACCCCTACCAGGCCAATTAAAAAACATCAACTTCACGTCGGGTTTTCTGGACAGAGTACTAAAACCACCATAACTTTTGCTAAGAAACTCGGAATGGGGTGATCTTGGACTCTCTGGAATCATGACAAAACCAGCTACAATAGTCTAGTTGGACAAGTTTCCTGATTCGGCATCTTACTAATTCTGATATTCAGGTAAAGTTTTTCTAAGTTTTCTTTCTCTGCAATCTGACAGTTAGCAAAACAGCGACGGTAAAAATTTCATAACTTTTGATTGCCAACTCTAAAAATTGTGTTCTTTATCCACATGGAAATCATTCTGACTCCTCTACAATATTCATTTTCGGTGGCTTTTCTAATTCGGCCTATAAAAATTCATAATAACCAGACAATGCAATCTGCCATAACTCGTCAGCTCTCCTGGTCAGTCGCGGTAAAACTACCATAACTTCTAAACCGTTGGTCCAAATCAGGTGATCTCGGTGCCCAAAGAAATATAAAACCGAGATCTACAACTTTCTAACATGTGATCAGGTCAGAAAATGAATGTAAAGTACCCAAATCTGACAAGGCTGCGCACAGCAGGGAGAGGTGGGGAGAGGCGGCGGCTCAAAGTGGGGAGGAGGAGGGAGAATGGGGAGTTTAGGGTTTGGGGGGTGGGAACCCCCCCCCTTTTTGGTCGGCCACCGCATGGCCCCTCCTGGGCTGCGGCCCAGGCCCAGGTTGTCGAGGATTTACAGAAAACCCCTTCTCTTTTTAGGAATTTCTACTCATTTAATTGTCTTTTCTCCTCCCGGCTATTTTCTAATTACCCGATTCAATTCCGGGGTATTACAATTGTAATACCTCATTTATCCAGTTAGGTTGTATCGTTGTATTTGTCTGGGAATGTTATTCAAAAACGAGACTTACAACTCTTCGGAAATGTTCGGTAGAAAGAAAGAGGTCGGAGAGAGTAAAGAAATTGTTTTCATCGGAAAAATTCCAATCTTCGGGGTATATGTAATTGCCAGACAACCTGGGCGCGAGCTTGAGCCAGTGGCCCATGAGGCCGGCCGGCCCATGTAGGGGCCGGCCAAAAGGCCAAAAGGGGGGGCATCACTTCCCCCCCCCCCAAAACCCTAAAGCCTCCTCCTCCCTCCCCCAAGCCGCCACCTCCTTTCCCCCTCCCCTTCCTCACGGCGCAGCACCTCCTCCTAGGCGCCTCCTCCTCCGGTGGTGGCCGCCATTGGTGTTCCCCTGGAGCTGCACTCCCGATCCTCCACGTCTTAACCGTCGGTTCTTCCTTCGCCGGGCTTCCGCGGGGTTGCTATTTTGGGGCTGGCCAAAGAAGGAGAGGGGAAGCCTTCAGGAAGTTGATCCTCGTCGTTCTTCGGGTCTACAAGGGTAACAAGAGACCCCATCGCTGTTTGATTGCGTTAGAGTTGTCGATTCAATGTTTTTGGTAGCATCGCGTAATCTCTGTCAGTAGATCGGTTCTGTACAGAATGTTGCAACTCGGTTTTGGGTGCCTTATAGGCCGAATTGGATGTCTTCGCCTTCTAGATATTTGTTCCTTATTTCATTAGATTTCTTTTGGCACCAGGATCACGAATTTTCACCCAGTAGATTAAAAGTTATGACTGTTTTACTACGTACTGGTCTGTCTGCCAGAATTGTTGGGTATAGTCGGTTGCACCTAGGTTTTGATCTAGTTAGAGTCAGAATCAGGTCGGTCACCCAACTAGGTTTATGAAGATAATTTCACCAGCTTTCCAGGCTGATAAAAATCACTTTATTTGGATCAGTGGTTTAAAAGTTAGAGCCTTTTCTTTAGGGCTGTTCTGAATTCTGGGCAGACTGCAGTTAATGTTTTTCATTGGATGGTTAGACCTCTGTATTGGCCGAATTAGAGTTTACCATCAACTAGAGTTTTGTAGCCAGTTAAGTTAAGAAAATTTGAGCACTGGTTTCAGGTCTTTTGGACTTACGGTATTTTATTGGTGAATTTTCTAGTAAAACTGCCAGATTAGGGATAATTGAAATGTTTGGGTAAATTGATCAAATTGAACTTTTATTTGGTTAGTTTGATTAGAGATTGAGGGAGGACTCGTGTAGCATTGCCATATTCATTTTCCTTATTTCGATTATGTTATATTGTAGGCGGTGAAGCGGTGAGTGGAGGGGTATCCCAATTACCTCCTAACCCGTTGCAGCGCGGCAGGCAAGTAATTTGTATTCAATGATTGATGTCATGTATGATGTGTGAATGAATGCTTACATTTGTTCGTATTTGTAGATGAATGCTATGTGTTCTTTTCATTTATGAGTACTATTCATTATTGACATGGGATCATCATGACATGCATACATTATTTTGGTAAGACCCATCAATTCCAGTATGGGCACTTGAAATCCCATCAATTCCAAGATGGGTACGTGAGTCCACCATTCCAATGTGGGCCACATTACGTGAGTCCACAATTCCTATGTGGGCCACGTTGGACAGTCGTATGAAACGTTCTTCATACGATTACTTTAAGTGAACACCGACGGGTGATTCACTCGCTATACCGGTATATGCTACAATATATCCAATTCCTTCAATGCACCATTCCACTTCATCCATTCATAAATTCGTTTCCAGTAGTTGTTCAAATTATGTTTGTGATATATTGCTCAATGTATGTTTGATTGTTACATCTGATTGCTTCGAGTCTATGGCTCATTCTTGCTTTATTGTCTTATTTAGGTAAATGACAAGGAAGAATGATCTTGTGGAGGGTAGTTCATCACGTTGCACTCACTATCATATATCAAACAATTTGAGGACTTTTATTGTCGTTAATTATGATTTGTGTTGCATTGTAATAAGCCATCATGGCCTTGTCTACCATATCTTTCTGAATTGTTTACTTCCATTTCGTTGATTAAGTCTTGAGGATGAATACTTGATTCCATATATTCTTAATACTTGCTTCACATTATCATGCGCTTTGATGTTATTCATTTGAAGAGTAGTGATTGTAGGTGACATCTTGACTTCCTTATAGTCAGGGTGTTACAGTTGGTATCAGAGCGGGCTTTAGGTCCGTGGTAATTAAGTTATTAAAATGACACACTGTGCACAGTAGGTGGGGTTTGGGAAATCCATTGCTTCCGCATTTCTAGTGATTTGGGTTCATTTTGTAGTACTGTGTAGAATTGTTTCTGTACTATCTCTCATGTTGTTAATCTGTGACATGAGGTGGTATCCTATATCTATGAATTATTTTATGATTGTCATGAGATGATCCTATATATTCATAATTGATTGCATTAGCTATGCGACGGTGAGCTGGACGTTGAGCGATTGAGTTCGTGGTTGTTGTCTTGGTTTTGCTGTGCTACACCACTTGCTCGTGGTATGAGAGTAGAGAAGTTCTTACCCCTGTTCCATAGTTCTGTGTTGAGCCTGAGCTCATTGTTGAAGTTGTTGTCGTTCTCAAAATTGTATCTGGTTTTCTGGTTGTAGTTTCTTGTAGTTCGTGAATTTCTTTTGATGTAAGGGTTATAATGAGGAGGGCAAGCTCGGTAAAGTTTCGATCGTTCTTTGAAACAGCTTATTGTACTTTCGACTATTGTGATATTATCGCTCGCGTGAGCATAGTTAAATTGTAAGATTTATCTTTCACGGAAGTTATGCTTTACCTGTTGGAAAATTTAACTTATTTGTTCGCTTGGAGTTTGACGTTGGAAGATTTCTTTTGCAAAGTTCTTTATTAAGTGTGTATTGGCCTTGCATATTTCTTGTAGATTACTTTAGAAAGTCGTTCTCTTCCTTGAATTCTGAATTTTGACAAATTCTTGTCCGGTGGTGGTGGATGAATTTCTTTTGGGTTCATGGTTCCTGGTAGTTGATGAATTTCAATGAGCCTTTAATGGTATTCTGAAACCATTATTGTTTTTCGACCGTTAATTTGTTTTTACTACTGGTGATCTTCGTCAATTAGTAATATTAAAAATTTTCATGATTGTTCCTTCTTTCTCCTTAGAGAAGATCGATTCATTTACTCGTTTGATAGTTGTATAATGAGAGTTTTATGTTGCAAGTCCGTTAAATCGAGAAAGCTTTGGCTCAACTTATTTCTATTGGATCATTCTGTTTGTTGAAGTATAATGCATCTCTTTTCTGAAGAATAGTGTTAAAACCCATATGTGGTGATGTGTTGTGATTAAGTTGGAGGTTGTACTCAAACAAAGTTGTGGGCTACGGGTTTCTATTGGTCCCTATTTGTTTTTCAAAATAATCTCTTGTCTTTTGACTGCTGAACTCTCTTTACTACTGGTAAACGTTGTTAACGGCAAGATCATATATTTTGTATATGATGGTCCTATCTCTCCTGTTGATTAAGGTGACTTGGTTCACCATTTGGTTTGGAGAATGGGAATCATCTTTTACAAAGTTCATTGAAGAATGTTTTGACTCTGCTCGTTTCTTTTGGAGTAGTTGGAGTGTTGGAGTTTAGAACCTCTCTTTAAAAAAAAATGTCGATACCTTTTTCTAAGGTTTTGTAGTGTTGTGTGAGAGGTTTGTTTAAGCTTTGTGTATTTCACACCACGTTTCTTTTCTAGAATAAGTTGTTATTACAATCCCATTTAATGCTGGAGATTTCTAAGACACACTTTGTCGTGTTTCCTTTAAAAGGTTTATTGATATGATAGTAATGTAAATTGATTGTTATCAGGAACGTATGTTATTGCTCTTAATGAAATGTTCATTAATGTTGATTCTTTTATAGAGAAAGAAGTTTGACCACCTTTCTTGTTGTTTCTAAAATGATCCAATTTCAAGTTTTGTGTTCATGACTTTTTGGGGTTTAAGTTTATTTTGGTAAACGAAGTCTGCCGTGAAAACAAAAATGATTTGTTGCAAAGTTATAATAGTTCTCCCGTGATGCGAGCGCTTTGATATTGAATGCTCGTTGTTCTTATCTGCTAAGGTCAGACATTCTCTTCTTTTGAGGCTTATGCTTTCAACTGTGGACTCCCCTTATGTTCAATGAGTTCATTGCTTAATTGGTTTTCTCCTGGGCCCGGTGTTTGTGGCGAGTGGTAAATGATTTTCTAGTTGGTGAAAATCGTTTTCATGTGCCTCTTCTTTTGATAAATATTCGACCCATTCTTTCCGCATGAGTCTTTCGAGGTGTTTTCTAATTGACGTTGAGAGATTGATGTTGAAACTTGTAGTAAAATAATCACCTCTGTGATACCACCTACATGAGAATACTTCAAGTCTAGTGTCCGTGATCTTTTGGAGTTCGTGAATATTCTGGTAACTGAAATTGTTTTAAGTAAAATGGAGCATGCAGATATCCTATTGCTTCTTAAGAGTTTCGTGTGATTTAGTCCTAAAGGCTCCTTGGTTTGAGTTAGCAAAGTGAGGTTGCAATCAAAGGAAATTTTCGTCGCTTTCGTTGAGAATCCGGTTGCTTTTCGTGAAGTCCTGTAAAGGAAAATGCTTGTTTTGTGGCTGAGGTCATTTGGATAACATGTTTCATTAGTAGATGAGCTGTTTCAAACAAAGTTGGCGTGTTGAGAAAAAAAAATTATTTGTTCTTAAGTAGTTCCGTGGGTTAAACTAAAGAACTTACTTTGTTCATGTGGTAAGGTGTTATAGATTCAAGAACTAATTCTTTGTGTTAAAGGAAAGAGTGCAGAGAGTATTTGATAATTTGAGTCAAGTTTTTAACTTCGATTATTTGAATCGTTCCTAAACTTCTTGCTCTTTCCGCTCAAAAGATGTCGAGTTTCAATCGCAATGTCTTTCTTTCAGATCGAATGTTATTTGCTATTCTCTCTTGAGGATGTGTGCCCTCAACTGTGAACTCGCTTTCGTTTCCAATATCCCCATTATCGAAATATTCTTTTGGGCTCATGCTCGTTGGGATGAGCAACGTTTTTATGTGTGACGGTTTGTCCTTATTCGCCTCTTTCTTTTGAGAAAGACCCAAAAGTTTAGTTGCGTGGTTTTACCAAGCGTTTATTGTCAACTATTTGGTGGTGGTTATGTTTTGGTAGCGGTGATATTTTGCTATCAAGTTATTGGAGGAGTAGAAGAATGTGAAATGGATTTGATCTGTATCTCTTGAGGAAAAAAAAATATTGATTCACATGGAATGTTTGGCTTCGAAGTAAGTCTGAATAGTGTTACGATTGAGTAGAACCTATGGTATAGAGAAATTCCAGAATTTTAGTTCATGTTAAAAGGTTGAGGATTATCGAAGGTATGGAGACCTTGATTAATTTTATAGAGTAACGCAATTGGATAAGATTGCGAGATTATGTGGGTAATTTTTGAGGATGTCAATAAGTGAGTATGTTAGAATTGTGGGAATGTTGTAGATTCAATCCATTGATTTCCCTACATTATAATTGCAATTTTGTAGTAGAAGTATTGCAGATTAAATCTAGGCTTTGCATTTCCATGCTAGACCTTTGGTCACTCAATGATGGTGTGTAGAGAGAGTGGAATAATAGAGTTTTCTGAGCAGTGAAATGATAATTGATAGAACCCTTCTGATGAAGTTTATGAACGTGCGTGCTAAGAATTTTGAGTTGTTGTTCTTGAAAATTTGAGGTAATGTCATTGGGTGGAACCTACTATGTGTTGCTTTGAACGCCTTCTATCAAGTCAATTTTGGTTAGTAGAATAAGTTATTTAGAGTATTCGGTGGATTCAATGTAGTCTTTCCACAATGGTGTGGATGATGTATTTCAATTTGAGCATAATTTGAGGATGTTTAACTAAGAGGTTTAAGCTCATGTGGTAGGCAGTGAATTCGAATTTCAATGTTCGAGAGAAATTTTATTCCTAGAAGCGAGGAACTGTGGCAAAGGATGATTCGTGGGATAATGAGGCGTTTTCTTGATTCTCGTTTGAGTTTTGTGTCGTTGATTTGTATTTTTCGCAATTTGAGTTGGCGCTGTGTTGGCGTGTTGATTCTTTCCAAATCCAGACAAATCGCAAGTATTTGGTTTGGGCGTTCGAGTGATTTCTCCTTTGGTTGTAAAATGGATTTGTTTTCGAGATGAATTGTCAAATTTGGAATCTAACCTTTTGGTGAGAGTTAGCATTACGTGGATGCGATGAGGACTCTCTATTTCTAGTTGGATTCTCTTCGTTTTTTGAAAGTTGTAAGAATTAGGACGTTGGCTTATCGCGTTGATCGTCCGGATCCTTATGCTAATGCAACGTCCGTGTGCTCGAGTGTTAAGCGAGTATCGAGCAATTCAAGCTTGAATTATCGTTGTTTCATTCCAGACGCAGTTTCCTTTCGAGTAGATTGGTGTGTAGATTCGAGGTCGAATCTTTTCTAAGGGGGTTAGAGTGTAATACCTCATTTATCCAGTTAGGTTGTATCGTTGTATTTGTCTGGGAATGTTATTCAAAAACGAGACTTACAACTCTTCGGAAATGTTCGGTAGAAAGAAAGAGGTCGGAGAGAGTAAAGAAATTGTTTTCATCGGAAAAATTCCAATCTTGAGGGTATATGTAATTGCGGACAACCTGGGCAGCAGTCTTGCGACACAGTGGCCCATGAGGGGCCGGCCGCCCATGTAGGGCCGCGCCAAAGGCCAAAGGGGGCATCACTTCCCCCCAAAACCCTAAAGCCTCCTCCTCCCTCCCCCAAGCCGCCACCTCCTTTCCCCCTCCCCTTCCTCACGGCGCAGCACCTCCTCCTAGGCGCCTCCTCCTCCGGTGGTGGCCGCCATTGGTGTTCCCCTGGAGCTGCACTCCCGATCCTCCACGTCTTCACCGTCGGTTCTTCCTTCGCCGGGCTTCCGCGGGGTTGCTGTTTTGGGGCTGGCCAAAGAAGGAGAGGGGAAGCCTTCAGGAAGTTGATCCTCGTCGTTCTTCGGGTCTACAAGGGTAACGAGAGACCCCATCGCTGTTTGATTGCGTTAGAGTTGTCGATTCAATGTTTTTGGTAGCATCGTGTAATCTCTGTCAGTAGATCGGTTCTGTACAGAATGTTGCAACTCGGTTTTGGGTGCCTTAGAGGCAGAATTGGATGTCTTCGCCTTCTAGATATTTGTTCCTTATTTCATTAGCTTTCTTTTGGCACCTGTATCATGAATTTTCACCCAGTAGATTAAAAGTTATGACTATTTTACTACGTACTGGTCTGTCTGCCAGAATTGTTGGGTATAGTCGGTTGCACCTAGGTTTTGATCTAGTTAGAGTCAGAATCAGGTCGGCCACCCAACTAGGTTTATGAAGATAATTTCACCAGCTTTCCAGGCTGATAAAAAATCACTTTATTTGGATCAGTGGTTTAAAAGTTAGAGCCTTTTCTTTAGGGCTGTTCTGAATTCTGGGCAGACTGCAGTTAATGTTTTTCATTGGATGGTTAGACCTCTGTATTGGCCGAATTAGAGTTTACCATCAACTAGAGTTTTGTAGCCAGTTAAGTTAAGAAAATTTGAGCACTGGTTTCAGGTCTTTTGGACTTACGGTATTTTATTGGCGAATTTTCTAGTAAAACTGCCAGATTAGGGATAATTGAAATGTTTGGGTAAATTGATCAAATTGAACTTTTATTTGGTTAGTTTGATTAGAGATTGAGGGAGGACTCGTGTAGCATTGCCATATTCATTTTCCTTATTTCGATTATGTTATATTGTAGGCGGTGAAGCGGTGAGTGGAGGGGTATCCCAATTACCTCCTAACCCGCTTCTGTACAGCGAGCAAGTAATTTGTATTCAATGATTGATGTCATGTATGATGTGTGAATGAATGCTTACATTTGTTCGTATTTGTAGATGAATGCCATGTGTTCTTTTCATTTATGAGTACTATTCATTATTGACATGGGATCATCATGACATGCATACATTATTTTGGTAAGACCCATCAATTCCAAAGATGGGCACTTGAAATCCCATCAATTCCAAGATGGGTACGTGAGTCCACCATTCCAATGTGGGCCACGCTACGTGAGTCCACCATTCCTATGTGGGCCACGTTGGACGATCGTATGAAACGTTCTTCATACGATTACTTTAAGTGAACACCGACGGGTGATTCACTCGCTATACCGGTATATGCTACAATATGTCCAATTCCTTCAATGCACCATTCCACTTCATCCATTCATAAATTCGTTTCCAGTAGTTGTTCAAATTATGTTTGTGATATATTGCTCAATGTATGTTTGATTGTTACATACAGTTGCTTGCTGAGTCTATGGCTCATTCTTGCTTTATTGTCTTATTTAGGTAAATGACAAGGAAGAATGATCTTGTGGAGGGTAGTTCATCACGTTGCACTCACTATCATATATCAAACAATTTGAGGACTTTTATTGTCGTTAATTATGATTTGTGTTGCATTGTAATAAGCCATCATGGCCTTGTCTACCATATCTTTCTGAATTGTTTACTTCCATTTCGTTGATTAAGTCTTGAGGATGAATACTTGATTCCATATATTCTTAATACTTGCTTCACATTATCATGCGCTTTGATGTTATTCATTTGAAGAGTAGTGATTGTAGGTGACATCTTGACTTCCTTATAGTCAGGGTGTTACAACAATATCATTGTTGGATTATTGGAATACATCTTTGTTGGATTACGTCATTGTTAGATGTAACAGCACAAAATTTCAATTTCAGTTGAAAATAAGACTTTAATTATTTTTGTGGATTTTCTGGAAATTTTAAAAGCTTTTCCCTAATTATTTTAAAGCTAAAATAATTTATGTGCAAAATCTATTACCAACTAAAAGTTGAATTATTTTATTTAAGTCGAAATGCTCTTGAGAATTTACGTGAATTTTCTCAAAATTTTGGACTTTATTTGATATTTTCTAAAGCTTATTTGAATTTCTAGGATTAAATAAATTGGAAAAAGAATTTAAAATCCTCGGCATAGCGATCGGGCGAAGCCCAACTCTTGACTGCACGCCGCCCATTCTCCCTCGCTACCGATTAATGCGGGCGTCAGATCAAAATCGGACGGCCGACATCAATCCACCCCGCGCCCCTTCTCCCTCTCTCTGTCTCGCCGACAGGTGGGCCCATAGCACTGGGCTTCTTCCCCGTCCCCTTCTTCTCCGCAGCGTCACCCCCTGCCGCCATTGATGCCGCACGCGGAGCTCCGTCTCCTCCGCGATTCCCTGTGCCTTAACCCCCGCATTTATGCGCATTAGCATCGCCAGCTCCTCCCGCATTCACCCCCGGCATTACCCCCCCATCTTAACGCCGGTAATGTCCCCGCACCTCTCGCCTCCGCCATTAACGCCACACCCAATCTCCCGCTCCCGGCCTCCCCTCGCCCTATAAAAGGCACCCCCAGCTGCGAGTCTTCTCCCGCATCTCATTCCCTCACCTCCTGTCCCCTAGATCGCCCTTAGTCGCCTGTGATTTCGCAATTCCCGCCGTGGCGAGCTCGTTCTTCTTGATTCCGCGACAACAAGCTCTTCCGGCCCCTCGATTGCACCTTCGCATCGGCGTCCTCCGCGATCCTCTGGAGCACCTCGGCCGCTGAAGACCCCGGAGCTCCTCCCGCCAACGATCGAACCTCGCGCCTTTGCTCTCGTCGTAAGACGACCTTCCGGCCACTCTCTGCCGCCGCCAGGTAGCGCATTCGCCTCAGTGTCTCCCCCTGAACCTTTTGCGCACCTCACCTGTAACACCCTGTCTATTCGGAAGACAAGATGTCACCTAACAGGCCAACCTACTATTCAATTCCTAAGATTAACATCGCATTCAATGCTAAAGAAACGATTAATCAAGGTAACAACCTATAGCTTAATAACAGTTCATCAATAAATTAAAACAAGAATTAACCAAGGCGAGAATAATGAACCTCCAAGTGACAATTATTACAGTCCATTACATTATAATTAAACCAATAAACGTAAATGAATTTTTAACGAATGAAATATTTATTCATGTGCGTGGAACGTGCTGGACTACACCCTCCCGCTAGCAACCGTTTCACTGAAATTCACCTAAAACAAATAAAAGCAAGAGTGAGTCGAAACTCAAGAAGCACAACATATACATTCACAAAGAATCTCGAATCGAACAATCTACCAAGTAAATCATTTACTTCATGAATTTACGAAAGCATGGTATGAATGAATGAATGCATTGAAGGAGAATGGACTTTCCACATGTTTATACCGGTATAACTAGTGACACACCCGTCGGTGTTCACTTATGCCCGCTCTTAACCAAGAGCGGGGATCCAAGTCCGTATGAAGAACGTTTCATACGGAATGTCCAAATCGCCTACATTGGAATGGTAGGTCTTACATGCCCATATTGGAATTAATGGGACTTAATCAAGTTTCCACTCCGTGGACAAACAATCGAATTATGTATGCATGGAATGAAAAGCATAACTTGAACTTCAACTCAATGTATCATCGAATAAGGTATTGAACTCTACCACATCAAACTCAAATCACAGGAACATTCATAATTTTACCAAGTTATCATGCATTCATCGAATTCACACAAATTAAACATTGCACTTGCCTTCCGTGTTGTGACGTATTGGGAAACAACGAAAGTGTCCTTCCACCCACCGTCTCACCGCCTACACAAGCATTACCACGGATTACGGATAATAGAATATGGCACAACTACAAGTGTTCTACGATGCTCTCTAATCAACCCGCACACCCCAAGGGTTCAATTTGACATCTACACGAAAAGTCCAGATTATCGATCTACAGGCAGTTGTACGAGAAAATTCGCCATTAATTATCTGTAACTCTAAAAGACCTG